>JAJJMC010019832.1:2693522-2748815 GCA_023531435.1 Papaver californicum
AGGTTGTTAGAATTACCTGATTCCTGATTCCTGGTCCTTTTAAAATTATTCGAAAATCATCTTTAGGTTATTTAGTCTTTTTCATACTCCTGGAATTTTCTAGAGTTAATTTAAATCATTATTTTCTAAGATCATTACCTTTACAAGTTCGAGAATCGAACCCTCTTTTTACCACTATATTAAAATTACATCAAGCACCAATCATCAACTTCTGTTGATGGTGGATTTTTAACGAAGGAGAAAATTATAATATTGCCTTTGCTCAGCTGCAGAGACACAAAATAAACGTACATGTATAAAATTTCTGACATGGCATCAGAATTATGGATATGTACTTCCGCCTTATATTCCGCAAGAGAATTGAGAATGCGTATTCAGCTCATACCTGCATTAGCCTTGGAGCTCTTTATATATATGCGATTTTGAAATTTCAAGGCTTTACCCGGATAAACCCTCGTTATTTCATGTGTGCCTATGCAAATTGTCTGTATTTATCAGAACATGCTGATTATACAAAGTTATGAATATTCAGAATAAATGTTATGCCATTTTAAAAAAATACGCTAATTAGATGCATACCATCTAAATGCAAAGTCGCATCAAACATCGTCTCAAGTCGCAAACTTCCACGACTGAATTCCTTGAATATGTCATGTAAAAAGGACAAGCAAATGCCAACGCTAACAACACATAGGTAAATGGTCACAGCACCAGCAAGCACCAATGCCAACTTACCAGTGTGGCTAGCAACAACGCTACCAACAGTGCCAACTTTGGCGCAAAATAATACAATAGACAAAATAAGCATACTAGGCGCTGCTAGCACCAGCGCCAATCCTGGCACTGCTAGCCACAACGTTAGCCTTCCCCATTACCTTACCTTTCCTTTTGTGCCTTCTCCACCCTTGCTTGTGATACTAGGCCATAACTTATAACACTCACATACGCCATTGTTGCTAGCACAACCTACATGTTCCAAACATGCAACAAATATGCCCGTTCCATGATTGGCACAAATTCATTGATAACATTATCTTACAACAAACTTACATGCTTTGAGTCCATGACTCCACTAATTCCTACGAGAAATCAATTCATATTACATGGGGGCATTCTTCATGGGGTTTTGGTCTAGTGGTTACAGCAACATGCGGGGTGGCAACACCCCATGATGAAAAGTTACAAAGTAGTGGTGATGGTTAAGGAGATAATGGAGTAATAGTTTCCAGAAACTTCTTAAACATAATGCGCGGTTATACCATTATCCCCACAATTTTCATCTCTTCACTACCTCCACTACTTACAACGAAATACATGTGTTCCCAAACTATTATAAATACGCTACTTAGCCCATTTCAGAAGGACAAAACAAGCTTACCATTCTCTCACAAGCTCTGTTATTCACTATAGTTTGACATCTCTACACACAATTCATCACATTTATTTCCTTCAACTTTCTATGCTTCCTTCCCCTAAGATCAACCAATTTTTTCTCCTTGTGACTGAAACAGGGCGGAGCGGCTACTTTCGTGGTTTAGGCTTGCCTGTACGATTTTGGTTTCCGGATCTAAAGAAAGTACTTCAATAGTATATTGGTTTTCCTAGAATCAATTTTTAGGAACTAACAATTTGCGACCACAGTGGGAGATCAATCTCTCGGTCACGAATCCAATTATTCAACCATCTGAAAATTAATTCTTCAATCATCTAAAAAAATGGTTAGGTCGGGTTTAGCAACCAATCCTTCAGGTTCAACAACCGCTCCTAACCTCGGCAATACCAGTGGTGGAACTCCAGAGATCATTCCTCAAAACACCATCACTGAAAAATACCAAGACTCTTCTTTGTACCACTGAAGGTGTCCAAAATAAGGAACAAGCGTCACCAACCATAGATGATTTGATAAAGCTGCAAGAAACCTTGGACATAGATCAAGTATCCATGGCAACTTCCCAGAAGTAAGTTCTTACCTTTCTCAAGACTTTAACAGAAAAGTTAACACCGGAGCAGCGTCATCGTCAAATGGAGAAAGTCAAGAACACAACTGCCGGTGGCACCAACACGTCAAGAGCTAATGCCCAAGCAGATGATGAAGTATAGGTCATCATAGACCATGTACCACAGAGGGGTCAACAACAACAAAACTATGTCACTCGTGAAGACCTGGAAAAGGCTCCTTCGAAACCGTGGAAAGGAAGATTCATCTTCATTCATCAACACCAACCCCCTTGCAAAACAGAAATTCAGAGGATTGCACTGACGAACGGATGTTCCTCTCCTTAATTCTCTTTGTACGATGGGACCGGAAACTCTTGAGAACATGTTTCTCGATTCCTGGATCATTGGGAGTGCATGAATATAACCAAGTCTTGCGGCTCAAAGAATTCTTCAAATCTCTTACTGAAGAGAGTTTATATCTGGTACAACAACCTCACCCCAACAACATCTCTAGTTGGTCTCATATGGTTAATAATTTTTATAAAAAGTTTTTCTTTGTCTCTGGGGAAATCACTCTCTCGGACCTGGGAAGAATGTTCCAAAGGAACAATGAGCATCCCAACGAATACGTAAAGAGGTTCAGAACACAAGCTCTCGACTGCCATGACCAGAACGTAACTGAGCAAAAATTGGTGGAGCTTTGCACTAATGGTATGATTCATGTTTATCTTTCCTTATTAGAAAAATTACGATTTTAAACTTTCTCTGAGCTATATGAGGCCGCAAAGAGATCAGCAACAACTGTTCCATCCTTGTTGGAAAGAACAAGGCCCGCCAGAGAAAAAAGCCATATAGACACCCATGGAAGTAAACACCTGGTGAACAAACAACATTCTATCCAAGACTTCATAGGTGTTGTTACTGAGGAAGGGGGAAAGAGAAAGGCGGTTTCTCAATCGGCGTTGTAGACTAAGCGCGTTGCATCAACGATAGCCCCAACACCAATTCAAGGACAACGCTCAGTCAAGACTCCGCGTCAAATACAACAAACTAAGACGGATACAACAATCCCGGACTTCCCCTTCCCCATGGAGGAGGTCCTCGAACTGTTGTAATTATGGATACAAAATGGAGCTATCAAGTTACCGCATGTGCGACACCCACCAATAGAAGAGGACATGTCAGATCCAAAATATTATCACTTCCACAGGTTTTTCAACAATCCCAAAAGTGAATGTTATGGTTTAAGACTTATCTTCAGAGAAAAGATCGACTCAGGAGAGCTATGCCTGGGGACTGAAGGTGTCCACAAAGATCCCCTACCGCTCAGAAGCTTCACTCTCTCTGGAGAATCAGCCAACATGACTGTCCAATTCATGATAAAGCGCATAGTGAACTTCTTTATCTATCAAAGGCGCAACGAAAGGATATTTTTACCGCCCTCAATCGTGTTGTATCGGGTAAGCGCTTGCTTTTTGCTGAAAAAGCTATTGTATATTCCGAGCCCGCTTCAGAAGACATAGTCATCAAACATAATAAGAAGCCTAATTTGGGACTTCTCATCACTGCTCGTATCAAGGATACCGAGTTTGAACAAACGTTAAACGATGCGGAAATCGATATCGATATCATCACCATCAAGACTTTGAGAGTTGCGGGAATTTTCAGACACGAAGCTACGCGCTCGAGACCGTAATCAAGAACTCTGAAAGGATGTCCAGGAGTGTTTACGGCCACATCACTCTTGAGGTGAAAATGGGTGACACCCAAACACATGCCAAGTTTCACATTTCAAAGAAGATCCAAGTTATGACATGATTCTGGGACCCCCGCGGGTCCGTAGAAAAAAGATGGGAGTAAGTGTATCTCCTTTACCGGCGCCAGCATCTCCAAGACTCTCAAATAAGCCAGCAAATCCCGAGGATTGCCTATCATACAAGTTTCGTCGCATAATGAATCTGGATGTGAAGCAGTTGCCAGGAGAGGACATAGATTCATCCATTTGAAGGTTTCACACATAAGTAAGTCACTAACTCATTTGCAGCTAGCGATCCCACGTCCCATCAAAGCTTGGGGACTTGACCCGGATATCAACCCTACTCTGACTCGGCGATGTGAATGGGAAGATGAACATTTTCAAAAATTTATCAAAGGGTATGGATTGTCTCTACCGGAGATAAGCAATTTAGTAACCCGGTTATCCAGGAGACATGTCATGAAGTTAAGGGGCCTGAACCCAATTCCTTCCATGTCGGGGGTTTGGTGGAGAAAATTACAGTCCCTCCTGAAGAAGAGCCGTATCGGTGGTTACTGCAAGCTTGTCAATACTGACAATCCAGAAGGAACGGTTATACATAGCAAGTGGATTAAAGCTCACAAATATTAAAGCATTCTACCACCGCCTCACAATATTTTCCTGTTTTACGTAATATTTTAATTCTTCCAAAATCTTTGCAATATCTTGCATTCATACTTAGGATTTCAATTTATTAATCAAGCAAAGTATTTCTATTAAAAAATATATTCTTGCAAATCATTCAAAAAGAAAATCTCTACCCACTCAAAATCCTAAAATAAAACCACAAAAAACCATATGTATCAGAAACCTATAAAACTCAGAAAGTCTAGAAAAACTCCTTGAAAACTGGTTTAGTAACTTCAGCGTATGCCTTCTCCATTTGATCAAGAGTCTCAGTCGCAAGCTTCAACTCCCGAGAAAGCCTATCAACTTCACATTTAGCCTTGGCAATCGTCTCCAAGTTATAAGACACGCCTTTCTCCTGCAAATGCTTCTTAACAACTTCTGAATGATGGCGAAGCCATGCAACATTAAGCTCAGCTCTTTCAGCCTCGTCCAAGGCATCCTTCCAGTCTTGGAGCAATATCTCATAAATTTCTCTACGGGGAAGAGAAATCATCTTATGCACAGTTGGCAGAGCACAGACACATCCTTCTCCAGAGTACATAATTTTCAGGATTACCTACAAAGAAATGACCAAATTTCTTCCATATTTTGGTATGTAGCTCAGCGTAGGGGGAAGGAATAGTAAAACCGCCAATACACACGTGGTCGAGCCGAGTCTTATCAAACTTGAAGTCAAAGCTAACTCCAGCATTCAGGCACTCAATCAGAGTAGTCTCCATCATATCAGCATTTTGTACAATAACACCACTAGGGGTGAATTCTTCAACAATCGTGTCAAGAAGAACTTGCTCATGATTTTGAGTTGGAAAAGACACATCACCAGTGTCACAGCTCATGGTAATCTCCAGTACTTCACTTGCAAACTCATCTCTCTGTTTTGGTTCGTTCCCCCCCTGAAAATGAAGACATTATGGAAATAATAAGTTAAAATGTCCCGAGAACAAGGAGTTGAAGCACAAATCATAAAATTCACAAAATATGTTCATTAGAAATCTAAACATTCATTAAAAAAGTGTTTTGGGTCATGAAATATGGTTTAGAAAAGCTATGGGACGTTTTGCAAAAATGTTTTCAGAAACGTTTTTACACTACCCTCTAGAAGAACTGAAACTGGCGCTAATTGGTAAGGAATGGGGTGATTTATATACCAAAAGATTCATATGGATGTCTACTACAATATACTAAAAGTTAGTGTCAATTGGATCAAAGAGCAAATATTGGCGTCCGAAACGTTCGACTACATGACATAACCTACAGAAGCCTGGAAAGTTCTGAACTCTCTGTGTCAGATATTTTTCACCTAACAAATGGACTCCAAATCCAGAAATTATGTTTTCAAAAGTTATATCTTTCTGTTAGATAAAGAATGATAGGTCAACCACCTCATTTTGAATTCGTATGAAGATTTTACGGCTGTTACGGTAAGAAAACCTGAATCTGAATTTTTCTGACACCGAAAATTGCCAAAGTCTTTCATGAATTCATGTATGATTCTATATATTTGGTGGTCTAAGATCTATAATCATGTCATTATGATTCTAAAAAAATAGAGTAACTTACTTAGAGTTGTCGCAAGCCATCGGAAGCAGAAGCCACCTCATAATACGACTCGCTACCAAGTTCTTCATTTTCAGCTCCGGATTCTTCAATTTCTTCAGCCTGGAACGATTTTTCAGGTCCATTGTCATATTGGATATCTTTATCAGTACTTCTAACCACAATGGTACTTTCTGATACTGGGGTATCTGTATGGCTATCTATCTAAGAATGACAATTATTCACAGGAGTCATAATTCATTAAGTTTAGCAATGACGAAAAATTATGCAACTCGGGGATATCCAAAAGAAAGGTTACTTACAACATAAGGAGCCAAAACGCCAAGACGAGTTGGGACACCAGACTTAGAAGGTTGAATATTAAAGTTACCCTGATAAGTTACACCCTAGACTATGCAAAGATACTTGTCAGGACAAGGAAATACTTCATGCAGAAAAGAAGAGTTAAAAAAAATATGAGCACTTACCTTTTTCAAAGGAATGTATCTACTTCCAAACATAATTACCTGTGGTCTCCTGTCTCCGGAATTGGGAATGACATCCATCATAATATCATAGGTAAAGTGTTTTGGGAACCATGATGGCAAGAAACGAATTAAACGCTTAATTACTGATTAAAAGATGGTGATTGAAGAAAGGATAAATTGAAATACCTGAGTCAAACTGGCAATCAAGTCACGCCTCGCTCCATAGGTCATCTTCAAATTTTTCCGGGCCGTTAACTCCTTTCCAGAAGGCTCACCGCGTATACTAAAAGGCTCGCTAGATATGAAGTTCTTAAGGAGAGTAAATTGTGCGTTCCAAAAATCAGCATATTCGTCAGTGACACATCCTTTTCTATCGACCTGGAATAAAGGAATGCTTTGACCAGGGATGGTATGGGCACCCTCAGATCGTTGAATTACGTATATAGGAGGCGTTGTAGTGCGGTACTGAGGAATAGACTGATCAAAACCAATTTTCCGAGCCGCCCTATCGATGTTATAACTCTGCATAATATAAATATCGGAGTGAACATCAAGAATATACCCTAGAGTACAACTATTCATAAAAGTGGCTTCACCGACTGTAGCGATATTACTCTCATCACTTTGGCAAGAGTGTAGGATAATATTAGAGATCTCATTAAAAGTCTCTGGTGGAATCACGTGTGGAAGCCTCGAACCCTAAGGTCTGAAATTCACCTTCTTCTCATTGTCCATTAAACTAATAATACTAATAGAAGAAGGTTTCTTCTTACTCCAACGGAGTATTCTAGCATACTCTATCTTTGCACTTGGATAAGAAGGCTTGGCCTTTGGCGCATATTCAGGAAAATGTTCTCATAGCCAAGCTTGCATAAATATTACAGGGATAAAAGGCTCTATCTTGGCATGACCATTAGAAATCCTCATGTCACAAATGAAATTATCCAAATGAGAGTATAAGGAACCCACCAGAGTAGCCATCTAACAAGCAATAATGACTATGTCCAGATAATCTCTCTAGCATTTGGTCGATGAAAGGGAGGGGAAAATGGTCCTTCCTTGTTCAATTTTCTATAGTCAATACAAACACGCCACCCCGTGGTCACTCGGGTTGGGATTAATTCATTGTTTTCATTCTGGACTACAGTGATACCTGATTTCTTGGGAACAACCTGAACGGGGCTAACCCACTTACTATCTGAAATGGGGTAGATAATACCCGCATCTAACAACTTAAGCACCTCAGTTTGAACTACTTCTTTAATATTAGGGTTCACTCGACGTTGCATCTCCCTAGAAGGTTTGGTGTCATCCTCTAAATGAATCTGATGCGTACAAACAGTAAGACTTATACCCTTAATGTCTGCTAAGGTCCACCCTAAAGCTTCCTTGTTATCTTGAAGTACGGTCACTAGCCTACTTTCCTGATCACTATCCAAGTCGGATGCTACAATTACAGGTAAAGTCTCGGATGGGCCTAAAAACACATATTTCAGAGTATCTGGCAATTGTTTGAGGTCCAATTTAGGAGGCTCTTCTAAAGAAGGAATTAAGGTAGAATTAGAAACTGGTAGTGGTTCGAACTTAGCTTTCCGTTTATTAGTATCTAACACAGGGGTAGAGTCTAACAGAACATTCACTTGGTCAATGGTGCTAACATCGTCAAAATCTAAGCCAAAATGGGTTACACAATTCTCTAGTGTATCTTCAGATAAGATGTTTGGTAATGACTCCTGAACTAATGTTTCTATCATGTTCACCTCTTCAATACACGTGTCATCTAACTCAGAGGGTTGCTTATTAATATGGAAAATATTCAGTTTAATAGTCATATTACTAAAAGAAAAATTCATAATACCATTTCGACAGTTAATGATCGCATTAGATGTAGCTAAAAACGGGCGACCTAATACCACAGGTATCTGGTTTTCTAGGTCAAGAACAGGTTGGGTATCTAGGATAACAAAACCCACAGGATAAATAAACATATCGACCTCAATAAGAACATCTTCGACAATACCACAAAGAATTTTAACAGACCTATCAGCTAACTGAAGTGTTATCTGGGTAGGTTTTATGTCACCAAGTCCTAGCTGAAGGTACACATGATATGGAAGTAAGTTCACACTAGCTCCTAAGTCAAGTAACGCTTTCTCCACATGGTAGTTACCTATAGTGCAAGAAATGGTAGGGGAACCTGGGTCTTTGTACTTAGGAGTTGTGTTGTTCTGGATAATTGAACTCACATGACTAGCTATAAAGGCTTTTTTATATACATTAAGCTTTCGCTTTCGCATATAAAGATCCTTAAGGAACTTGGCATAAGTAGGAATCTGCCTAATTGCATCTAATAAGGGAAGATTGATGTTGACTTGCTTAAAAATCTCAAATATATCATTAAAGTTGGATTCCTTCCTAGTTGGTACTAGAAGTTGTGGGAATGGGGCTTTGGGCACAAAATCGGGTTCAGCGGGAACCACATTGGACTTTTTAGAGACTTTATCAGTCTCTTCAACTATAGGCTCAGAAGGGTGAACTATGTTCACTATCGGGAAAGGTTACTTTATTGTCTACTACTCTACCACTCTTAAGGGTTTTAATTGAATTCACATGGTTTGATGATTTCTCACCATAAGATAACTCATGAACTCCTCTAGGGTTGGTTTGTGGTTGACTAGGGAACTTGCCTTTTTCTCTTTCTCTCAAAGACTCACGATTTGACCAACCTGGTTTTCTAAATTGGAAATTGCCTGACTGTTAGCCTGAACAATCTTTTGATTTTCTCGTAAACTTTTATTGACAAACTGCTGAAACTCTTTAGTGTTAAGCTGTAAATCTTTAGTGCTCTGAGCTAATGTGACGACAGTATCTTCTAAACTCATGACCGTCTTTTCTAACGGATTCTGAAATTATGCTGGACCATAAGAATTCTTAGTATAACCAAAACCTTGGGGAACCTGAGGGTTACTAGACTGACTTTGATTTTGGCCCTTAGACCAAGAAAAATTTGGATGGTTTCTCCAACCAGGGTTATAGGTTTCTGAATATGGGTCAAACTTCTGATGGTTATCATATCTATTGTTATTGTAAAGAGCATGGGCTTGCTCTTCAACAGTATGTCCTTCCCAATATGACTTGGGTTCTATTCCACAACTAGATTGACTTAATTCTAAGGCTTCTAACCTTTTTGCTATAGCTGCAATTCTGGCATCTGATTCAAGAATTCCATCTACCCTATTGACATTACCTCTGCTCACTAGAATTTTTCTCTGGGGTTCCTTACTACATTCCCATTGATGGGTCTTTTCGGCAATTTCATTCAAAAATGTCATTGCCTCATCAACAGTTTTACTTTCAAAACTCCCTGTACACAATGACTCAACCATGGTCGTTGTTGGATAATCTAGCCCTTCATAAAGGATCTGGACTAGTCTAAGATTTTCTAAACCGTGTTGGGGATATTGTGTTAATAATTCGTTGAACCTTTCCAAATACCTATACAAATATTCTCCCTCTTGCTGCACAAATGTGGAAATTTCTTGCCTAAGAGATGATATTTTGTGCCTAGGGAAAAATTTAGATAAAAAGGCAGCGGTAAGTTGTTCATATGTCTCGATGGATTCAGATGGCAAAACATATAACCAAGATTTGGCCTTGTCTCTCAGGGAAAAAGGAAATAACCTAAGTTTCAAAGCTTCATCAGACATGTTGTGAATTCTTAGGGTACTACATATTTCTTCAAAATCCCAAATGTGAAAGTAACTGTTTTCATTTTATTTCCCTAAGAAGAGTGGGAGCATTTGTATGGTCCCAGGTTTCAACTCATAGTTTGCTTGAGTTTCAGCTAACTTGATACATGATGGACGAGAAGTCCTAGTAGGATTCAACAAATCTTTCAAGGTTGCCATTTCTGGCACAACTGGAAAATTAGGAATAACTTCCTCACTAAGAGAATCTCAAAACTAAAGTTTCGTCTCTCAAAAGAAGGGTTTCCGAAATTCTCAATTTCAAAGGCAGAGTTTCTATTTCCTTCACTGATCAAACGACCAATAGAATCTCTTCTCCAGGCACGCTCACTGGGCATGCAATAACTCCTAATCGGAGGGGAATTCTAAACAAACACAAACAAGGCCGACTCAACCAAATCAAACCTATTGAATGTAGCAAACAAAAAGCATGATGGATCCACTTAGATTGTTTCTAGACCAGCTTCTATTCTTCCAAAAGGCAACTAGTTACAGTTTTAGCGAATCTCTCAAAACAATCAAATTAGACTAAGTCGAAGAGAAACAGGATAAGCTCTAAGGAGCTTTGATAACCCTGTCTCTTTGGCACTTTTTCCTGGGTTACAAGGAGGCTCTAATCAACTTAAAATAATCTTCCTGAACTTTAAGTTAAGCTAACAAAGTAACCAATACAATCCTTTTGAATGATTTTCCAATAAGCTCGATACCCTATCGGTCTTCTTTCAAGTTAAATTTTAAGGATTAGGTTCGCGTTAGATAACATGTTCCTAAGGCGGGCAAGAAGGAAACGGTGATGAAATCCGAGTCCTTATCTTATATGGTCAATCCTTTCCCTTTACTCGAAAATAAATCTGTATTCAATTCCTCAACATATATGCATTACGAAGGAATACAGTAAACCCACTTGCATGGGATTCGTGGGTTGATTGAGTCTTACCTCCCGTACCAGACGGGGGATGAATCGGTTGTATTCGACTCGGGCCACCAACTCCTGTGTTAGTGTACGAACCCGAGGGGCCGAGACAATATCGTAATTGTCGTCCTTCCCTGTTGCAGTTTATATTTAAATACCCTTCCGTAGGGTTTAAAAATTAATAATAATGTTCAAAGTCCAAAGTCTAAAGTCCAAAAATAAGAAAAATACCTAAAATAATTACAAAAATAATAGCCAAACCCTAATACAGTTTCTAAAAATAAAAACTAAAAAATAAAATAATAAAATAAAATGATAAATCTAAAAATAAAATCTTCTTTACTCCTTTTGGAATCCTCCTTTCTTTCCTTCTTTGTCTCTACTTTTTTTACAACACTTTCTCCTTTTCTTTTTAGTTTCGCTTCAAATCTGAAAAGAATAGAAAATACCAAACGCGTAAAAAAGAACAAAAAATAAAAAATAAAAATAAATCCTAAATTAAACTAAACCTAAAAAAAAAAATCTAAATACAAGTCCGCGTCGGCGGCGCCAAAAATTGATATTTTTGTAAATAGTGGTGAATAATTATTCGTTCAAGACTTGTGAAGATTTGTTTTTAAATCTAATTTCTAAGACTAAAAATAGCAAAACACAAATAAAATTGATATTAAAGTTGAGAGAAAACTGAGGCTAGGATTTCACTATTTTCCTATTTTTAAGGTGATTAAATTCAATAATTATAATTATGCAATTCTAACATTTAATTTGATCCTAAAATATAAAAACAGGTAGATTTTCAAAATAACAATTGTATAACAAAAGCATTGAACATCTAAAACCTAGGCCAAAGCATGTACCATCTAACGAAATCAAAATTGCTTAACAAAAATCATTAAATCAATTTTTAACCAATGTAATTAATCATAAATGAATTGCATTAATTAATTAAATAAATATTATCACATGATTTTTGGAAAATTAGCTTCCTCCGTCGCCTCAGAGATGGGGTTTAGCTCCTCATTGTGTTGGAAAAATCCTCAAAAATATATTTCATAGCTCAAAAAGTGCTTACAATGGTGAAATAATGGTAACACAGGAGATTTGATATGCTTATAAGCGTTGCAGAGAAGTGTTCTCTGCGTTACAGAAGAAAGAAAAGAAAACATGAGAAAAGAACGGACTTCAGGTACTGTTGAAATAAGACTGCTTCAGCAACACTATCAATGACACTTCTCTGACGCCTTATGTTCTTCCTCTTCTCTCTCACAGTAGCGGCAACATAATTTGTCTGTTTTGATTTCTATGGCTTCTCTGCGTATTCTAAGCTCTCCCCAATACTCTCTGCCTCCCATGTGACTTCCTAGCACCTCTATTTATACACTACAACACATTAAATCACCAAAAATCTTCATTAACAGAGGATGATACTCGAGAATATTTTCTCATGCATTCCCGTGATCTGATTTGATACTCTGCCTTGATTTCACATATCTTTTGATTATGAGAAGCTCACTCTTGATAAGGACAATATCTTCTCTGTTTTAAAGCCCAAAAATCACTGTAATATCTTCAAATATTCAAACTCAGATTCACGTAAGAGAACAAAATAGTTTCCCGCCTAATTTTGAATTTGAAATAGGTGGGTGCCCGTAATCCAAGGCATGGGTTCCTTTATAAATTCTGGAAGGGTGCCTTTAGTATTTTCTGGGTACCTTTATAACTTTTTGAGCCAATTTTTCCCAAATGTTTATTTCTTCAAAAATACCTACAAATACAATAAAGTGACAATAGTAGTACAAAAATGAGTTCCAACACTAAAAAAATTGAGAATGAATTAGACACATAAATGTATCTATCATTCACACAGTGTCAAGTTCTCAAAATTGAAATTTCCAAAAACAGGGCCCTCAAAAGAAGAGTTTTCGAGGTCCTCGTTTCCAGGGACAGAACTACTAGGTTTCTCACTAATCAAACGACCTAGAGTGTCTCTTTTCCAAGCCCGCTTAGTGATGACTTCAAGCGGTCTTGGCATACACTAAAAAAACCTAAAAGAAAATAAATACTAATTGGAAGGGAATTCTAAACAATCACAAGCAAGGCTGACTCAACCAAATCAAACCTATTGAATCTAGCAAACAAAAAGCATGATGGCTCCACTTAGATTGTTTCTAGACCATCTTATATTCTTTCGAAAGGCAACTAGTTACAATTTTAGCAAACCTCTTAGAACGATCCGAATTAGATTAAGTCGAAGAGAAACAGGATAAGCTCTAAGGAGCTTTGATAACCCTGTCTCTTTGGAAACTTTTCCCTGGATTACAAGACGACTCTAATCAACTTAAAATAATCTTCCTGAACTTCAAGTTACCAAAGTAACCAATACAGTCCTTTGGAACGGGTTTCCTATAAGCTCGTTACCCTATCGGTCTCTTTCTAGTCAAAATTTTAAGGTTTAGGTTCGCGTTTGATAACGTGTTCCTAAAGCGGGCAAGAAGGAAACGGTGATGAAATCCGAGTCGTTATCTTGTATGGCCAGTTCTTGCCCTTTACTAGAAAAACAAGTTTGTATTCAATTCCTCATCATATATGCATACGAAGGAACACAGTAAACCCACTTGCAGGGGATTCGTGGGTTGATCGAGTCGAACCTCCCGTACCAGACGGGGGATGAATCGGTTGTAGTCGACTCGGGCCACCGACTCCTGTGTCAGTGTACGAACCCGAGGGGCCGAGACAATATCGTAATTGTCGTCCTTCCCTGTTGCAGTTTATATTTAAATTACCCTTCCGTAGGGTTTAAAAATAATAATAAAGTCCACAGTCCCAAAAATAAAGTCCAAAAAGTGTCCAAAAATAAAAGAAAAATTACAGGAATAATCAAAGATTTCCTAATACAGCTTTCTAAAAAAAAAACAAATAAAACCTAAAAAATAAAAATAAAATCTAATTAAAAATAAAATTCTTTGTCTTCTTTTCCGTTCTTTTAGCTTTAACTTTAACTCCAAGTCTTTATTTACCAAAGTCTTTGGCTCTATTTCCTTTCAATCCAAATCCCAAACATGTAGCAAAAAGATAAATATCCAAAGAAACATAAAATAGAACAAAGTAAAAATAATACTAAAAACAAAAATAAAAACCTAAAAATAAATCTAAAACTCTAAACCTAAATACAAGTCCGCGTCGGCGGCGCCAAAAATTGGTGTAGTTTTTAAATAATGGTAAAAAGTTCGATTCTCAGACTTGTAAAGATTTGATTTTTAAACCTAATTTTTAATACTAAAAATAAAGAAGATTAAAATAGAATTGATTCAAGAATTATGTCAAACACTGAGACTAAGGATTCCACTATTATCCAATTTTACAAGTGATTAAACATGAATAATTATTTTGCAATTCATAAATTCAAGTTCTTCAAAATAATGCCAAAGTTAGATTTTCAAAATAATAGTAGTAAATCAAAAGTATGAGACATCAAAAGTTTAAAACTCAGTATGACCCATCAAAAGAAAACACAACTACTTGATAAAAACCATTTTTTCCAATTTTAATTCAAAGAAAATAATAGTAAAAGAATTGCAATAAATAAATAAAATAAGAATTACCACTTTATTATTGGAAAAATAGCTTCCTCCGTCGTCCCAGCAATGGTGATTAGCTCATCATATTGGAAACAGTCTCAAAATAAGTTTTCATGGCTCAAAAAGTGTTTACAATGATGAAATAAAGGTAACTCAGGAGAACTGATATGATTATAAGCGTTACAGAAACTGTTCTCTACGTGGCTGAAGAAAGAAAATAAAACAGAAGAGAAAGGACGGACTACAGACGCTTCATAAATTCCAAAGAATAAACAACGGGTTCAACGACAGTTTCCTAGAGTCATTTGTTCTTCCTGTTCTTCACACTAGCAGAAATTTTTTTCTTCCTGGAATTTTTCCGGTGGCCTCTGCATGCTTTGTTTCTCGTTTCTCTTGGATATATATAGTATTAGTAAACCCTAGAAACCCTTGTGAACCGATAAGGACTCAAAAACAAATCCAAAACCAACTCTAAATCTTGTTTTATCCGAACCAAAGAAGGTTTCTTTTTCCGGCTGTGATGTTGATTTTTTTACCCATTTTCCGGCGTGAAACTCTCTGGATTGCGTGTATTGATCTTTAGTTGGTTATTTCTTCACTTGGATAAATCAAAAACACGTATTAAATCCCTTTAACTTCGGTTCAGAAACAACTCAGAAGTTTTCTCTCACGTAACTTTCCTTCCCGCCAATTTCGGTTTTTGAATTTAAAAGAAGGGTGCCCCCAATCCATCTGGCAGGTGACTTTATCAATTTTGTTGGGTGCCTTTAACAACTTTTTGAGACGATTTTTCCATAAATATTTGTTTCTCAAAAATACTTACAAAGACATAAAAACACATAATAAATACAAAATCGAACACTATCAAAATAGATAATGGAGCACAATTTAGACACAAATATGTGTCTATCAATATGTACTATTCTCATTAACACGATATATTAAATCTAAAACTACTATAATCATTAGCAGAATATAATCTTAGCACTTAAAGGTCTACATAAATAAAAATGCCACGATGATGGAACTTTTATTTTTTATTGGCTGAAATAAGTCTTTTTGTAATACAATAATTCTTTTACACCCCATACTTAATAATACCTTAAATCAATAATCTACGTTTTATCGTCTTTAATAAACGGCTATGATTAAATCTATTTTTTAACTAGAAAAAAAATGTGTTGGACAAAAAAAAAAAACCATCTTTTTATTTATGGTGAACCACCGTGATTCTTAAACTCTATTTAACATTTTGTTGGTCAAAGATGATTGATGTATTATTTGAAATTTTTATTCAAATATTAAAATTGTGTTTCTCCCAAAGTAAAAAAGCCTGGCGTTTTTGAGGGCGACCCAAAAAGAATTTGGGACGACTAATAAATAAAATAAGGTCACTAAGAAGTAATATCAGCACACCTCTTATCCATATATTTTCTTTAATGGCTAATCTGTCCTTGCTTAATTAGTGTTAATGTTGAATAATTAGTTTGTTAAATTTAATTAATTAGTTACTTAATTTTGGTTATATTTAGTGTTAGAAAAATATTTGAGTTATAGTTTTAGAAAAAAAATAGAGAGTGTGTTAGAGAGGAAGAAGAAGAAGAAGAAGAAGAAGAAGAAGTTTGGGGAAATCAGGTTTTACCTAAAATCAATAACAAACATGGATGAGTATGAGGAAGCAGATGAGAAACATCATGGAGAACATATTATTGAAGGTTCAACAATGTTTAGAGATGACGATTTGGGATATTTGTTGGATGATCCAAATTTTGGTGTGGAAGAAAACCTAGACGACGATTTAGCGAGAGAAAACGATGAATCACATCAAAATGAAGATAATAATGCATCAAACAATCAGGTATTGTGTAAAGAAGCTCAAAAACCCACTTTGTATGCGTTTGTATGTGATCGTTAACAAAACAAATTCATTTTTGCATGCATTTAATGCTATGGACGTCCCAGAATCGGTAGATAATAAAGTACCATATCTACCGATTATACTCTACTATGCAAAATTTATGGTATAATCGGTAGCCTCGTCAAGATTATTTACTACCGATTATACAAAATACCCAAATTGAATTTTGTTTGAATTTCTGTTTGCATAATCGGTAGTTTAGGAATACTTATTATCTACCGATTATATTTGTCGCCCAAAAAATGAATTTCTCCAAACCTATAAATATTATATTTTGCTAACTTTATAATCGATAGTATATGGTATATCGTTATCTACCGATTCCATTGTAATTGGTTGTTTTTTAACAAATTAAACCTCCGATTATACTTGTTTTTGTGTACAGAACTTGTCTTGATTTCTTTCTATAATCAGTAGTAAGGGAACATAATTAACTACCGATTGTTGATAATCGGTAGTACGGGGATATTTTTATCTACCGATTGTTGATAATCGGTAGTAAGGGAACATAATTATCTACCGATTATTGTTGTCTAACTCATTGCTATTTTATGTAGATTATTGAATGGGTTAATCATGTTTCATACGAGGGTCCTGATACTTCCCTACACTATGCAAATAATTTGGTATGCTACCTACCCACTCTTGCCTTGTTATAAGAATGTATATTACATGGTTAGGCTTATGAAATTTATTTTGTTATATGCGCATTAAGACATTTGGAAGTAAGGCGGAGGAAAGGGAATGGATTATCAACAAGGCAAAAGAGAAAATATGCGTTGTAGTTCAGAACAATTGCGTTAGAGTTGATCGATTTGAAATGATTTGTGAGAGAGGTGGCGAGCGAAAGAGTCACGTGGGAAAGGATCGTAACTACGTAAAGAAGACGGAGAGGAAATACCGAGGTAATTCAAAGAAGATTGGATTCCCATTTAAGATTATCTTCAGTAATCCTGACGGTAAGGAAGGTAAAGTGTGGAAAATGTTTAGAGTTTCTAATGGTCGTCACAACCACGAATATCCAGAAAGCCTTGTTGGACACGTAATGGTTGCCAAGTTAAAACCAAATTAAATGGAGACGGTGAAGTCTATGAAGAACGTAATGAAAGCGAGTGCAATCATATCTAAGATATAGGCGGACGACCCCAACAATTAAGTCAGCGCTAGCAACGATCAAAAGGACGGAATGGGATAGTCGAATAGTTATGCAACATTCAGATTGGTTAGCCGAGAAACACAATTACACGTTGAGGAATGAAGAAAGGGATGGTAAGGTGATTCGTATTTTCTTGGCACATCCAAAGATGATCCAATTGGCTCAATGCTTTCATCAAATTTTGTTGATAGATGCTACTTACAAGACAAATAGGTACAACATGTCGTTGTTGAACATTGGTTGCCACACTTCGAACAAATACACATTTACGGTGGCGTGGGGTTTAATGGATGCTGAGAACGATGTGAGTTTCATTTGGATGTTGCAAACATTAAGGTCGATTTATAATGGCGATCATTTTCCAAGGGTTATTGTAACGGATAACGATCAAGCCTTGATGAATACAATAAAGGTAGTGTTTCCGGAAGCCCAGAATTTGCTTTGTACGTGGCACATTCAATGCAACATCAAATCCAATTACAGACATCATATCCAAGCTCAAAAACGAAACAAAGGTACCAAGAGGTCGAAGGAAGAGGATGAACGTATTAGTAAACTAACCGTGGAAGAACGAGAAGAAGAGAAAAGGTTGGTTGATGAAAAGTGGGTCGAGGATGGAATAAAGTGGTCTTTATTTCTAAAAGCATGGGATAAGCTAGTTTGGTCGATGACGGATTTATGAATACAACTTGAAGAACTTTGAGGATGATGGGGCAACAACTATCCCAAACCAGTTAAGTATTGCAAAACACAATGGTTGGGACCGCATAAGGATAAGTTTGTGTTTGCAGGACATATGAATATCGAAACTTCAAGAACGAGGCAACAAGCATTGCAGAGGGGTCGCATGGACGATTAAAGAAAATACTAGTCGGTAGTCAAAATGGGGTTGTGTCGGTCCAAGAAGCAATCCATGAGTTCACCAATCGTGATCTCACTAAGATTTATGGTTCAATGGAAAAAAGTCTTCTAAGGGGTATAGTTTACAAAGTTTCTTGGTGGGAAATGAATTTCATGATACAACAATTGGAGTTGTACAGAGATCACGATGATGAGACTATGGTTTGCAATTGCAAGACGATGATAGGTAGTGGACTCCCGTGTCGTCACATGCTTGGAAGGTATATTGAAGTGATTGACATTGATGATATTCATCCCTTTTGGAAACAATTAACTTTCACTCCAAGCACCCCGGTGGTTGATGGTGCGTCGTTCTTGGAGACGGAAATGTTTGCACGAATACTCGAGCGTTACTCTACGTCAAATGGGACACAAAAGCAAATATTGATGTACCATTTAGAGGAAGCCCTTCACCCCTGTCTAAAGATTGTTGAAGAACCAATGAAAGGAAAGGCGATGGGTAGGCCGAATACCGAAAAGCCAAGGTCAATTCAAAGAAAATAGTTGAAGGAATGGTTATCTAGTCAATGAGAGCTTTCTAGGCATGAGCATAATGAAGTTGAGTACGAAGATGTGCCGGCTCTAAGGAATAGAGGCCGTCCAAGGAAGGATCAAGGTGGACCAAGCTCACGACAAGTCAAACCTAAGGTCTCTACGATTCTTTCTCAACTAAGTCAAACCCAAACTATACACGGAAAACCAAATCGAGGTACATATACAATAAACGATGAGTATTTGGAACAACTCCCTCTACTCATTATACTATTTTTTTTGTCCAGCGACGATATCGATGGGGATGGAAACTGTGGTTTTCACGTTGCTTCGAAACAAATATAAGACTTTAGTGAGGCGGCTACCGAGAATATCACCCAATGGAAATATTTAAGAAATAAGATGGCCGCACAATTATTTGAGGATAAGGAATTTTATACTGAAATGATGAGAGAAGGAGATAAACATGTTAGAGAACAAGAGATCAAAAAGTTATATACTCGTGTAAAATGTCGAAATGGATTGGAGACAATCGGATCCAGGTATTGGATGGTAATGCCAAAATGTGGGTATCTTTTAGCGGATGTATTGAACTGCGTGGTATATTATTTTTGTTCTCCTTCCTTAGGAGTGAGTGTTACATTTACACCCACAAGGACGGTGTGTGATGAGTCGGTCAAGGATATACGAATCATTATGGCATGGGTTAATAGCAATCATTTTATCGGTTTAAGGTTAACGGATGATTGTCCATTACCTCCATTGAGTAGGTGGTCGGATTACTTCTCAACTAACCATTGTAAGGAGTGGTTGAAGCAATACGAGTCCAACATGGAGCTTTGGGATTGTTTAACAAACTTCGTCAATGACCCAATTGATTTGATCGAGGATGGTGAGAGTGTAGTTGAGCATGTGATTTTGAACATTGGGTATAGACAAATATTAATGCAATGTTTTGTGATCGTTAACAAAAAACAATTCATTTTTGCACGCATTTAATGCCATGGACGTCCCATAATCGGTAGATAATGGAGTACCATATCTACCGATTACACACGTATGTGCCAAAATTAGAGTATAATCGGTAGTATCGTGAAAAATGATTACTACCGATTTGGAATCGGTAGTTTGTAAAATCCCATATCTACCGATTGTATCCATAATTGAATTAAACTTAAAAATTTTGCATTGTGTAATCGGTAGATTAAAGATCAAATTTATCTACCGATCCCATTGTAATCGGTAGTTTAATGAACAAATTAATCCTCCAATTATACTTGTTTTTGTGTACAGAACTTGTCTTGCTATAATCGGTAGTACGTGAACATAATTAACTACCGACTAATCTATAAAACCCACAATCGATAGAAAATATCAATCCTTATCTACCGATTTTACTGAAATATAACCGATTTTGTACCCTACTTGGCAGGAAAAAATAGCCGTTTGAACAGTGTACGACCATATTTTTTTAAAATATAGTCGTTACACTAGCCTTTGGGTGTTTATTGTATATAAAATGAACTCTTCTCTCAACAAAAAACCCCACAATTCTCAAACTAACTCATTTTTCTTCATCTTCTCAAAAAACCTCACACTTCTCAAACATGGCTACTAGCTGGTCCACCAAGGAAGATGTTACAGCTGTTCCTGCGTGGGTGGTTACCACGACGCATGATTCTCATCTAAAAATTAACTCTTCTCAAACCGTAGAATCTTTTTGGAACCGGGTTTTCTAAGTTTTTATGGGTTTAGATGGCAATATAGGTGAAAGAACATGGAACGTGGTCAGGGATAGATTCGAACAACTCTATGATCGTTGTGATGGTTTTAGAACTGATTTGTACAATGCCAAGTTTAGTTTCCCTAAGCTCGACATCAATGGATATGTAAGTATATCTCAAATAGATGTTAACCAAACCAATTATGATCTCAATATAATACTAACAAATTGTTCATTACTTTTTTCAGACTCCCCATGCTCTTAAGGACTATAGGGATATGTGTGGCAGAAAGTTCACGCATTTTGCATGCTATGATGTATTGAAAGAAAATGACAAGTATTTTGATCACGAGTATTTTGATGACGACTATTGGTCAATTAGGCATCAAAAATAATCAAGTGTAATGTTATGATCTAATTTATGTCTTTAAAGTATAATCGGTAGTCTAAGAATTTTTTTAACTATCGATAATATATATTGCCCAAAATTCAAAATCGAAAAAATTATCAAATTTTCAACATTTTCAACAAGTATAATCGGTAGTCTAAGAATTTTTTTAACTTCCGATTGTATATGTTGCCCCAAATTCAAAATCGAAAAAATTATCAAATTTCCAACATTTTCAACAAGTATAATCGGTAGCCTAAGAAATTTTTTAACTACCGATTGTATATGTTGCCCCAAATTCAAAATCGAAAAAATTATCAAATTTCCAATATTTTCAACAAGTATAATCGGTAGTCTAAGAAATTTTTTAACTACCGATTGTATATGTTGCCCCAAATTCAAAATCGAAAAAATTATCAAATTTCCAACAAGTATAATCGGTAGTCTAAGAAATTTTTTAATTACCGATTGTATATGTTGCCCCAAATTCAAAATCGAAAAAATTATCGAATTTCTAACATTTTCAACAAGTATAATCGGTAGTCTAAGAAATTTTTTAATTACCGATTGTATATGTTGCCCCAAATTCAAAATTGAAAAAATTATCAAATTTCCAACATTTTCAACAAATATAATCGGTAGTCTAAGAATTTTTTTAACTACCGATTATAATGTAAAATGTGTTCAGAAACCAAGAAGTTCCATCAGTAGGTGTAATCGGTAGATAATATCTACCGATTTTAGGTCAGTAGGTGTAATCGGTAGATAGTTATCTACCGATTGTGGATGAACATGTTGAATCGGTAGGTGATGCAAACCACTTATCTACCGATTATAATGTAAAATTTTAACAAAGTTACTTATTAAAAATGAATCTCTTGTAAATCAATTGATAATTCACAAAAAGAACATAAAATCCATTCATCATCCAAAATTAATCCATTCATCATCTAGAAAGTAAACATAATGTTAGAACATTAAACACCAGGGACATATCCATAAAGTAAACAAGTTTCTTAGAAATAAACTTTGAAAATGATGTTCTCTAACAAAACAACCACAATCTAATTTCTAGATTTTTTGGTTTTAGTACGAGGACGATGAGCACCGGGGACATCTTTCAGCATCAGGGAGATTGGCTTCACCCTCAGGGACATTGGTTTCACCATCATCACTCGATGAACCACGAGATCTTTTACTGTGCTTTCCTGCTAGCCTCTTAGGATTACTTGAAGCTTTCTCCCAAAAATTGCTTGCATAAGCTTCATTATCAATGTTATCTATTAGATCTTTATTCTCTTTCATCTTCTCAATTGATAAAGCCACTCGCGCATATATACACCCAGCAATCTTCTTTGAGAAAAACGCAAACCTTTTTTTTCTGTTTTTATGCAATAACAATCAAACGATTATTATCTAAAATACTGAGTCGTAATATTAAAATCAAAAGGTAATAACATTATGTACCAGCCTTTCATAACCAGAGGGTTTGTCTTTGATGATACAAGTATAATCGGACACCTTGGTGGTCTTTCCTTTATCTTCACGGATCACATGAAGATGAGAATGCTCCCGGTACCATACCATATAGCATGGATCTACTACATCACTTCGGTTGACAGGTCTCCCACCGTTGATCATATATAGTATCCTGTTATTCCAATCTTCAACGGATGGGTTACCAGAGTAAACTACAGTGATATAGTCCTTACCACATATAGAATTCTCCACGTCCAATTTGAACTTGCCACGCATGTGACTCCAAGGTTCTTCTTGGACATAACCGAGTTGACGCATCACCCTAGAGGCATTATACATAACATATCCAGTGGGATTCCACAAGGGTCCATAATAAAACGACAACTCAGACCTTCCCGCTATATGTCCACTAGCTCGGTCTTCCATGTATGGATCAAAGCATACATCTTTGGACGCCATCAAGTCTGATTCCTACTCAAAGAAATCAACTCATGCTCCTTAGACCTTGAACGGTTGTTGTCGAAGATGTATTTTGTTCCTCTGGGTGTTCCTTTCTCCCATATCGGATTCTCTTTGACCAACTCGAGGGACGGGAAGTGGTCATAGATCCATGTATAGTGTACATATCAAACCAAGTATGAGAAAATTTATTCTTAAAAGAGAAAAAAAATAAAAAACAATCAAATCACCAATAGAGTTACCAAAATACCTGTAGTAGGCTCACATTCCCGGCAATTTTGTTAGTTGATTCCCTCGATGCCTTTCTTAACTCTTCCATCAAGAACGCATGGCATGCGGTGCCCCACGAGTAGTCACAAACTTTATTGAGAGGATGCAAAAGTTGTAGAAGGTTGGCGTCGACCCGGTTGCCACTATAATTGGGGAAAATGATACATCCCAAAACACATAGGAGATATGCAGTGGCTACAGCATTCACTTCGTCGACGCTAAACTCTGGATTCATTTCTTCTTTATCCTTGGTGCCTTTGAACATATTCATCAAGTGGACCATGCTGAACTGTTTAGTTTTGTAACGAAAGCACCAGTTGAACTCATCGTCGGATGTCGCTCGATCCCAACCAAGGCACTTCTAAGTGTAAAAATAAAGATGTTCCCTGCTTAACTGCTTTACGTAATCAAACTTGACGGTTGTACCATGGTCAACGAGACTAAGAATCTGCACCATATCATCTAGGGTGATCATCATCTCTCCAAACGACATGTGGAAGGTATCGGTCTCAGGATACATTCTCTCCAGGAAGGTTGATATCGACACCCGGTCATGCTCTAACATTGAATTCTCGGCAGCAGTAAATAACCGTGAGTGATAAATAATTTGCTTGAACCTTTCATACTCACCATCTAACAACCAATCTTTCATTTTTCTTGGTGCAGTTGTAGGTTTGAGTAGACGAACCGCATCAGAATGGTCCTAATATACAAGACGAATTATAAAATAATTAAAATAACAATTAACACTTCTACGAATAAAACGACAATTGGGTAAGAATGGTGTTTTATCATTATTATCTCAGTTAAATAAATTTCTTTGGCCCAAGAGTCTTTGTATCCAAATAAAAGATCTCCTCTATCTCTTGGTAACCCAGGGATTTGGCCTTCTTCAATACCCTTCATCTTCAAAGAGGCGGGGACTTGGCGTCCTCCTTTTTTCTTAATTACCTTCTTTGTACCTTGTCCTTCTCCTTGTGTACCACTTGGTTCTCCTTCTTCTTGGTTTCTAACTTGTGGAACACTTGGTTCTCCTTCTTCTTGGTTTCTAACTCTTCAAACACTTGGTTGAGTTCCTTCGATGACAGAGATTCCGCTAGCGCTCTTTTCTCTTCTTGCACTAGCTGTTACTTTCTTACCTCCTTCACGACGTGGGCCCGAAACAATTGTATCTTGGGCTTGCTTAGCTCGCCTTTCCCTAAAAAATAAAATAAAGAATAATTATTTCTAAGAAGACACCGTTTAATCACTACATAATCGGTAGAGAAAGTACGTAAAAATCAACCGATTGTTCATAATCGGTAGTCAATTAAACAAATTAACAATCGATTGTGCATAATCGGTAGCTCGGGATCTATATTATCTACCGATTATGCATAAAAATTGGAACAGGAAACTCTAAGACATATAATCGGTAGTCAATTAAACAAATTAACAACCGATTGTGCATAATCGGTAGCTCGGGATCTACATTATCTACCGATTATGCATAAAAATTGAGACAAAAAACTCTTAGCTATGGACACACATACAATCGGTAGTCAAATAAACACAATAACAAACGATTAATACAATCGAAAGTCAAATACATAACCTATCTACCATTGAAATCATCTAACATAATCGGTAGTTTTAAAAAAAAAAAAAACTACCGATTAAGCGTAAATTTGGTATAGTAAGACAATCGGTAGTTAATGACTAAATCTAACTACCGATTATGCAGTATGTTTTTGAGGAATTACTAACTTTCATAATCGGGAGTTTAAACCTATATGAAACTATCGATTAAGCCTAAATTTTGGTACAGGAATACAATCGGTAGTTAATGACTAAATATAACTACCGATTATGGTTGATGTTCTTGAGGAATGAAAAACACGACCATAATCGGTAGATAAAACACAACACTAAACCTCCGATTATGACAAATAACCGAAAACCCTTGAAATTCTATTGATGATTTCATTCGATTGAAGCAAAATAAACACAAATAATGGTAAACCCTTACCTTATTGGGCTCATTAGATAGTGCTGGAGAGGCTGATTTTCGGAATCAGTCTCTGTATCTAGATCATCATTTTCGTGTTCTTCGTGTTTTTCATCTTTTTCACTATGTTCTTCAACGATCTCTCTATTTCTTATTCTCTCGGCAAAATTTGGTCAATTAGTATTATCAGCTTGACGGGTTGATTGCTTTTGTCGAGCCATCTTTAGATTGTGATTATGACGATGAATTGATTTACAATGATACAATGAATTGGTTTACGATGAATTGGTTTAGGCACAATCGGTAGTTAGAAAAGAAGAGAAGAAGAAGAAGAGAAGAAGAAGATAATCGGTTTAGGTTTTATACTTTTATTAGTGAAAGGGTATATATGTATTTTTTTAATCAGTAAAAGGGTATATAGATATTTTTACCTACCATTAGACTATCCCATAGCCATATCTATTGGATGGGTATAGATTAGTCGCCCCAAATTCTTGTCATATCTATTGGATGGGTATAGATTAGTCGCCCCAAATTCTTTTTGAGTAGCCCTCAAAAACGCCAGGTAAAAAGGATGTGTTTTTTTCTCAGTTATTTAACTACAAATTAACAAATATAATTCAAACGAAAAGAACATCGTTACGATTCAAATGGATTTAATTTAGGTGTTCCCTTGAATATAGATGTCAACCAACAAGAAATCAGGGGACCAATTGAGGAATCTTGGTAAAAGGTCATCTTATGTTTCCTGAACTCAACAATGGTCTTATGGCAAGACCAGAGTTTAATTTCCTACCAGCTAGCTGTTGTTGATCAGTAAGATGCATTAGCTCAGTCGCCAGAACTTCATACACACTTGGTGCATGTTATCCTCCCCAAAACATACCCCAGTTACCTTCTGTGTACTGTCTATTTGTAAAGCAGAGGAATGATGTTACATACTACCTCCGTTTCAGGAAAAGAGTTACTATCACTTTTTCAAATTGGTCTATTTTTAGACTAAAATGAAAAAGTGATAGTAGCACTTTTCCAGAAACGGAGGGAATATATCATGCGAGATATGCCTAATTGGCTTACCATCATTTGTGATATACCGGCAAAGGCTGGCTCATACAACTCATACTAGACTGTAGAAGATAGTGGTTAGCCTTAACCACAGTAAAGAGGCACTTAAAGGAACGGAAGCAGAAAGGAGAAAACATACCAGAAATGAATTTATAAGAACCGTCCATTAACACAGAGTTGAAATAAAAATACTTCGTACTAGGTTAGGAAAGTAGCTATTGAACAAAAATACTACCGCGTAACTGCCTTCACTACAATAGGGCTCCTAACAAAATGCACACCATCACTCCATGTGAGCCTCCCAAATGCATATTCATTTGAAGAATATATAGCCTTCGAGTTCCTTTTCTTTGGAATGATAGCCTTCAAGTTCATTTTAAAAGTCTTTTCTTCACCGATTTTGGCGAATGTTAACGTTTTTGGCTCAACGGATACCCTTATCCTTCGAGGTGCACGTATTCGAGCTTTGTAGGTTCCAAGAGAACCAACATTCTTAACGGTTCTTGTCACTGTAATTGAACCATGGAGATGAGGTACAGTGATAGAAGGGTAGTTAAAATTAGTTAGGTTGTACCAGTGAGGGCATTTATAATGCATGCCTGCAGTACTGAAATTCTTGAGTTTGGACTCATCAAAGCGAAGTCCACAGAGGAAGTTTAGGTAGTCGTTAGTAGTTAAGTCGTACACCAAACCAGGGTTCATAGCAGCGTTGGGTCTCACTTGACCTGACCCATAATTGAATGGGGTTGCTTGGATATTTGATGAGTTTCGCATCGCCAACTTCCGGCTATCTCGGGTCCTTGCTGTACAAAGGTGCAAACAACTAAAATGAACAGACGCTAAAGGACAATGGATCTAAATGTGATACAAAATATTACAGGTGGTATCTCACCAGTAGTCATAATTGCTGATTTAATTGCAGATGGACTCCAATCGGGGTGAAGTGTTTTGAGAAGGCCAGCGATACCAGAAATATGAGGGCATGACATTGAAGTTCCACTCTTGGCACTATAAAAAACTCTCCGACTGTCTGTTTCACCTGTAGGGGCTGCTGTTGGAGTGACTGCTGCTATAATATTTACTCCTGGTGCCGTGATATCAGGCTATCCCCCAGAAAGTAAAAGAAAGATTGACTAGTTAAAAGAAATGAAGAAAGTTGATGGTGATTATTTAGTTAGGTTGATATGATTGACATAATATCTGCTAACTAACCTTAAGGATTTCAGGTGTGATAGTATTGGGTCCTTTACATGAGAAACCAGCCATGACAGGTGCTGCTTTCCCACCAAGTTGCGTTCTTGCACGCGTCATAAAAACATCTGGTGACCTAATAAAAGATACATGATAAAATTATTAAATTGACATCTATCGATTAAAGAGAAGACACAATTTCATCCCAGTGAGAATAGATACTGTACGAAGTTTACTTGGTTGAATTGATATAAGAAAGCAAGATGAGACCATCTCGGTAGTTGATGTGTGCAGTAGGAAGAACATGATGATCAGCTACAGTTTCTTTCCCAGTCGAAATGTCATTGACTAGAATCATCCCAATGGCCCCAGCTTGACGAGCGACTTTACCTTTTTCCGTTCGATTTGTTATTCCCCGAAGACATGCCAATATCTTACCCTTTACCTTCTTAGAATCAAGTGACCCAGCAAAACACAACTGACTGCATTCATGTATCATTGTAATTTTTCAAACAAGTTCACGCAACTGGCAGTTAATGAGTTAAGAAAGATTCTTAATTATATATGTAGTCTAATTTCAAAAAATAAATAAATTAGTCTTACGCGTCATGATCTGTCGAATTCGCTGCTCTTGCAGCTGTGCCATTAATCAAAGGATAAAATTTCCGAATTGGCAAAGGTCCTGGATACAAACTCTGGCCCTGTGAATACAGCAGTATTTTGAAAGCAAAAATGAACCATGTGAATCTACTTAATTAGCACACGTTGAAAAGAGCATAATGCTTTGCCTCCATTTCGGCACCACAGTAATACACATTGTGAGGTAATTTTCACGAACATCAGTCCATTTTAAATTTATAACTTGAATAGTCCTACACTTGAACTAGGTTAAATGAGTGTTAAATACCTCAAGGTGCTTTCGATTTCCAAGTGCAATTCTAACAGGAAACTCCCGGTCCATCGTGTTAGCACCAACCGTTAACACCCAAGGGGCGACGTTGGTAACCGATTCACCCCTGGCGACAGATTCCGTATCAATATTACCGGCTGCTGCGGCGACAGTAATACCATGCTTCACGGCATGGAATGAACCAATGGCAATACCATCTCTGAAGTAATCAGAAGCTGTTTTACCAATTGATACAGATATAACATCGACACCATCATGAATTGCAGCTTCAAAGGCAGCAAGAATATCAGCATCATAACATCCACTGCCGTCATGTATAGGTTTCCAACAGACTTTGTAAGAAGCAACACGAGCTTTCGGGGCCCCACCTTTGGCTGTACCATTACCTAAACGAAAGTTATCAGACACACTAACACCTGGTACAGAGTTACCACCGGCTGTTGATAGTGTGTGGGTCCCATGTCCATCATAATCACGTGCTGATACTATGTTTGTTCTGACGTTCAATGAACCCACTTCCGCAGCATAGCCCTTGATGAAGTATCTTGCTCCAATCAACTTCCTAGAAATTGTCAAGAGACCAATTAGGTTGTGTTTTAGCTCTGTTATACTGTGTTTGATTGCAACTAATTCAATGGTATAAACTGTTTTCCCAGCCCACTATAAAACCCGCAGCTGAAAAGAAACGTTAGGTGACAAATCTGTGGAAATTCTATCCTCAACTCTCCCAAGAAGCCAAGATATTATGTCCGCTGAAAATTTCCATAGATTTAATATAAATTTAAATGCATAATCTAGGACTATATTCACAATCAATGTTGTTCCAGTGGAGGAGGCAAAATTCTATGTAATCGATTACACTTAGCGTTTTGGTGATTTCTAAAGTTAACAATATGTCTGCAAATTGATTTTGTACCGATTAAACCAAATAATGCACTAATCAATACTATGGTGAATCCTTTAAGCTGACGTGATGGCACCACAATCATGATCTATGGCTGAGCCACATCATCGTCATTTCACATGTTATACCCTTTGAAGGGCACATCCCAAATTTAACAGATATTTATGTTTCTTAAAAAAACGATAATTTCCTTTCTACAAATTTTGTAATTTATATTTTTGTAATAGAAACACCAATCACGGTTCAATTGTTGTAGTATCATTTGGAGGTATACCCTTTAAAGTTGTTAGAACCAGTTCACGGTAATTATTTTAGTTCTCAAAATCCTGATAGCAATAAACTTGTTTACAAAAAAATCGAACCCATGCGTTGCTCAGGCACAAATTGAAAACTGTAAAGGGAGCACTAGATTTTGACTGAGAACACAAAGCAAAGAAAAACAAGAGTGAAAGAGTAAGTTACTTGTTGCAAGGAACTCCATTTCTAGCGTTACTCTGACAAGTTCCTTTCCATCTTGATGGAATTGGTCCCATTCCTTCATCACTAAAGCTTTTTGATTCAGGCCACACTCCTATTATACATTCAAAGTAAAGAATAAAATAAAGGTAGAACAAGTCAAATCTGAAAGATATTGCATATCAAAGGAGCAAATGCATACAAATATAAATAGGTTCACCTAAATGAAAGTTTGGTGTATACTCATAAATAGGCACACCAACCAAAGATATCACTGTGATTGAATTGAATAACACCGACAACCATACCTTCTCTAGTTAGTTTAACCAAATAAGTACCATAGTGCTACTGCATTAAGGTTTTAACTAAAAATCAAATTTACTTAAGTGAGAAAAATAGAATGTAAACTGTACACATCAAGTGAATAGCCTTCTTATCGAGAATGCATCATTTTGACAAGGAGTGAAACACATTATGAACTTACCGGAATCTAAGTTAGCAATGATGGTATCTTCGCCATACCTCGCCATTTTCCATACCGAGCGAGGCAGGACTACACCGCTATCGGATTCTAGTCCAAGGAAGTTCCACGAATAGGTGGTGTGTAATTTCCTTCCTTGATTTTCAAAAACAGAAAAAACATATGGATTCTCTGCATTTGAGCAAAAAAAATAATCAGACTTTTAAAAAAATCAAAATCCAAGTATTTGACAAAACAGAGGGAACCAGAAGAGCTTGAAAGAATAAGTTGGCAGTTGCGTGAATTTTGCTTACTCGAAATTTCTTCTGCTTCTTGGGTGTCAAGCACTGCAGCAAAACCATTTATATATTTTGTATATGAGTAAAAGATTGATTCTCTAGCCTTTTCATGACTGTAATTTGCAAGTAGAAACAGATTAGAACACTATGAAACTGAAACAGAGAAATCATTGATGAGAAAAAAGATATACAAATTCCCCACCTTCCTAAAACAGTACTCAATAACTGATAATGAGAATCAGTCACTTTCTCTAAGTCTGATAGTGTAACTTCTGGTCCATGTGAGTGTGCACCCAAGTAGACAACATAAGACTGTATTTCAGAAAAATCATACTCTATTTTGTTATAACCAACTATAACTTCTGTAAATCAAATGGAAGTACCAAAATTTAAATGCTAACCTTTTTAATAGCAAATGCTGGTGTTTGTAACAAAGAGAAGAGAATTATCAGAATGAGTGACAACAATGGAACTTCAAAAACCCTCATTTCTTTGTTTTGATTGATAAAGATGAAATTATATTGACCACCCAAAAACCCTAATTACTTCCTATTTCTATTTTATGTTTCTCTTACTTTTGCTACAGTATCAAATTTGGTTTCTTTTGTTGGAGAGATCCAAAATCCTTTCAACATCTACAGTGCTCATTTCAAAGTGTCACAACTCCCATTCTCAACAGTTAAAGCTGCTACGTCCTTCTGTCCTTGGTCCACCTTGATGGCTCCAACTTCCACAGCATAAAACTGTAAGTTCGTAACTTATAGCGCAACATTACCCCGGAAGAGATTTTGACTTGGAGATAAATATTCAAATATAGAGAATTTAACTGCATACTGCAGATGCCAGAGCCAAAGCTTGGATTCGGTAGGGCTGCAGAAGTACAAGCACCAAGGCTTTCGGAGGGTAACGAAGAACAAGCCGCTGGAGAACCAACTATCACGGAAAGAATTCTATTATTGCGTTACACTTTTTTTTTTCATAGGGAGACCCTCTCATGCAAATGTTAAAATTACCCTTGCTCCATATATTTTGGAAAGAATCCTATCACCTGCATTGAAAAAAAAAAAAGACCTACAAAGTAAAAGTGCTTAGAAGAGAGGTTAGAAACAAAAATAGTTCGATTCACAAAAAATGATTTTTTTGTTTTTAAAAATCATTCCAAAATTTATACTCAAACTCACCTTTTACTTTTTAATTTTTAAAACTCAAAAAATTATTTATGGATGTGTATCCAAAAAATCTATTAACTCTTTTATAAAACAAAATATATTTGAATTTGACATTGGGATTGATTTCTACTTTTCGAGAAGCATCACTAATACTGCAACAGTTCAAGAGTTTGTAGTGGTTTAAATAGAAGCGATTTATGCTATGTACTCGGTGAGGAGGGCCAACTACTCGAACAGGTTACTAAGAAATGTGTCAGTTGGTCAGCTTTTCTTTCTATTTTTAACTGTGCTTGTTGCCAAATACTCCAGTATAAAACGGCTTCTACGGATGCTTGTTGCCTAACACTCTAGTAGAAAACGGCTTCTAAGAAAGTAGTAGTAATTACAATCTACAGACATTCCAGCTTAGTTGCAATCTTCCTTGAGACAATGGAAGGAGCTATTTCCCGCTATTATTTTTCTTCCTTGTTCTCATTAACCTTGAGTTTATCTTACTCTGAGAAAATCAATTTTCAATTCTATTCCAATTCTACTTTAATGGTTGACATTTGTTATCTTCGAGCTTCCATTAGATCTTCAGAAAGAGATAAAAGAGAACTTCAAAGTTCCAAAAGATCAAATTCAGAAAACCCACGACAAAAAGAAGCTCAAAATCTTGTTAAGAATAAACCCATACTGAACTCGGAGATATCTTCTCACCAAGCCGGTAAAAAGTGTTTCCGTTTTTTTATTCTCACTTTATAGTTTGTATTTTGATGGAAAGGTTGAACCTTTTAGTGTTATATAATGTCTGCAGTGAGATTGACGAGGGTAGAATTCGGTGGTGCTTTTGCTGATTTTCTTAACGAGAAAGGAAAAGGTTTTAGGGTTAATGAGATGGGATATGTCGAAAGAACATTAGGGTTTCGTACTCAAAAATTAGAGGATAGAAATCTCATACTAGTAAAGGATTGTTAATATTGAAATTCAATGGTTTACGTTTCAAATGTGGTGGTATTTACGCTTACATTTTGGTCATATGTTGTTACTTATATAGGTGACTGACATTGTTGGTGGTGCCATCCGGTGGAGACGATACCTTGATCATCTTATAGTGTCATTATGTGACGACGAGCGTACATATAGAAATATGGAACCTCTTCTCTTGCAGGTATAATTTTTCCACACACCAGAACAATTTAGATAGTACAAATCATATATAGAGTGTTCACTTTCTTACACCTTCTATAGATGGAGCGTTCTCGTTCCTGCATATAATTTTTTCTTATTCGGCTATCAAACCTTTGAGGGATGGAGTTGACTTATTGGTTGGATTATACGATACCTTTTGAAATATCTTTAATGATGTTGAAATGAGCTTTGTAAAGAAAATGCAATCATTTCCATCTACTCCATTCCTCCAGAGATCTCGCAACAACCTCATCATTAGTTTCATTGCTCATTCGATGTCGATTAACATTGCGTTTCTTATTATTAAATGTCAATAGAACAACACACCCACATTATAGTTGTTCGGGTGTCAATGCAGAAGTTTTCATGAATGCTCTTCTAAAAACTTTTATTCCTTGAAACATTTTGTAGTCGTTCTAGACCCTTAGTCTGACAATATACTACCAAGTTTCCGAAACAACATAAATCTTCCTTTAAGGTAGACTCTGCAAAACTAATAAAAAGTTGAGCCATCTTACAAAGAGTTTGATATTGAAATCAAAATTTTTGTGTAGGATATTATTGGTGCATAAGGTGTGGCTTTGAAATGGGGATGGGAGAGTATATATAAGACCGTTGGATACCAAAAAATATATTTTCAACTCCATCGAAAAAGCTACATAAACATATTATCTATACCGTTGATCTACAGTTTTGCTTTTTAGGAACCGTTACCTAAGCCGTATCTATCAGTTCGGTTAGTTTCGGTGACGGTTTTACGGTTTCGGTGATGGTTTTCGGTATTATGGTTTCCTTGTGTAACCCTAGAGGAGGCCGAGAGCAATGCAACTCTTATGGCGGTTACATGGGCACTGAAAAACAACATCAACAACTTAATCCTAGAAGGTTACAATAACACAGTAACATATTTCCTAGCAGGCAAGAAAGTGGAGATGGAGTGGACCTGTCAAGCAATTCTGGATGAGACGTTATATTTTTCTTAATTTTTCAACAGCTTCCAAAGCTATCATATCCATAGAAAAGGAACCAACGTGGCAGAAAAAATGGCGAAACAGGCTCGGACATCAGGATCAAGTAGTTTTAATTTACTTTCTGTACCAATCTATGTACCTATTTTAGCTTTAAACGATATTTTCAAAAGATAGTTAATGTAGCTCATTCTATTAAGCAAGATGATTTTAGTTAATTATTGGAAGTCTGGTTTGTCTAAAAAAAAAAATTGATTGTAACCCATTTTTATTCGGGGATTATAAAAAGTAGTGTTTCTTTTTAAATGTATTTTTAAGTCAGACATCTTATTTTCCGACACTTTAAGTTGGAAAGCTTACATAGGGGCTTCCCATGTGATAGAGGGGCTTCCCATGGATTCAGGATGGTCAAATAATTCGTTAAGGGGTATCCTATGGGCTATGATAAATGTCCATATTACCCTTCCATCTATGAAAAAGTCTATTTTCCCTTCAATCTACTAAAACCTAAACAAAACAAAATATTACAATTTTCATTTCAATTCAAAACCTTTTCCTCTCCCTCCATATCTCCTCCTTCTCCATTTCAACCGAATTTCTCCAACCACAACAAATGGTGTATATAAGGTATTCAACAAAACCCATGTTATTTTTAGAACCCTAAAGTGATCGATTTTCTTGTTTGATTGATCGAGTTGTAAAAAAATTAGGTTTCCAGAAACATTTACGGTTGGGTTCGATTGGAAAACCCAACCGTAAATAGATGTTCTAAAGAACTTACGGTTGGGTTCGAATTGAACCCAACCGTAACTGGTTTCTTTTGAATTTTACGTTTGGGTTATTAAAATACTCAACCGTAAATAAGAAGGAAGGATATGAAGCTGAAATTTTACGCTTGGGTTCGATTCTGAACCCAAAATAAACTATTTTGCACTCAATTTTTTTCTTTCTTACGGTTGGTTTGATTCTAGTTGCCAACCGTAAATTATTCTTCATATGTCAAATTTTTTGTTTTAAAGATTATTTACGGTTGAGTTCGATTGTCAATTCCCAACCATAAATTATCCTTTTTAGTTCAATTTTTTTGTTGATGATTATTTACGGTTGGGTTCGATTGTCAATTCTCAACCGTAAACTCTTCTGGGTAGTTCAATTTTTTTGATGATTATTTACGGTTGGATTTGATTGTCAATTTCCAACTGTAAATTCTCTTGTATAGTTGAACTTGTTTTGTGTTGATTTTTTACTGTTGTCAATGATTAATTGAAACTCCCTTTGAGCGGGTGCAAGGGGAAGCCCCGTCTAAGTAAATAGGGGACAATTCTCATCGCACTCGTGCATAGAACGGGTTATATACTGCAGTAACTAATAGCATTATCCACTTGGTCATTTCAGCTCAGTTTCAATCTTCCCTGAGAAAATGGAAGGAACTATTTTCCGCTATTCTTCTTCTTCCTTCTTTTCATCAACCTTGGATTTATCTCATCCCGAGAAAACCAATTTTCTGTTGAACTCCAATTCGACTTTAATGGTTGGCATTTGTTCTCTTCGAGCTTCCATTAGTTCTTCAGAAAGAGATAAAGCTTCAACCTTTAGAACTTCAAAGTTCACCAAAAGATCAAATTCAGAAAACCCACGTCAAAAAGAAGCCCAAAATCTTGTTAAGAATAAACCCATACTGAATTCGGAGATATCTCCTCACCGAGCCGGTAAAAAATGCTTCCTTTTTTTTATTCTCTCACTTTGTAGTTTGTATTTTGATGGAAAGGTTGAATCTTTTCGTGTTATATAGTGTCTGCAGTGAGATTGATGAGGATAGAATTCGGTGGTGCTTTTGCTGATCTTCTTAACGAGAAAGGAAAAGGTTCTGGGGCTAATGAGATGGGATATGTCGAAAGAACATTAGGGTTTCGTACTCGAAAATTGGAGGATAGAGATCTCAGACTAGTAAGGGATTGTTAATATTGAAATTTAATGGTTTACGTTTCAAATGTGGTGGTATTTACGCTTACATTTTGGTCATATGTTGTTACTTATATAGGTGACTGACATTGTTGGTGGTGCCATCCGGTGGAGACGGTACCTTGATCATCTTATAGTGTCATTATGTGACGATGAGCGTACATTTAGAAATATGGAACCTCTTCTCTTGCAGGTATAATTTCTCCACACACCAGAACAGTGTAGATAGTACACATCATGTATAGAGTGTAGACGTTCTTACACCTTCTTATAGATGGAGTGTTCTCGTTCCTGCATATAATTTTTCCTTATTCGGCTATCAAACCTTTGAGAGCTGGAGTAGACTTATTGATTGGATTATATGATACCTTTCAAGCTTCTTCAAGATTTGAAATTTTGATTCCAGAAACAGTATTTTTAATCTCAGGATGCTTATGTTTTCTGTGTCTAGATTCTCCGAATTGGTTTCTATGAGATTGTCAAACTGGAAATGCCACCATATGCTGTCGTAGACGAGGTATAAAATTTGTATGCCCAGATTCTTCAGAAATATTTGTGATTTATCTTGCTTAATTAGAAATTTCACATCGTCCATAATGTCATGTTGGAGCTGTAGACCCCAAATTAGTGTTCTGTAAACAGGGCCATGTTTATTCTCCAAGTGTTCATCTCGGTGAAGGCAACTTCGTAATTATGGCTGTGCTTCTTTTTCAATGCCAATCATCTTGGTTTTCTTTTGACAATAACATGTTCATAAATCCCCAGAATGTCAGGCTTGCAAAAATTGCTGTTAGGCCTGGTACAGGCAATTTGGTGAATGGGATACTGCGGAAGCTGGTATTGCTTAAGGTTCGGCGACATTTTCCAACATGCATCATGTAATGCTCACGTTTGTCATAAGACTTTGTTATTTATTTAACATTCTCTATCTTTCTGTCAGGAGAACGACACCCTTCCTCTACCCAAATTGGAGGGTGATGATCGCTCGCGAGCACGTGGACTTGCCACACTTCATTCCCATCCAGTTGTAAGTTTGTAATCCTACTTGCTTTCTTAATGTTTTGGTTCATAACATGTATACATGTACATTTGCATGAAAGCTGTAGCTAATTTATTAAAGTTATGCTTTGTTTTACTATTAGTGGATGGTTAGGCGATGGGTTAAACATCTTGGGCAAGGTGAAGCTGTGAAACTGATGATGTGGAATAACAGCGCTCCAAGTTTCAGCATCAGGTTTATTGATATTTTGCACTCCTCCGAAGAATACATGTCAAAATTGACCTACTAATTTAATGGCTGATAAGCAGCCACTGCTTCTAATTCTATTGTCAGTGCAAACTCTGCAAAAAGGTTTACATGAGCTGACCTTGTGAAGCGACTCATAGAGCTTGAGGTCTTTTTCGTTTCTTGAAGTTTCAAAACAGAATCATATGATTTTGGATTTTTTTTATTAATTCTTTTTGGACTTGGTTTTGCTCTTGAAAAAATTGCCAGATTCTTTTAAAATAGCATGGCAGATATTAGAGCACAGGGATTGAACGTTTCTTGATTTTTTCTCTTTATCTTTGTTGCACTTCAGGTTCCTCATGAGCTTTCTCTGCATTTGGGTGATTTTGTTCGTATTACAACTAGGTCACTGGGATGCAGGTAGTTTTGGGAATATTTGTTTCTAAACAGTAATAAAGTTCGATGAAAGAAGGCATGATGGTTAAAAATGATTACTAATGTCAAGTGACATACTTTTATTGGATATTTGGTTGCTTTACATCCAATTCTGGTTACTTAACCAAAGACCTATTCTTCAACATCCCTCTGGTAGATTGTCATCCAAGCTGGATTACTGAAAGAAGGTCTATCCTCCGTTCAAGATGAGAGTGCAGGTCAATTCCCTTGATTTCAGTTCGGAACGCTGTAGGTAAGTTAGGAATGATAATCCGTGCTTAAGTTTTTGAAAGCATTGTGGTCTATAAGACTTTTTGTACAGACTTCATAAATCGATCAACTGTGTGTACACAGGTATGGTGGTTTCTATTTTGGACCCACAACTAGGGGAGAATGTTATTGACTGTTGTGCTGCACCTGGAGGGAAGAGCCTTTTCATGGCATCACGTCTGAGTGGTAAAGGTACTTTTCGAATAGAATTATACAAAGTGGTTTATTCAGACCAAATGTTGCATGCAATGAATATATCACACAATCTAGGTATCAGATTAGCAGCTTCCGATTTTGTGGGTTCATTCTTGAGTTGCAGGTATGGTATCTGCATTTGACATAAATGAAGGTCGATTGCGAATTCTTAAAGAGACTGCCAAGTTGCTCGAAGTTGCGGATGTCATCGCAACTGTTCACTCTGATCTTCGTATCTTTGCTGTAATGAACTATTATTATGGATCATAGCATTTGATTCCTTACTTTTATATGAAAAACCTTGTAACTTTCGCTTTCTCACTCTTATCTCCTTTTTATCTGCAGGAAAAAAATACAGTGGTGTTTGACAAAGATTTGCTGGACACTCCATGTTCTGGATTAAGAGTTCTCTCTGTGGTAAAATTATTCTGCAGTATAGTTGAGGATTGAAGGCTGCGGTAAATCTGTAGATGTGGTTCTGACTGGTTAGAGCATTTGAAAGAGGTCTCACTGAGTTTTCATTTCTTCTTCGCCATTGTTGAAGACAGCTGATATGTTATTATATTCATAAACAATCTAATATTTCAGATAATTCACTTAAGAGGGCAGAGAGTTGAAAACTTTGATAATAGAGGAATTTGAGGATGATGAATAGTTTAGGAGAAGAATTTTGACCTGATACGATATAAATAAAGTTAATCTCAGCATTGGTATCTATAAATTTTTTGAAGATCTCTACAAGAATTCAATGGTGCATTGCAGCATCAAATTGGCATACAGAGATGAGGTATCTGCCTGGAAAAGAAGCTAGCCGGTGTTGATGATGATTCTTCAATAGTTCTACCACGTGGCCTGCCAGCTGCTGTGATTATTACCTGATACGGTATACTTCCAACTAACTTAATTGTGTCTACTGAATAACCTTAGCTGTAACTATTTGTGGCATAAAACCTCTGCTCACAAAAGTCCAAGTTTCAGAAAATGTAACTGAAAAGGTGCTATTTTATATGAAGAACAGGGTTTGGTTTCACCTTCATTGCCTTGTTATTTTCACCTTCAAGCTCTCATACTAACTTTATTATCATTCATGGCATCTTCATCGCAGCAGCAGGAAATTCTCCTAGCCAGCTCTCCAAACACCCCCATCACAGCCTATGATATCTCAACTGGTGCAACCTTAGGTCACTTCATCGGCAGTCGTTCACCACGTAAAGGCCTAGCTCTAGCTGGGAATACCCTAATAGAAGCTTCTCACATCTCCCCCGACAACACCACCACTGCCTCTATACATCTGTACAACTGGTGGTCTTCCACTTCATAAACTTCTTCGTTCATTTCCTGCACATTGCAAACCTGTCTCTTGCCTAACCTTGAACGGTGATGGTTCTCTTCTTATCTCTGGAGGTGATGATGGAACTATATCCGTGTTTCCAATTATTCATGTGCTAGACAATTCATCTGTTGATAGTTCAACTGAGTTTGCATTGTACAGCTTCCACGGGCACAATTCATCTGTGGATGTAATTCAACTATCATCTCTTGTTCAGTTGATGGAACATGTAAGTTTTGGAGCCTAGCAAATGGTTACCACATGCGCACTGTCCGTTGTCCTTGTGTGATTTGGAGCCTAGTGGTGGACTCGACTGAGTCAAATTTCTACGCTGGTGGATCGGACGGTCTGGTATATGTTGGAATTTTGAAGGTCCAGAGGAGGAATGAATTGGTTACCAGTAATATTAATGAAGTAGTGGCCTGGGGATCAGGCGGTCACAGTGGTGGAGCAGTGACAGCAGTGGTTATGGCGAACGAGGGAAGGAATTTGGGAGATTAAAGTATTATGGAGAATTTGGGAGATTAAAGTATTATGGAGCTAGTGGTGTAGATGATGAAAAAGGTGGAGACAGTGGTAGAGAGATAATGAAGCCAGTAAGAGAGACAAATGAAATGGAAGAAATGTTGAATGTGGTTGTTAGTGACAGAAGACGATCAATTGATGGCCTGGAAAAGGCAATAGGGACGTATTGGGTCGGCCCAAAACTAATAATTGATGGCCAGGACTCATCCTTAAGAGCATCCACAGTGGGGAGTAAAACCTGGACCAAACCCAATTTGGTCGGCCCAAAACTAATCACAGTGGAAGACTATATTTGGGTTATAGTCCATATTTTTTACCGTTTGGGATCAAAAGTGATCCGAAAGCTGGACCAAAATCAAATTTGGTGGAGCGTGAAGGTAGCAGTGCGTTTCGTGGCAGGCGTGAAGTTTGCGTGCGTCTCGTGCCAGGCATGAAGGTAGCAGTGCGTCTCATGAATCCGGCTCAACTCAAAATCATGCCTGTGTAAGCGTTCATATAAACGCACGCCCCACTGGACGCTAACTTCGTGTGTGCTTGATGTTGCATCGTTAACCAAACTTACGCATGTAGTAGGCGTTAACTGAACTTACGACTGTAGCAGGCGTTCACCAATTTTACGCCTGTGTGTGGGGGGCGGTAGTGTACATGACCGTCTCTTGTAATATTTACCATTGAGATTCTTACCGTTGTAACAACTATCTTTTTGTATTACCTATATATATATATGAATTAGTTGAGCATTTCATTACTACTAACCTATTCATTTGATTTGTGTACAAGAAAAAATTCCCTAGTTTCATATATTTGTCTTTCAAACCAGTTAGAATTATGACACCAGAACCACGAGGTCCAAGTTTTTCTACATTTGAAGATGTAACGATGTGTAGAATTCATTTATCAATATCTCAAGATTCTAGTGTTGGATCCGATCAATCAGAAGAAAAATTATGGTCTCGTATCTTAGTTGGGATGAAAGAAGCCATACCTACAAATAATCAACTCTCCAAACATTCATATGGTAAAAATAAATACAAATTGTATCATTAAAAGAGTAATCCTCTAATTAGATAATCAAATGTATAAACATTTAAATCATCCAAAATACAAAATTCATGATTCACAAAATAGTCCACTAATCAAATTATCAACTCTATAAAAATTCATCGTAATTCCCTAATTCTATAATTCCATAAACATTCATTAGATAAGAACATAAACATTCATAATTCCAAAATTCCATAAACATTCATATTAAATCAATTAGTCAAGAACTTAAAATTAACCACAACCCAACTCAAATTAATCAAGAATTTAATCAATGCTAAATTCAAATCAATTAATTTTCATCAATTTTTTAAAACCAATTTACAACTTCCAAAACCCTAGAATTAAACCCAATTGCAAAATTACAATTTACAAAACCTAATATGTCTATTTCATAATCATATATTTAATTTTTAAACATATATATACAAATTTAATTAACAAAATATTACAATAAATCATAATTTAAATCTATTTTAACCTATGAAATCCATTAAAATTCATGTAAATAGTTTGAGTTTTATGCTTTGTCTTGAGATAAACCTAACTTTGATAAGCTTTGTTTCTTTGCTGCTAGGGTTTTGCTACCGTTTTTCAATCGGAAAAGAGGTTGAAAAGAGGAGAGAGGGTTCAGTTGAGTTGAAGTGGGAGGCGGAAGAGAAGAAGAGAAGAAGTTAACCCAGAAGCCTCCGCCTGATGATATAACACGTGTAATCCTATACAACCGCTTCTTCTCACATGCGTAAAACTAGATAAGCGTTTCTCTCCAGGCGTTAGTATAGGCTACCGCTTCATAACACGGGCGTATGCCTAAGTGAATGCCTATCGCATGAGGCATATGCTTACTCTGCACGAGACCAAACCTTTTTACTAGGCGTTAACTATACTTACGCCCCACAGACGAGCGTATTCATAAGCTAACGCCCCAACATGCGTTCATCTAAACTTACGCATGTCACTTGGGCGTGATGTTACGCGTGCGTCTACCCATCAGTCGTTGTTCTGGGCTGCGTCTCCCACCGAACGTTCATCCAACGTCCTCCCCAACCAAGCGTTTCACTAACCATACGCCCATCCAATACCCATCCAACAGACATATTCTTATATATGCGCCTAACGCCAAGCGTAAATTCTTATTCCGCCTGAACAAAATTTAGTCTTCCACCATTGCGTTTGACACGGAGTATAACTAAAAAATTTTGGTTTTTACTCTTTACTCCACTCATGACTTCGGAAGCTCTAAGAGCTTTCACAGTGGTGCGAGTATACTCAAGGAGTAAAGAGTAAAATTTTTAATCTTTACTCCGCCTAAAACGCAACGGGTAAAGAGTAAATTTTGATAAGGCGTAACCCCAGACGAACGCCCCATCTGGCCCCATCAGGCGTTCACAAAGACAACCGCCTGGTAAAACTTCAGGCATAGTCCTAGACAACCGCCTGATGGGGCGTTCACGTAGACAACCGCCTGGTCAATTTTCAGACGCACGTCTAAGAGCATGCCCAAGTGACAGGCGTAGCTATAGACAACCGCCTAATGGGACATTCACCTAAAAAACCGCCTTCTGCTTACCCAAGGAAGCTAAAGCAGCATATAATAATAATGTTTGAACCCGTTTCTTCTGCTTGCCCAATTGTGGCACAATAAGATGGCTGATAGCACTCATAAACACTCTCTTTAAGGTCTTCGTATGGTTTCTTGTTTTTAACCTTTTTATTGTCTTATATTAGAGACAATTGCATATAATTACAGAGAGAAAAAAATGTAAATGTTATTAAAAAAAATGTTAAAAGCAATTACATCCTAAAATTGATGAACCCTGAACTTCTACATAAGAACATAGAGAAATACAACAACCATTCCCCAAATGCTAGCAGTGGTCAGGAAGTAGGATTCAACTACTGAAGATGACAAACTTAAAGTAGAATTATTGGGTACTGTTGGATGTTCCCATGGATCACTAGAAGGCGACCCAACACCACCGGCTGACAATGGAGATGGTGACGGTGCATGTTCCTGTGGCTTATTAAATTCTGATGGGTGCGCCATGACCCTTACAACAATTCTCTGGCCCAATTTGCAATGTCCAACTTTGCCACTGATGAAGTAGAAGAAACCATGACGATCGAACCGAAATATAGTGTTCCCATCTTCAAATTTTGCAACCGGATTCGATATATTACAGTATATGTAGTCATTTCTGTTTACTACAAGAACCGAATCATTCTTATACATGAAATCTGTCGATCAAAAATCAAATAAGAAGAATTATTTGAAATAATATGAATCTACAAAGTAATTAGTCGGGAACAAATTATTAGAAATATACTTACAAACAGTGTCACCAATATGAAACCTAGTTGTTGAAGCCCATTCAATGTAAGATTGAGGGTCATTTTCTGGTGGTATGATCCAACCACTGGGTCCTCCTACTTCAAATTGGTTACCTGATGATAGTGAGACCATCATCATCATTGTCACAACAAAGATACTGAGTGCACTATGATGAGAAGCCATTTTCAATCACTATATGGTGAAAGTTTGAAAAAACAATTAGAATTCTACGAATTACTGCGAGTGAGAAAGAGAGAGAGAGTCAAATGCCAGTGCAAAATAAGAATGAAGAAAGGAACCCAGTTTTATAAAGAGATTGAACGAATGAAGGGGTGCGTAGGATTCTGTTAGGTAGTTATTGCCGTTTTTTGTCTACGGTAGGAAGTGGGGAAATGGGGTACGGACCATACGGTTACCATTGAAGAGACACGTCCCTTTAGTTTCCACATCTCTCAAAGATGACCGAAGACTGGGCCTCAGTATTAGATATGAGTTACAGGCCCTATGCAGTGTAAGCAAGTTTGGGCCACCATTTCCTGTCCTACGCTAATATGAAGTTACTAACTACGCCCCCCTTTCCTCAACATGAATTCTATCTGTGATAGCCATTTTCTAGCTACACATTTGTAACAATCTAAGCCATTGGACCAGATCATATAGAATCATGGTAAAATACTATGTTTAGATATAACTATGTAAATATAGGTAAATAAATGAACAAGTTAAAAGGACAGTAAGATTGTCAACTCGCAGTTCACAAGGTCAGGGTAGCTTGGAAACTAAAAATAGATTTAATTGGGGAGATAAGGAGAGTGATACATAAGATGCAGATGGGATGATTCATGATACTGGTGATGATAGGAAGAGGATTATGATGTAGAGGTTCCACTTATAGTGCCATAATCTCAATCTAAAACTAGTAATAATGATAAAATACGCATGAGAGTAAGTTAAAAAGGAAGCTCAGATGATTCTAAACTGGGACAATAGTATCCAGAAAGTAGAAGTTGAGAAGAATGCAGCCAGAAAGGCTGCGGTAAGTGCTTAAAAAAGTAGCGATAAGTCCAGGGAAGAGTTGGTGGAGTCTGATTCCACTCCTCTTATTAATTATATAAAGAAGAAAAAGAGCATTGGTAGAAAAAGCAATCCCAAAACTGATGCGGAGGATAATGTTCGTGAAGATGGCAAGGGAAAAAGAAGAAAAATCTAAATGCCACTAAGGGAACTTTTCCAGCTGAGGGTGTTCCGGTATAACTGAGAGAACGGCAAAACGGAAAGCAAATTCGAAAGCTAAAAAGCAAGGGGGGAGCCGTCACCTTTCACTTTGAAACTTTAATATGATCGTTTTTGTTTTTGCTGGTGATCTGTTGGTGCAAGTTGTAACTTGAAGTTTTATTCGTTTTCTAGGCTTTTGTTTAGGCTCTTTTTAGAGATTTTCATGAAGTTTGTTGCCTTTTTAATTCTCTAAAGGGGTGAGGGATTTTCGGTTTTTTTTTTCGTATTTCTTGTAATTACGTTTTTTCTTTAATAAATTTTTGACCAAGCTAAAAAAAATGAACAGGTTAGATTAGCATGAATAGGTTTCATTACCTAGTCCACCTTGAATAATATGAAGACTTTATTAATGGTGCAAATTTTGTTACAAGATGTAAGATGAGCACTATGAACTCGATGTAAACCCTAGCTAGCTCATGCTCTCTTAAAAACCTTGACCCTTAACTCAGGAACATTCTCAGTATTTATAGGCATACTGCTTATACATTATTTTCTGCTATCGTATTATGCATCCTACTTGATGTTCATCTCCACATGGAGGCATTATCTTAGTCGCATCTCCTCACGCCGATGTTTATTCGTGTTTGGGTACTTTAACCTTGTATGCACTATCTTTCGTGCTTGGACCTTCTTCCGACCTTCGGTTGTTTGTGTGTCGATGACTCGTGTAGTCTCCGAGGCTTTTTTGGTGTCTTGTCATCTTCCTCCACTTGCTTCTGATAAAGCCTAATTTTGCACGTCTGCTTTCACATTTAATGATATGTTCCATAATGCAAACTCATCCGTTGATATAGCCAAGATGCTTTCCACGTGTTTTAATGTGATAAATGTGGTAGATATCTCGAAACACGGGTGATAACTTTTTAACTTCTATATCATGCTTCTCAATGTCATCTTCTCATTACTTCGGTGCCATATGATTCCTCCATGTGGCAACCAGATATTTTACTATCAGAATTTACCCCTTTTCTTTTCATCTCCTCGAAGGGTATGATGGGAAAAAAAATTTACCCATTATCTTTTACTGCTGCCACGTCCCGAGAAAGTGGCATTAGTAACCTCCACGCAATAACTTCTCCCACGTCTTATTGCCTTTATAATCTTCTCATTTACTGCCGCCGGTCGACATTCTTTTCCTAGGATTTTGATTCCTTTATAAAGGATCCTTCTTGGGTTTCCAACAACTATTTTCCCTTTTCAACTCTTTTTCTTCTCTGAGTTCTTTCTGGAGTCTCTTTATGCTATTACCGTCTAATCCCTGATTTACCGCCGCCAAGTGATATTTTTCTTTATTCTTCATCACTATAACCTACAATGGCTCATCATTATCAATGAGATTCGTCATCACCACAAAGGTTTGTGATTCTCATGTTTCCTTTAGTTTCTTCATGTTTTGTTATTTTTCCCTTTCTTGCATGTTTCTGATGTTCTTATCCTTCTTTAATGTTTTCATTACCTTTGCGGAAAATTATCATCACGAAGACTCACTGCAGTTGAGTATGAGTCTCAATATCTCCAGGGTATCATACATACCTATCATCTTCATGGTTTTGAAGTGCCTTATGTTGATCCTAGGGGTTCTAAAGCTATCATGTCTAAAGAACTTGCTAGGAAAAACTGGTCTCTGACTAGGATTGTTATTTGTGAAGGTCAGCTGAAAGCATGGCTAAGATTTCCTTTGTACCATACTCGAGAATCTATTCAATTTGAAGTCATTGCTCGTAACAATCCCCAACGCGCAGTCTTTCAGTATTCGGGGAATTGGTGGAGATTGCTTCACGAGGCTATTCGCCGGAGCCAAGGTTATTGAACTCCACGAGATTATCGGGAACCCTCATATGATGCGAGTCGAGATAAAACTTGTACACTCCTACTTCATTTCTTCAGAATTATTGCTCTCTTCAAGATACTCAAAAGTTCCAGGGATGGGTCCTGAATATCTACGTAATCCTTGTGATAACTACATAATTTACATGATTTTAGCGTCAAATTCATACTAATATTTGCTATAATTCTTGCGTATTACTTGTTATTACTTTTTTTTTTCTGTTTGTTTATATTAGGTGAATCATCCCAATAAGAGTGAAAATGGCTACAAAAGAGCTAAGAAGTGAAGTACTACAAATATTCAAGTGTGCCAAGGCCAAACAAGAAGAAAGGAGTTCATTGCGACATGAAATGAACAAGGAAATTTAAGAAGAACCAAATACCAAGTTCAACTCGTTCAAATCTAGAGTTTCTTATCAGCATCTTGAAGATAATTGAAAGACGAAGACCATGCAAAAAGAATGAGGTCATTCCGAGTTCGTATGAGGAAGTTATGAGCAAAACAGCCGAGATGAAGAAAGTGAAACACACAGTATTACAATCAGGAGATAACAGGGAGACCGTGCCTACCGATTATAGATGTTTTCAGACTCAGAAAAAGTCCGTTTTAGGGGTTTTACAATCGGTAGCTATGATGGGTATCGAGTCTACCGATTATGGCAAGCTTTGGACACATGAAAAGTCATATTTTGAGATCTTACAATAGATAGATAAGGAGGGTGTCGTGACTACCGATTATGGATGATTTTGGCATCAGAAAACTCTTTTTTTGGACACTAACAATCGGTAGAAAGAGGAGGATTGATACTACCGATTATGACTCCACATGAGCCACTTCTAAGACATGCTTTTGACTTCTAAATCAAGGTATCATGGTCCCGTTAGGACTCTAACACCTAGCTATGATGAAGACTATATTAGAAGACTTCCATAACCCTAATAAGAAATCTTTGACACAACTTTACAAGTCTTGGAGAAGATCAACAATACAAGGAGAAAAATCTAGGGTTTGGAGCTATTTCATCATCGTAACGAATTCTCTTACTCTTATATATAACATGGATGCTTCTACATCCATGAGTAGCTAAAAAATTAATTGAATGAGGATGAATTCTGAGTTCTAAACATGATTTGATTTAATATATGATTCTATTTTGAGTTCTTCATATGATTATCATTTGTTTATACTATAAAGAATGTTGATGATTGATTGATAGATTATTTGGTTGCCAACTGAATTGGTTTGTTGATTTATTGTATTGCTAGTATTGAGTTGTGAGATAAGTAATAGTCCACTAACTCGTACACAAGTAGAGAACACGAGACCTTGCAGAGGGATTCTGTGGAGCAATTGTGTGTATGAACAACACTAGTAAGTGGACCTTGATTTAAGAGTCTAACTGCTAGGATTAACCTATAAATTCATAAAATATAAAGCATTCGATCAAATTACACCTTGAGTGATTTACTACTAGGTGGTTAGGACGAATAGAATCTGGTAGGCGAGCACTTCTGTATCCAGTGATATAAGGAATTTCGGGGATAACACTGATCTAGCTGTTATTCTGCGGTTGGTGATAATATGTGATTAATAATGAGTAGATAATATATGACTTGATGAATGATTAGTAACGAAGAAGGATTCCTCGATCATATCTCTCTCTATTGCTTACAACTTTACTTTTAATCGCTTTCTTATTTACTTTGTTCAAAACCAAAAACAAAACCCCCCATTGTGACACTTTAAACAACTTAAACACCTCGCTCCTCGTGGGAACGAACTTGACTTCCATTATATTATTCTTTAATTGAGTGGAAATAAGATCACTAAATTAATTGTACCTACGACACACATCAAATTTTGGCGCCGCTGCCGGGGAGCAGTATGTTTTAGTTGTTATTTATTTTCGTTTATTTTTGTTTCTTAGGTTTATTTTTAGTTTTTAACTTATTTTTCTAGATTTTTGGTTTCAGTTACTTTATCTTTGGCACCTAAATGTTGGGATTACCGAAGGTGCGGAATTCAAACTCGTAAGGGGATAATGCTACATGAACCTCAGTTTTTGCTACAAGATCCACCTTTAGAAGAGATGGGTGGTCCTCAACCTCCAGAGAAGAAGTTACGAGAGTTGACTTTTCCATGTTTAGATTCGCAACCATTGTATATTAACATAGATGCGCCAGTGGAACTGAAGTTGAATATAATTCATCATTTTACGAAGTTCAAGGGACTTCCAGGTGAAGATCGAAACCGTCATCTTCAAGTATTTCAGCACAAGATGACATGTCTTAGGCAAGGTACCGAAGACAATGATAATACCATGATGCAAACCTTTTTATTTTTCTTAATAGATTTAGCCGAAGAGTGGTTGTATTATCTTCCTCCAGGGAGTGTTACAACATGGACTGAGATGAAAAAGCTAATTCTAGAGAAGTATTTTCATGCTTCTAAGGTGGCCGCTGTTCGTAAAGAGACTAATAACATTTTACAGATTACCGGGGAGTCTCTTTATGAATATTGGGAAAGGCACAAGAGATTATTGGCAACCTTCACACACCACAACATATCCTCAACTCTCATCATTCAGTACTTCTATGAAGGATTACTTCCGGAACAGAGGAATTTGATTAATGCAGCCGTGGGTGGTTCACTTACTGAAAAGACGATCTCGCAGGCAACTGGTTTGATTGATAGTATGACATCGAATGCTCAACAATTTTACACAAGAAACGACTCAAGTATCAGAAGATTCAACGAGGTGGGAGCTTTCTCACATATAGAGCAACAGATGGGTAGTGTGGAGAAGATGGCACAACGTATAACTTTTGCTGTTGTTCCTTCGTACAAAGAGAAGGATGAGGTAAATGTTGTTTTCCCTAATCAGATGCCAAGGTATGACCTCTACTCGAACACTTAAAATCCTGGTTGGAGAGATCATCCAAATTTCAGCTATACAAACAAGCAAGTCGCAGCTCCTATGCCAGCTTATTGGAGACAGAATGCTTTTCAGCAACCACAACAAGCTAAGGAGCAAGGCTCATCCAATGATGACAAGTTCAACGCTATGATGCAAAGCATGCAAGATGTCACTTCTGAAATCACAAACTTCAAGGAAACAATGTTGCAAAACCACCAGGAACATGAAATGACTATCAAGGATTTGAGAATTCAGATGGGACAACTAAATACAGAATTGCCGTAAGTGCCTAGTCACTTGGTTGCTAGTGATACCTTTGCAGCTAGTTCTGGAGGTGTCAACATTTCCTACCAAGTGATTGATATGACTGTTGATGATCTTGATGAGAATTTTTACATTACTGATATTGATAATGACGAAGATGTGAGGCAGGTGTCGGAAAATGAGCTACTTCGTAAAAATCTTACGCGATTTACTTCTGCTGATGAAATCGCCCCTGCTCATTCAAAGAAAAATGTTGAGTCATTGGAGGTGACCACTTTTTCCACCAGAATTGGTAATGGAAGTGGTCCCTCTGGTGAGAAATATAAATATAATGTCAATGTTGGTACTCATGGTTTTAGAAAAGAGCCTTCTACAAGTGTTGTTAACCGTAGTGCTGCTGGTGGTAGTCATGGCGGTGTTGGTGATGAGGGTGTTGGTTCTAGTGATATTGTTAATATGATGTTGTCTTCGAGCTTTGCCGATACGTCTGCTGGTGAAGTGATCAGAGTTTTGCATCCTGGTGATAACAATGTTTTTGACCAAATGCAGCTAGCGGTACGGCCTTGATTGCCCCATATTTTGTTTACTGTTAGATGATATACATTCTGATCACTTTGCGTGTTTTCTTAGAGCTGGAACTTCGCATACGAGGCCGAACGTGTTCGGGAGGAAAGTTCGGAGGCTTAAGGCTTTGCTCGGAGCTACAAGATGCTTGTAGTAAGTTACCTTTTTGTCGTTGTTTAATGAGATAATTGCGAAAATGCTCCAAAAATGGATACCCCGTTGGGAAAATACCCCACAAAATTAAAATGCTGGGAAAATACCCCACCGTTATTTTTTCCAACCAAATGGTGTTAAGTAGTCAAACTAGGCTCACATGTGTATTCACACATGTGGGACTTTAGATAAAATTACCCTTTCTTCATGATTTCGACACGTGGCAGCCTCAATGAATGAACGGTGGGGATTAAAGTTGTGTAAATATACCCAAATATTTTGTAGAAATACCTAACGTGTCCTCTACTTCAAAGTTCATAGGATTTCGACACGTGGCAGTCTGAATGAATGAACGGTGGTCATTTAAAACTGTTTAAAGCATGTATTGATACTATTTAACAGGTTGGAAGTAAAAAAAATTAAAAATTAATTTAGGTATAAAGTTTTAAAGTGATTTTAAAAGGAAAAATATTAATTTTTTGTGAAACAAATTTTTTTTGTTTCTAATTTTTGTAATTGATTTGTGTTCCTGTATACGAACACCCTATTAAATATTTGTGTCTGAATTCAAACTTATTCATCGTCATTCTCTCCATTTTCCAACAAAAAGATGCATAAGTAAACGAAAGAGTTTATATTTTCCCTGACAAATCTGTGTTGACTAAAACTAATAAAAACCTGCACTTCCGCAATCTTCTATTTGTCGATGCAACTCTGAATGTTTTTGTTTCTCAGCTTGATCGGATCCGACGCCGGAATAAGGCGGGGATCCTAATACTAGTAATAAATAAATTGATCTTTGATTAGAGATCAGCCACCTAGTCCTGTGTTGTGTAGTCTACCAAAAAAAACTACTCAGTAGTAGGAGCAAATCAGCAAAAAGTGTAATGGTGGATAATGAGATTCATTGATCACAAAATGCTTTATTTACTTAAGAAAATTTACAAATGTAACCATACATTTCGTAGTCAGATTCAGCAGCATCTGTTCTATATTTGAGTACTATACAGAATTAGCATTAAAAACCTTCCTAGGTAGGCATATGTTAGTGCCCAAACCCATATACTAATTACGTTTACGAGAAGAACTTGAAAGACTAAACAAACCAGAAGATAATCCTAAACTGGACTAAAGAGATGAACAAGAGGTTCTTATGTCTTGAAATTAGTAGACATGGATTCTTACCGTACAATACCAGCAAACCTGAGTTCAATCCAGTGAAAGACTCTCAACCGTATGATACCAACTGAACTTTCCCAGTAAAAAGTGAGCGAGACATATGCATATTTGATGAAGAAAGATGACTGACTAATCCGAGGATACTAAGTTACAGGGACAACACAGTTGAATTTCCATTTGAACGGTATCAGCCACATCTGGAAGACACTCTCTTAATAAAGGCATAAATTTATAAAGCAATTCACTATCCTCTGATGAGATCTCACTGCAATTCACATAAAATGCATCAAGAAATATTATGAAACGTTAAAACTAGAAATCTAACAATGCAGACATGCAATGTCTACATACTATGCCTCCTTTGATGTTTCTAGCTAGACATCCACCCGTAGAACATCACAACGACGACATAAGTCATTTATCGACACAACTTTCCTATGAACTTTCTTTCGTTCTCGCCGCTTCCATTTATGTTTGAAATGTGCATCCTTCCTACTAACACACTCTACATGTTATAAACAAGAAAAAAAAAAGTTTGTTTCAAAAAACAGAAACAAAAACATGAAAACAACCTATTTTTGACAATTACCTCCTTTATCGTTTGACCCAGAGATAGATAGTTTCTCAAAATCCACCATTGATTGTTTCAAAGGTGAGTCCTTCCCCCAATTTCCAACCCTAATCAACAAACCCAGAAAAAAAAATCACTTGAACTAAAAGTCAACAACAATACAAACAATGTCAATGGATTTGGAATCAATTTACCCTTTTTATCCCGATGCATTAGTTGATCCCTTTCTTCTTCCTTCCTTAATCTTCACTGAACCCTAATTTCAGAAAAAATTACCAGTTTCATCAACATTCAATTTGATCAATAAATAAAAATTCATTCAACATTCAATTTCTGTAATTACCAATTCATTCAATAAACATAAGATGACTGACATATGAGGAGTAAGCTACCTGTTTGCACACTAACTTTTGTTTGGAAGGGAGTGAACGACGACGACTAGGGTTCTATTGATTTGAAGAAGGGGTTTTTTGTTCATAGCAGAAGAAGAAGAAGAAGAAGGGAGGGCGACGGCTAGGGTTTTTTGTTCATAGCAGAAGAAGAAGAAGAATGGAGGTTCAGCGGAAGAAGAAGAAGAAGGATAGAGGGCGCGGCTAGCGTTTTTTGTTCTTTTGCAGACACAAAGTGAAAATGAACGCGTAAGACACCTAGCTCGACCACATAAACACGTGTCATCTTTTGCAGACACAAAGGGTAATTTGGTAATTTTATCTGCAAACGATATCTCGTGAGTCGAGATATTGACCAGTCAATCTCGTGATATTGACTTTTTGGTTGGAAAAAATAACGATAGGGTATCCTCTCAGCATTTTAATTTTGCAGGGTATTTCCCCAACGGGGTATCTATTTTTGAAGCATTTTTCCAATTATCCCTTGTTAATTCGTGTTACTTCCTTCGCATTCTATATTGCTCTAGCCGATAGTTTCTGGTCTCCCCTATCGATGCAGTCAGGGCAGGCAGGGATGTTAGACGCATCTCTGACATTTTTCAGATTGAGATAACTGATCGCGAGTGTACTATCACAGATCTGAGATCTGAGATCTGAGATTCGTTATCTCGAGCGGCAGAAAAAGTCCTTTCGATGTCGTATCCAAGAGTTGAACATAGACCTTATTAGTGCTCGATCTGTTGTGGGTTCTAGAGATTCTCGAATCCGAGACCTTGTAGCATCGAATGAGAGACTTCAAAGTGGAAAAATGACCAAACACCTGTACTTCTTAAACTTGGGACAGATAGAGAAGTATTTAAAAAAACTCAAGTCGATAATAATGCTGCTCAAAAAGAGCTGGGTCTCTTATATGATAAGTTAACTAAGGTTAGGGAGAAGTATGATACGCATATGGATCAATGCGCGAGTACTTCTTCTGGTCTCACTCTTGACGAGAATCGCTTTATAGAGTTGGATGCATTTAAACTTGATAATGAAAGGACCTTACAGACTGTTATTGTAGATTGCCAAGGTAGATGGCAAATTTTAGTTCTTACTGTGTGTTGTAGCCATAATATTTTATGCTTACTCATTCGTGTTTCTTGTTTGTGCAGCTGCGCGGTAGAAGGTTGGTCAACTGGAGGCATATTTAGCTAAGGCAGTGAGTGAAAAAGCCGATGCTGACGCACGTCTTGCCACTACAACTACAAAGATCATCGAGCTCGAAGAGTTGTATCGTCGATCGTGCACTGAGTCTGAGAATCAACTGTTGTAGGTCAAAGCCGACCTCAAAACCCAGTATTAGGCGAAGTTAGAGGAAGTTTGCACAAAGAAGGTGATAGATGATAGGTCGAGGCAAGAAAAGAATAGGCTTTCTCGGGGGGTTAGCCGAGGTTCGACTATTACTGCCCCAACAACTTCGGTGATTCCGAACATCCCTGTTACTCCAACTGCTCATGTTGGAGCCGAATCCGAGGTTAGCGCTGCTGCTTTTCTCGACTCTTCTGTGACATTGGCGAGTCCAAGTGCTACTGTTACTCCAGTTGATCCTGCTAGAGCCGAGCCCAATGTTACTGCTGCTACTTTTGCACCAGGTCCCTACCATAGTTGGGACAATCATGGATCCAAACTACAACGCCTATGACAAGCAAAAATCCATCAAGTAGGACAACCATAAACCCATTTGCATTAGTGTCATGATTAATTTACTGTACCCGGTAAGCAACTCTCTGGAAGAATTAAGAGTTGATGACTTGTATCATTGGCATCCATTAACTTTATGATACAACCAAGAAGTCATGGTAATGGATGACTCTTTTTCACAAGAAAAATACTAGTCTTTTAAGGCAATTGCCAGATATCTTAAGAGTTAAGACCTTGATTTTTATGTCTATGGAAATTTATTTTTTGATTATTTCCCGATGCGTCTCAGGATACTCATCCGAGTGTTGCCACTGGGATTCCAGATGAGCAGGTGAAGTAAGTTCAGACGGAGGGTTAACTTACTGCTTTTTCTATCCTTCCTGCGTGGAGTCATCACTTACTTTGGTTGTGTATATTTTGGAATCTTCTTTTTTGCTGGTCATTTTTGGGACTTGTTGTTGCATCCTAGTGGGGTGCAATCTTCTTAATCTATAACGAAGCCTGATATAGGGGCTCCAATATCAATAGAGGGGCTCCTCTATGAGGCGAGGTGACCCAATTTTTCGTTAAAGGATGTCTTAGGGGTAAAGTTAAATGTCCATTTTACCCTTTATCCAATAAAAAAAAGACAAATTTGTCCTTTAATTAAAATCTTTCCATCTCCTCCATATCTTCTCCTTCTCCATTTTAATCAAATTTCTCCATCGAATCAAAATTTTATCACCGATTAAACTCCCTATTTCGTGATGAAGAATACTAATAAATGTGTAGAAAGCAGTAGTGATGACAATCCGGATAAAACTGAATTACACTAACTAATTTGATGATATCACGATTTGAAAGATTGATTTTTTGTTGTTCAGAGAAATTTACGGTTGGGTTTCATGTCGAACCCAACCGTAACACCAAGAACACCGAAGAACACCATTTTTGCCCAGATTTACGGTTGGGTTTTCAACCAAACCCAACCGTAACTAATTTGTTCTTCATATTACGGTTAGGTTATTAAACAAACCCAACCGTAACTTCAAATGTAGGAGATGAAGATTCAATTAAAATTTACGGTTAGGTTTTCAACCAAACCCAACCGTAACTAATCTTCAAACCCCAATTGTAAAATTAGATAAATATATTTTGAGATTTTTTTCATTTCTATCTTGT
>JAJJMC010019832.1:2749215-2770721 GCA_023531435.1 Papaver californicum
ACAAGATAGAAATGAAAAAAATCTCAAAATATATTTATCTAATTTTAAAATTGGGGTTTAAAGATTAGTTACGGTTGGGTTTCAAGGCAAAACCCACCCTTAACTATATGATGAAACATGCACTAAAGCTAATAGAATTAGTTACGGTTGGGTTATAAGCCAAAACCAACCGTAAATTCTACTGTGAACTCAAAATTGGATTGTCTAATTTTTGTGTTTTTCGGTTTTTCTTTGTTTGAATGACCCAATTTACTTTTAATCTAGTTAAAATGATTGAATAATTTCAAAATTTTGATTTTAACACTCAAATTTGACCTCAAAAACCAATGCTCAAAAGGATGAGTTACGGTTGGGTTTTAAGGCAAAACCCAACCGTAACTCTGTGTTGAAATGGTGTTCTTCATTTTCTTCCAGTTACGGTTGGGTTTTCAACAAGACCCAACCGTAAGTCTGGATGTTCTTGGTGTTACGGTTGGGTTCGACATGAAACCCAACCGTAACTTTCTCTGAATCACAAAAAATCAAACTTTCAAATCGTGACTTCATCTAATTTGAGCCATAAAAAGATCAAGAGTTTAATCTAGAGGTATCTAAATGCTACTATGGTTGATTGAATCAAAATCTAGGGTTTAAAAAAAAAACGACAAAATTTTCTTAAATTTCATCTAGTTTTTCTTCCCACCAAACACAAATTCAAAAAAAAAAAAAAATTCAAATCATTTGATTATGTAAAAGATTATGTTCAATTAATCATGATTAGTTCAAATTAATCTTAACTAATTAATGTAATTAAGATTACTAATGAGGGGTGGTTTGGGTATTGTAAAAATATTATGGATAAGGGGTTTTTGTGTTTACTTCATAATGTCCCTATTTTGTCTTATTAGAGGAGCCCCTCAATCAAATTTGGAGCCCCTATATATCTCTTCTTTATAATATTCGTCATTTTCTGAGTTTATTATTTCTAGTGTCGGTGTTTATAATTTGGTTGTATCCTTATTTCTTTATTGTGGATGTAGGAATTGAGCGGAAGAATATAATTTACCCGTAAGGTATTGCTATTTTCCCCTGTTCTTCTGCGTTGTTCTTAGGCACTTTTTTCTTCATCGCTTTTATTGAATTTAATTTACTCCCTTCTCCACTATACAAGGAAATTACTATCTTGCCCACGTGATAACATGGTTAATGTGTTGCAAATATTTATCTTAGATTCTTTTATACTAAAATAAAATTGTGTACCATTGCCCTACCATCTTAATATTTTGAGTGTGTAGACTTTCCAAGGATTTTATTTATTTGCCCGTCGGGCATTTTTCTATTAGCTTTGTGCCTGTTGGTCTTAATGACATAGAAGGATTTGCTTACTCTATGGAATCCAGCGCCTATCATGCTCCGGACATACCGAGTATTTATTGGTGATATATTATTGTGGTCCTCTGTCTATTGCAGGCTCCATCTTTTTATCTCCCCTTAATATAACTTTTTTAAGTGGAATCTTATAGAGGGTAGTATCTTTGACAATCAATTATACTAGGTCCTATGGATTGATTTGTCCAAATACCTCAATTACGGGACATTATCCAATCTTTATGTCGTATATGGTATAGATCTTTCCTCGTGAGGATGACAATACCTTATGAGATAGCTTGGGTCTTATTTATGTGCATGTACTCATCCCTCGTGAGGATGACAACATTTTATAAGATGACTTAGGTCTTATTATGCATGCACTCATCCCTCGTGAGGATGAAAATGGCTTAGGTATTATTTATATGTTTGTATTAGGGAAAAAAATAATATTCTTGCACAGCTGAGGAATCAATATACAATATTTTATTGACGATAAGCTCGTGATTACATCATATTTAAGGATAATATTTCTTTAGAGAACGGCATTACATGTAATTCATTCCATGGATCTAGCAGTTTGTATGCTTTTTTTCCATCCTTTTTAAGGATCGTGAATGGTCCTCCCCGTTTTGGCACGAGTTTTTTTCCTACTGTGTCTCGCTTGGACAATGGGATTTCCCTGAGCACCAATTCACCTGACTGATATTGGCGCTCTCTGACTCGCTTTTCATACTCTTTTCCGAGTTTTTGCTGATAGTTTTCCATATGATGAAGGACGATTACTCTATTTTCCTCCAAATCATCAAGCTTGGCCAATATGAGATCTGTTATAAGATTTTTCTCCATGCCTTGGTTTTAGTCGTTGGGATCATGATTTCAATTGGGAGTATCGCTTCAGTCCCATAAGTTAAGAGAGATGGCGACATTCCTGTTGTTGTCCGCCTGGTGGTTCTATATGCCCGCAAGACATTGTATAGTTGTTCACACCAAGTACCGTAATGTGCATCAATATTTTTCTTCGGGTTATATGCGATGTCTTGTTTGTGGCCTCAGCTTGTCTATTACTTTGGGTAAAATGGAGTTGACTTTTCCTTTCGTATTTGGCATTTATTAAAAAGAAGATCTATTTTTTTCTTCGAACTGCTTGCCATTGTCTTACACGATCAGTGCTGGAATCCCGAATCTGCTGATTATATTTTCAAAGATGAAAGTGAACACATCTTTGTCTCTGATTCGCTATAGTGCCTTGGCCTCGACCCATTTTGTAAAGTAGTTAGTGGTTATGACTAGAAATATCCTATATTTCGTGCCAGGTACCAAAGGTCCTACTATGTCAATCCCTTATTTCGCGAATAGCCATAGGATAAGAACCGAGTTCAGGCTCGTGGCTGGTGCATGAATCTCTTTCATGTAGTTTTGAAAATCCATACATCGCTTGGTCATGTCTTTGGTATCTTCATTCATGTATGGACAGTAATATTCATGTGTTCTTGTCTTGTGTTCCAAGGATTTATGTGCGCTATGGTTCCCACCATAACCATAGTGTAATTCTATCATGATCATGTGCCCCTCTTCTTTGGAAAAACATATGAGCAATGGTCCCATGAAAGTTTTCTTGTATGGGAATCCTTCTCGAACCTCATAGTTCGCTGATTTGCTTCTTATTTTGTGCGCCAGGTTCGAATTTGATGGTAGCAACCCTTTCTCCAGGTAATCATGGATGTGTATTCTCCAATCTTCCATTGGCTCGCTATCCTGATCTGTTATCATTACCTCGAGATCGTCTGTTTCAGTTATATATGGATGGTAGCAGGATCCTCTCGATCCTTAATTCTATAACCTCTAGATCACTCATCATGGAGGATACATACACTAGAGCATCTGCATGCTGGTTATCTTTTCTTCTGATGTGCCTGAATTTAATATTCCCGACCTCTAATGCGTACAAATGAACCATCTTGAGATATCTTTGTAAACACGGATCCAGGGTCTGATATTTTCCTTCAACCTGTCTGATCACGAATTGAGAATCACTAGTGAGGCGAACTTCAGTGATGTTCATTCCCTCGATTAACATTAAGGCAAGAATCACAACCTCGCATTTTGTGATATTGTTGGTGGTTAGGAATTCTAAATGGAAGGCTTGTGCTAAGCTACTGCCTCCTGGGGAAGTAAAAACCATCATAATGCCAACTCCCTCTTTATTTGTGAATCGGTCGATAAATGCTTCCCATCTCCTTAGATTGCATGTTTCAAGCAGATTGTGCTGATCTTCATCATCCTCGCCCATTTCAGATAGGTCATCTAAAACTGGGGCCTTCGTTGTTGTTAGTGTCTCGTACTTTATCCCAAACTGCTTGATTTTTGCACTTCACTTAGCAATCCATCCCGTTTTTTCTGCACTCTCTATGATCGCTTTTATGGGTGATCTGGTTAAAACTTTACTGATATGCACCTGGAAGTATTCGTAATTTCTGGGAAGCGAAGAGTAGTGCCAACATTATTTGTTCAATATCCGTGTAATTTTTTTCACCATTGGTGAGAGTTTTGTTAATGAAGTAAATTGGTTCCTCTGTTTTGGTTTCTCCACGAACTAAAACTGCACTAATAAAGTAGGACGTCACGGACAAATACAGACGAAAAATTTCCTTAAGGTCGGGCCTTTGCAGTCTCGGGAGGGTTGCCAAATATGCTTTAATATTTTGGAACACGTCCTCGCACTCCTCGCTTCATTTAAATATTTCGCTTTTCTTCATAGTGTTGAAAAATGGCTTGCATTTAACCAATGACCTGGAAATAAATCTTCCGAGAGCTATAAGTCTTCCGTTTAAACTTTGCACATCTTTGAAGGTTACTGGCGATGGCATATTTTGGATCACTTTAATTTTGTCTGGTCTGCTTCAATTCCTTCCTTTGTTATAATGTAACCCAATAATTTACCAGATGGAACACCAAATATGCATTTAGCTGGATTGATTTTCATCTTATATCGAAAGCAAGTAAACTTCTTCCCTAAAGGACATTCTTGGACAGTCGACTCGTTCAACCATTAATAAGGCTATTGATTATTCTTTGATTCAAAGAACCATGCCATCTCAGTTGAAAAAAAAAAAAATCTTTTCATGAAGAAATCAAGTTCCACTTCTGTCACGCACCGTCATAGAGCACTCTTCCACGGCCTAGGGGATTCAAGATAAGATAAACCGACCGTAGAAGCAATGCCTTCCACTTTGTAGGTCCAGGGTGTATGTTAATCTAATCTTCGTTTTTGAGTAAAAATTCCTCTGAGATCTGATACACGATCTTTTGATTTCTTGTTTTTGACCAACATTCCGTCGACATAAACCTCAATAGTCTTAATTACCCATTGGTCGAATATTTTTTTACGAGACTTTGATATGTTGCCCATGTATTCTTCAAGCTAAAGGGCATTTTTGTGTAGCGGTATAGACCTCGGGGAGTAAAAAAGATTGTATGCTCTTGATCTTCCTCAGCGAGCGAGATATGATTATGACCCGAGTGTTCGTCCATGAGCTTGAGCTTTTCATACCCAGTTGTCACTTCTCCTAGTTGATCGATGCTTGGTAGCGGAAAACTATCTTTTGGACATGCTTCGTTTTAAATTGTTAAAGTCTATGTATATACCTACTCCTCCTATCTTCTTAGGCACGATCACCATGTTTGAAATTCATTCGGGATATTTGGCTTCTCGGATTACTCCTGATGCCATCATTTTTTTGAGTTCCTTTTCCACATCCTTGTGATATATAGGTGCCACCTTTCGCATCATCTGCCTGTGCGGTTTTGCTTTTGGATCAATCTTTAGATGGTGGCAGCACACCTCGGGATCAATTCATGGTGTATCTTCCATGCTCCATGCGAACACGTCAATGAATTCTTTCAGCATCGCAATTAGTTCAGCCTCCTCATCACTTGACATCAGAGATCCTATCTTCATGATTTTGGGTTTGTCGGAAGATTCGATGTTGATCTCTTTTGTTAGTTCAATTGTTATGAACGACGACTTTTGTCCCCCTATTGGGGTCATATTCTGTAATTACTATGGCTGCTGAGGGTTTTCTCCTTTGCTCGCCTACTCCATAAAAGATCTAGCAATTGCCGCATCTATTTTTATTTGCTTGCGTTTACTCCTGGCTTTTCTTCTCGCTTGCTTGTCTTGTTTCCTCTGCCCCATCGTGCATTTAAATATCTATCTGATTGCAATATTTTGCTTCTTCAGTCTCTCCGACTTCAGCTATTCACCATGCATTGGGAATCTTATCCTTTGATGATAAGTTGATGCAACTCCTTTGATGCTAGCCATCCATGATCACCCGATGATTGCATGATGCGATGACTTAACGTCCACGACACAAAAGGTGGTAATAGTGCACACTATCCACTTTCCACGTTGACGACACTTGAAGAAGAATGAAAAGAAAATCATTCAAGACGTACCATACTCATTGATTGTGTAAATTATAGTATCATTATCAAGGTAATAACCATAATAGGACCCCTAAACTTAAGTTGGGGTTGGTGTTGCTAGTCTGATAGAATCTTGGAGTGACATGAAAAAACATCATGAACGTCAAGCCCCCCTTGAGCACAAGAGCACTCCTGTAAGGAGCAACCATCATTGGCCTTGGATATTTAACGTGCTGCGCTACTCAAAGACTCCAACCTATTTCATTCTTTCCTATATTTATTAAGTCGTTACCTAGCTAATAAATGTCCATCTCCAATCATTTCTCTTTGTGCCTTGCATTTTAGTAGGGAATAAAACATAGTAAAGGTGAGAAGAAAATGAGTATACACTATATTAAATAAAAACTAAAAAAAAACACAATAGAGAAAGGGGAAAAAAACATTATAGCTAAAAGGGTGCGGAATAACATCAATTTCCAAACAATATACTTATTTGGTTAAGTTTTATATTGAGAGAAATGGATTATTTGGATTTCTGTAGCATTCTCTTTTTCACTTTTTTTTTTCTACTTCTGTTTCTGGTTCCAGTTCTTGTTATGTCCTCTCAACTTCATATCACAACCCCAAACAATGCCTAAAATTTCAATTCATAGTAGTAACTTAAAACTAATAAGGGACTCAGATTAGTGGTTAGTAATACATTGTAAAAAATCAATTTTTTTTCTATAACAAATTTGATATTTACATCTGAAAAAAAAAAAAAAAAAACCAAAATTAATCACTACAGACTACTGAAACTTTAAAGCATTTCTTTTCTTTTCTGAAACAGGTGCCATTTTTACATTTTCATTTGCTCATTTCATAAGCTCTACTTACAACTGAAAAGCTACTAAGAGTAAGCAGCAGAGTAGTTCAAAATTCATGCTTCTAAGGCCCTCCTTGAAAACCTTCATCTTTCGGCGAATCTGCTCAGATGTTCTTGTTATCTGTACAGTGAGGAAGATAATCTAAGTTTCAGTGCAATGGTTATTCTAGTAAAGCAAAAGAAAAACACACAAGAAAATATCACCAAAAATAATTGGAAATCTTAGAAAACCAAAGTTTCATTTCATTAACTAGATAAAATGTTAGCTTCTAATCCAGCATTATCACTTTAAGTTATCAAATACTTCACTAGAAGATCAAACTAAAAAAATTAATTAAAATTAACAGTAGAATTTGAAAATGAAATCAGTGAGTGATGAACTTATTACCTTATGCGATACTGATTACAATCAAAGGGCTTACTTTCTCACTCCCATTGCACTCAGATGCATCATGGTCGACGCTTAAAGGCAAGCTAGAAGTAGCTTCATCACACTCATCGTCAGAAACAATATCATCAAGGCTTAAAGGCAAGATAGAGCAGAATGACAGACTCGGTTTCGCCTTAGATATTTTATAACCTCAGCTTCATCATTTAGAATTTGAAGTACTCTTCTCATTGAAGGTCTCTCTATACTCGAAGGGTTTGCGCAACTCAGACCAACAAGCAACAATTTCTTCATCTGGTCTTCATTATACTCTCCATTTAATCTTTTATCTGCTGCCACAATGATTTTACCTTCGGAATGTAAACTCCAAACCCAGTCTACCAAATTAACTGGATTCTTTCCTTGTCTCTCAATAGGCCTTCTCCCACAAGCCACTTCAAGTAATACCACACCAAAGCTGAAAACATCTGTTTTCTCGGTTGCCTTGTCATATTGAAGATAGTCAGGAGCTAAATACCCCATTGTTCCTGCTGTAAGAGTTGATATAGGGCTTTTATCATGTTCCATAGGTCGAGCTAAACCGAAATCTCCCAATCTAGCACTGAAGTTCTGATCTAGCATTATATTACTAGTTTTAATGTCTCTATGGATTACTTGCTGCTCACATTCCCGGTGTAAGTACTGTCAACACAGACGCTATCCCTACAGCAATATTGTATCGGCGAGACCAATTCAGCAAAATCTCATCTTTGGCTTCTCGGTAAAGAAGGCTATCAAGACTACCATTTGACATAAACTCATAAACAAGAAGTAATTCACCCTTATCAGTACACCATCCTTGAAGCTGAACCAGATTTTTATGTCTCAGACAAGCTATAATAGAAAGTTCTGCAAGGAATTCAGATTTTCCTTCATGGGTCTGTTTTCTTCTTTTCACTGCAAAAGTCATTCTTGACTCAGGAAAAACTGCTTTGAAAACAGTTCCAAATGCTCCATGACCAACAATTCGACTTGAATGAAACCCTGTTTTAGCAAGCTTAAGTTCGCTATAACCAAATTGCCTGGGATTTTTGAAAAGTTCCAGCTTCAAGCTCTTATCTGGTTTCTTTTCTTTAAATTTCTTAACAAAGGTACAACCAAATACAACTAACCCTATGCAAAACAAGCTTGGACCAGCAATTGCAAGACCTAACACGAGTTTCATTCGATTGTTTTTACTACTAGAATCCAAAACAGTAGGAGTTACGGGTATTACCGGAATTGTGTGATCAGACACATTATGAGAATGGATGATCTTGGCCTCCTCACTGGATAGAATCCGGAAGTCTCAAAATTCCAATCTGTAATCATATGAATTTCTGTTCTGCCTTCTGTAGATGCCAAAAACCCAACGAACATAAACTCCTTGAAATAAACCGAAAGATCGATTTCCACCACTAGTATTGGATTTTCCGGCTTAAATTTTTTGTAACTCATCCAAACATTCATCATCTTTTGATCATTCTTGTAGTCAATCCAAACTGTAATCAAATTCCCCCTTTTCAAATCAATCCCTTTTGAAACAAAATCTTCCGTTCTTATAGAAATTAAACTATCGATATCTAATCCGACATGAGTATCAGTAGTATCATTGAATATTGAATCTAAACGAGTATCGAATTCAATCGCGATAAATGTGTTTGGAGCTGATAATTGAGATGAACTAACAAGACCCAAATATCTACCAGGACAATCAATAGTAAGATTATCAGTTGAAATAAAGAAAGTAAGTCCATCACCGAAAGAACCCGGATTTATATTTGTAATCAAGAAAGAAAACCTAGTTGAAAATGAAGCTGAAATTTCTGATTTTGGATCGAAGAAATTAATTGGAGAATTGAATAGAACAGAACCAGAACTTGAAGAAGGAACACCAAGTTCTTGAGTTAATCCAAGAATTCCATTCCTGGGATAGGAATCACCAAGAAGAGTAAGGTTTTGAAAAGAGAATGAAGAGAAATTGAAACTTACATTCTCTGATGAAAAGAGTGAAAACCCCAAGAAAATGAAGGACAGAAAGAATAGAGAAAGAAGATTTCTTGAAGATGAATTCATGATGAATGCGAACAAAAAACTTGGATTTTTCAAGAACTTGAAGAGTTATTCAAAGGGTTTTTAGAAAATAAAAAGCACTTGAGAATCAGAAGTTATCAGGAAAAACTAGGATTTCTAAAGGAGTCTTAGACTCTAGAGAAGGAGAGCTTGAAGGGTTAGAAATGGGCGCGTGGAGAAGTGGAAAACTAGGTTTTGTTACTTAACAACGGTTATGAAGAATTTTTTGGCGCACTTGGTTTGGTAGTGGAGCAATATCTCAGTGACGGCGACATTCTGTGTGGATCATGTAGAGACGCTTTTGAGTTTTGACTTGGTCTCGTCAAAAAAGAAGAAAAAAGTGTACTGTTTAATCAAGCTGTCGGTTCCAGGGATTTGACAAGTGCTTTCGTTTTTGCATAGACTAAGTAACAAAATCACATAGTTCATGGCTAGAAGCGAAGTTTGTGTTTGTTACGTATAAACCTGAAACCGATTAGTTTGTAAACAGGCCAGATATATCATCATCCGTCAAACTTAAATGGAAATTGGTTCTTGGAAGATATTGGTAAATTTACACTGAATATGCAATTATTCATTCCATTTCATTAATCAGATTACCCTCCTCCTGTTTGTAGAGGAGCAGCAACATACTTGGAAGAAAATTTTGATATTTACATTAAATCACTTATATGTCATAGTGACCTATAAAAAAGATGGTTAGAGGGGAAGGATCACTTCTTCTCCGATAAATAAATCTCAGTCAAGCTCTAAGTGTCGTCTCACTCTTTTGCACCATAAGGGCTCATTTTGGGGGACTTTCTACCTACAGAGTTGTGGCAATCAAATCAGAAATATGGGAATGAACTCCAATATATGCAACACTGTGAGGAAGTACATAATGTTCAGAGGCGTAATAAATTGAAAACTCAAACATTACCTCTATTTATACAAGGAACTATCCAGTCGAATGTAATTTTAAGAACCTAACATGCAGGGAACCAAAGTTCCCAAGCCAAACTCATAATTACTTAGAGCTCTTTCGAGATTTAATAACTGCAAAACCATTGAGATCAGCTTTTTAGACTACGTACAGAAATGATCACGTTTAACTTAATAGACTACTTGAGAGACTTACCTTGATTTATACTGCAAAAGCTTGATAGCTTGAAAATGTTCTTTGGCTGTTGAGAGCAAGAGAGTGGAGCCGAACAATATTGCCTGTTGTACACAAGAGTTTAAAACATATTAAGCAGAGATGTGTAGCGACCTTTATCAAGTTATTCTGTAGTCAAAAGGAACTCCTGTATTTTCTCTGACAAACAATTGAATATGGAGCTGATTGATGCAGTGCCTGAGTGGACTCCTTCCCGACAAAGACTTAAATGTGAGACCAACAACATCTGAGTGTAAACACACATTATAACACCCTGATGCTAGAATATTATAGTGCTGCACACCTCACAAGACAGGCAACCAAATCAAATGCACCAATCCAGCACAGGACACACACATGTCTTGGGCAGTAAGATTATAATAGAGGACAGAGTTTAACTATTACCTGGACCAAGAAGGAATAACTTTCCTAGTGGGTACGTCATCGTCCTCTTCTCCACCTGAGCTCAGGTATGGAGATATGTCATATGACTGCTCTAGAGAGCCAACAGTAGCCAATGTGGCAACTTCATTTACTTGACCGAAACAACTAGCCGCCTACAAGATAAATGAAGAACCATAAATACAAAAACAAATAGAGAACTCACACAGACTTAAAAGAAGACGTAGCAACTATTATGTATAAGAATTAGGTGGAATGTGCAGACTCACATTCTCATTACTGTGAGACTCATGTAAAGCCACAGAATGTTCATCAACACCACTGGCTTTCTTTGTTTGAGTCTGCCTCCCTTTTGCACACTCCTCCCCTCCCTTCACCTTGCCTGGGTTCTGATCCTTCATTTCTTCATCTTGAAAGCCTTTTTTCTTTGATGCCTTTTCATCCTATAAAGTAGTACAAATCAGCATAGTCAGGGATATCAATAGGGTGAACGAACTGAAGCGCAGACTTCTATGAATAACAAGGAAAATAACTTACAGCAGCTCTGTATTTCAGTTCTTTCTCTTCTTTCTCAGCATGTAATTTCTTCTGTGGCTCCTTGCACACCTTTTTTCTATCCTTCTCCTTCTTTTCATCTTCTCTAAGCCTTTTCCTCTCCAGCATTTCAGCTTCTTTTCTCTTTGCCTCTACTTCTTTTCGTTTCTGAATCAATTCTTGTTCCCTAGCTTTTTCTTCCTTCAGTCTTTCTCGCTCACGCTCTTTTTCTTCTTTTTGTCTCTGAATCAATTCCAGTTCCTTAGCTTTTTCTTCCTTCTGCTGTTCTCGCTCACGCTCCCATTTTTCTTTCATCATCTCACGCTGTTTCTTCTTTTCCTCTTCCTGATTTTTTCTTTCCTTGGCAAGATCTAGGGCTTTCACTTTAGTTTCTTTTCTCTTTCCTATCGAACATCAGAAAAAAAGAAAGAAACAAACAAATATATTAGATGATTAGCTTTTGTATATCAAGCCATCTTCTGTAACTCACCGTCCTTGATAAAACTGCTCATAATGTTATGGCTTACACCTAAGTTTGCCAAAAAGAGCTAAGAAGCATGATCGTGATATAACAAACTCCACTGGAACAAGATTATCGTGTAAGCAATATAAGCAAAATATGTTCTGAAAGTACCTGGAAGCACTGCAGGTGGAAGGTATTGAGTGAAGGATTTAACATCAGTGGCAATATTAGATCCTACATGACCCTTGTCTACAATAGTATGATTACGTTTCTCCTCAGTTGCTTTCTTCCGTAAATTTGGCTTACTAACCGTATTATGAAGATATCTAGAGGACTTACGTATACCAGTTCCACATATAGAAGAACTTTTGTTCTCTTTATCCTTGTTCTTGTACTTCCTCTCAGTGCCATAGTCGTCTTTAGATTTCTTCAATGAACCGATTTCAGACCGATGCGGGTTTGCATCTACCTTTAAAGAATCTACTAGGCTTCCTCTCCCAAAGATCTTCTCATTTTCAGAGACCAAGTCAAGAGGGTTAATGTTACTTATGTCTACAAGGGGTTCTCTAAATGTTGAGCTCTTCATTTCTATTGCACTGCTTTTTTCCTGGAGTTGATAAATTACCTTGCACAGGTTTCGTTTCTCTTCACCGCCACTACTACTATCTTCATGAATCGGAGTTAACTCTGAGTTTGTGCTTTGTTGCTTCTTAGAACGTTGACCACCAGATGATGAGAGAATATTATGAGTAGCCTTCCCAACTTGAGGTGTGTAGGGACTCCAAGCATCACACTCGGATTGATCACTTGAGGATGGCATGAAATCAGAATAGGACCTTCCTGGTTCCAATGGATTATAACCCGACCAGGTGCTCAAGTCCATTTGAAATTTAGACTTTGAAGGAAGAGAATATGGGGTACCCATGCTAGAAGACGGACACAGCTCCTCCAGAATGCTCATTCCCTCCATTATTGTGTTTGAAAGATCTGTGAACTTCTCAAATTCAGGCATGCTTTGATCAGCACCAACAAGATCAAGATTATCATAATTTGATAATAATTGCTCTTCAAGATTTGATTTAATTTCTTGTATATCTTGTTCAATAGAACGCACATCCCCCACGCATCGTTGAGTTTTATCACTTTCAAGGCAGAAAACCTTCTGCTCAGATTGGGAAAGACACTGCCGATCCACACTCATGGCAACACTAAACGGATATTGCTCTTCAACTTCATTCAAGTAAATACCTGAATCCTCCAACTTTATGCCACTAAAGCCAAGAGAAGACTCTAACAGCATTGGTTTGAAACCCAAGGGAATGTTTGCATCTCCAACTAGAAATTCCCCATCAACTTCAGCCTGCCACACACACACAAAAAAGAAAACGAAAGAAATATTTATGCATCTCTGTAATGCATTATTCATTCTTTCACAACCATAGGAGTAAATGGTTCGATAAGGGACTTGTTAATTACTCCACATAAAAACACTAGATTTCTAGCGATCCTAGATATGTAGTAAATTGTAAAAGATCAGGTAGACATTATTCACATGTGTCTCCTTGAAAAGACAATTGAGGGTCCATTCACAGTCCATGCACGAAGTCATGTGTGTGGTAACAGGTGGAAACTGATGGAGGGATTTAGAAACCAGGTTTCAAGAGATTATATGTTCTATAATTGTCAAAAACAAATCATGATCTTCTATGAGGTTTTAAATTTGTACCATAACTCAAAGTATAATCTACCGTAACTATTAACAAAGAGAATATTACCTTATCTGCATGGATTTGAGGGGAGCATTGAACACCCTCCATTACGAGGTGCTTTGCACCATGGGACATCTCTCCAACAGCGCTCTCGATGATACTCGATTGAGAACCTTCCACAACACCAGACGCGGGAAATTGCTGAAACTCCAGGTCAGTCCCCAAACCAGCTTCGGCACTATTTAAGTTTAGGCAAACAATGTCTTCGCGATGGTTGGGTTTAACACTCCTGATCCTTGGGCAAGTAGTAAACCCCTTACCAGATTGGTCTTCAATCTTCCTTCGCTTACACTGAGGCCATGAGTTTTCCCAACCATTAGTACTAGTTATTGCCAATTGAACAAAATTTTGTTCTTCTGAAAAATCGTTTGATTTACGACAACCAGCATCTTTTTCATGGATGGTGGATGGGAGTAGGTATGGAACTTGCCTTGCATCATGTACTAGAGAAATATTTTGTTTCACTGACTGCCTACTGCTACCTGAATCCATGACAGCATAAGAGGACATAGTTTCTGGTGCCTTAGACTCTTCTGGAACAAAATATGCATCTCTATCAATTCTAGAAACTTCATGCAACGATTCCAAATCAAACTCCCTTGTCAAATTCTTACCAGAACTATCATTGTTTGAGTCAACCCTAACGTCAGGCAAATCATTGTCTACTGCTCCTTCCAGTTTGCATCCAAATGAACTTCTACTATACCGTAAAGCCTTTAACGATGAATCTGATGTTTGTTTGCTATCGTCACATTCTGGAAATGTATCAACTACTACATGTTGATCAATGTCAGGCGACTCTTTCCTTAATGAAAGAAAAGAAATATTTGAAACTGCACTAGTACACATTGCTGAAGAAATACGGTCTCTTGTTTCTTCAATACTGAGTAATTCGGGCCTCTCATCTTCATTAAAGGCATTAGAGAACCTTATTGAGGTATTTTCTCCATCTCTTTCAAGTCGATCCATAGATGTGCCACATGGTTCCTGAAAAAATTCACGACCAGTAGTTACCTGCACCTTGTTCGACAACATTTTGCTTCCTTCCGAAGACCTATCAACATCGACATATGAAGTTTGGAAAAGTGATTTCCTAGGAAACGGGGCAGAAATGCTTGATGTTTTACTTATAGGTGATATAGGGAGCAAATCAGACTCAGCTTTCTCTTCCCCAACAAATTCAGACCTTTCTTCCTCATGTGGGGTTCCAGAATTAGCCTTTAAAGTGTTTTCTGCATCTACAACTTCCATACATTGATCCATCTTCAGCATTGCATCATCAGGAATGGAGCTACATTTATCACGGATATCACTGGACATGTTTATATACTTTCCGTTTATATCTTGAGAGCTATCAGTAACCAAGCCTTCGTTACCCTCAGCTTGTTCGGCCTGTAATAAAGGAGAGCATAACTTCGAAGTGTCTGCAGCAGATTCAAGGGACTGTTTTCCCCCAACATTTTCAAACCTTTCTTCCACATGAGGAAGAGAACCCGTCAAAGTTTCATTCTCGATCACCATTTCCATTCCGTGATCCTTCTTCAGCAATGACCCATCACCAGAAAGAACACCTTTCGCATGGAAAACACTAGGTTTAGGTGATTCATCAACTGATCCAATCAATCCTAAAGGAGTTGATCCCACCTCTAGTGACTGGTTCAATATTTCCCTCCCTGGAGAAGGCCCAACAGTCTCAACATGCTCGGAATCTTCAGCATCGCCAAATAGAAGTTGCTTTGGCTCAGAAAATTTCATATCATCGGATTGACTCCTAGAAACAGAAAATTTCATATCATCGGATTGACTCCTAGAAACAGAAAACTCCAAATTAGCTTCCTCGCTAACATCTTCCTGAACTGAACAATACTTGCGATCAACTGGCATATCTGCAACATGTTTAGTTTCTGAAATCCTAGCAGCAGAAATTTCCTCATGAATAAACACTTGAGTGTCAGATGCCAGCAATGTTTCCCTTTCCAAAGAAGGCCCAAAAGTTCCATCCAACCTGGAATCTTCAACATCATCAAAAATAAGCTGCTTTGGCTCAACAAAATTAATGTCATCAGATCGAGATCTAGAAATCAAAAACTCCAAACTAGCTCCCATGCTAACACCTTCCTGCTTAATTACAGAACAAGTAGAATTGCAGTCAACTGACACATTTACATGCTTATTTTCTGCAATTCCAGCAGCAGAAATTTCCTCATGATTCAACACCTGAAGGTCTGATGCTTCTAGAAGGTCATGTCTTTCGACCAAATCTAATGGATTCAGATGCTGGGGAGATCTATTAATTGAAGAAGATCTGGAGCGCATGATTCTGCCAGTTAGCTTATCCGAGTTATTAAATCTAGCTAAACCCAGTTCAGCAGAATTAATCTGCGGTAAAGTAGTTTGGGATCTTATATTATCCTCATAGGTTGCATTTTCCTTGGATGGATTGCTCTCAATATTTTCCGCCGTAGAGTTACAAAGCTCCAGATGTTTTTGCACCAGGATAGACCTTTCCATGCTCCCTTCAACATCTAAACCATTATTAATACCCTCATTTTGGGTGGCTGATGTAGAAAGCCTAGCTATACTACCGAGAACTTGATAAGGAATAGCAGAGATTCTGGCATCCGTTTCTAGTAGCTCTTTAGCAGGACAAGGCTGTTCAGAAGATGTTCTTGACCTTGTACTCCTACCAGCAGCCGCATTACTTTCTTGTATAGCACGCTTTCTAGATTTTCCACTCGCACTATTACGAAGTTCTAGAGCTCTTTGCCTTGATCTGGACCTTTGGATCCTTGCCAATGATTGAGGTAATTCAAAGCTGGACTCGGACACCTTTAAATCCGTCTGGCATTGAGGAGTGCCAGTAGTTCCACCCTGCTGAGTAATTGTGTTAGATGTACATTCTGACTTGAGATTGCTTCCATTCAGATTGCACTTCGGATCAACAGTTGATCTCTCTCCCACGGTTGTGACATCAAAGTGATTGGTCAAATCTGTTTGATTATGGGGAGAAACGATGGTATGATCCAGCTCAGGAACCGTGTTTAATGTACTCTCCAGCTCTATATTCTTGCCATTCAGTGGGCAGTTGGGTATATCTGCTGACCTCTCACCTACACTATAATATTTGTTGGAAGCACATGTTTCTGAAAAAAAATCGCCTGAAAGCTGCTTTACAGTATTTGCAGCAATAATTGACCGGCTATAGAAGGTTTTGCTTCCAATGGAAGATGGATAATTGGCTCTAGAAGGTGGGAATAGAAGTCCTGAAATCAAGTCTTCGTTCTTCAACTCTGCAATGAGAAAATCCAATCAGACGATAGAAACCAAAAGTTTAACACCCTATAGAAAGTAGACTACAGGTGATTTCATAATCTTACAATTGACAACGCAAAGGAAGTAGTTAATAATTGCATATAACAAGACACTTCGCATCAACACTAGCATCTTGACTGTAAAAGCTTGTGCCAGTCTTTACCAAATTCAAATAAATGATCCGATGGGGATCCTGCAACTTTTTTTTATGAATGGGGATCCTGCAACTCCCCTCACATCATGGAAGAAATCATGCAAATCGTCTATCCCTACCAGCATTGTTGTAGAATCGAAATGCTTGTTGTTGTTGTCCATGAACTTTTTCAACCTCATTCGCATAGCTTAGTACTACTTTAATATGTATTCTAACATTAACAAAATGCGTTATCCATATGCAGCTCCATTTTTAGGGAACAAAACCAAAAAAAAAATAGAGCAAACATATAATTTCCAAAGTAAATCACATCTACAATAGTAACAAAACCCTAAAACCCCAAAATTTTACACATAAATTCAAAGACACAAAAAATCAGAATGCTAAAACTCTAAATTGAAGAGATAATGGAATAATACCCTTGAGTTCGGAACTACCAGCCTCGAATCCATCTTTCAAAAGCCAAGAAGGAGGTCGAATTCCATTAATTAAAGATGTTGAAGCCAAATACTGATCATACAAATCTTTCTGTTGATTGAGCTGTTCAATTACCGAATTCTTTCTCTCGAAGAACTTGCCGAATAATTCCTCTACTGTTGACATCTTTAGAAATAAAAACCCATTCAAATCTTTCGAAACCCTAGAGAGAAGGAACAAAGGGGGGAGAGATAGAGAGAGAAATGGAATTCTTTAGATTTGGAATTTGAATTTCACAAGTTTAAACGTCTATGTCGAAAAAAAAAGGGAGTGCTGCTAAAGTGAGCCGTGGTGATTTTTGTCTCTCGGTATAATTGGAATTAAACCAGAGATGAATATCATCAACGGTACAGAATTGTTTTTTATAGATTAACGGTTAAGGTTTTGAAGCTATAAGTGCGGACTTCGATTTCGAATTTCGAGAAAAAAGATACATGTCTTCTCTCTGTTGGTTAGTTGCATTTACAAGTCAACCGTCCGGTGGTCAATCCACCAACAGCGGTTTATATTTTAATGTCCCGACGGTAGTTAGCAATTTGAAATTCGACCGATATTATTTGGATTCATAAAAATTAAATTTGGTCAAAAAAACAGTCGTAATTCGATAATAATTTGAGACGATATACATATGTGCATGATTCATTTTAGAGATATGAATTCGAAATCTAAAATTCAACAGGTAAAAATAGGGCTGCACAGGAACCGACCGGAACCGAAGAACCGGACTGGAACCAACGGAACCGTACCCTAAAAGAACCGAACCGAGGGTATAGGGTACAGGTACAAAAAATAGGAACCGAATACAACCGGGTACAATGTACATGTACTATCACAAAACCGACCTGTACCGGACCGAAGGAACCGAGATATACTAGCCGTTGATCATTTTAGATTATTTTAATCTCAGCCGTTAAGTTTTTAGGTTAGGTTAGGTAACTTAGGTTACTTCTCATAGTATGAAAGCCGCTTCATCATCATTAAAAGTGGCAACTTCGTCTCAACAAAGAATGAGCAGTAGCACAGGAACACCACCAACAAATACTACCACAGACACTATATAAGCCTATAAGGTATGCTGGTCCACCCTGCAACTCCTAGCTCCTAATCAGAATTTGTTTGTCAACTTAACTAACCTTTAATTGGAAATTTCTTTAATTGGTTTGCTTCATACTCTCTATTTACTGTTTTTTCAAAATACTCTTTTTTGAAGCTTCTCAAATATTGCATTTAGATTTCTTGCAGGCTTTACTGTTAAATATCTCAAGATTTGCTCTTGGAAATTTCCTCCATCTTATTATTTTAAACTAAACTCTGATGGAGCTTCCTTTTATCTCTTCTTGAAGTAAAGAACTAATGAAGAAACGGAAAGATCAGGCTATGGATGTTTCACCCTAGCTAGCTAATTCTTGTTCACCCATTGTCAGTCGACACTCAGTGATAGTTTAATATGTATGGTTGTTGTAGTTGCTTAGGGCTGCACAAAGGTCGGTTCGGCTCGGTTCTTGATGGTACCCTGTACCTGTACCTCCCTAGGGTCGGTTCCTAAGTTTCGTACCTGTACCCTGTACCCCGTACCCTCGGTCCGGTTCCGGTTTTGTACCCTGTACCCCGGGTCCGGTTCCGGATACGTACCCTGTACCTTTTTTTTTTTTTTTTTTTTTTTGTTATATATGAAATTTAAATATAAATTGTTGAAATAAAAAAAAAATTAAGTGTTTCTACCATTTCAATCTAATTACGAAATGTATACAATAATTAGTTCCGTCAAATAAACACAAACACAAAAAGTTTGGTTGTTCCGTGACTTCCGTCAAATAAAATTTGATACTTAAAGAAGTTATTTTTAACGTCAAATAAACACACAAACACAAAAAAGAAGAATAACCAACATATAAATAAATCCAATGAACTTCAAGGATCAAAAGATTCTGGCGCTGGCGTAGGACCCAATAACTCTGCAACATCCATTAAGAAATGAATTCATATTAAATATTGAATTGATGATTAATAAAGAAAAAGAAAAAAAAAAGTCATATTACCTTCCTCAGCGTTAGAGTTGTCGTCCGGTATATAATCATTTAAAAGATCAAGAGCAATTGGTTTTAGTAACCAACTTTGTGTACAGAGCAATGCCTCGACCGTCCTAGTAGATAAGGAACTTCTCCATGGACTAAGCACTCGTTTTCCGGTGCTAAATGCTGATTCAGAGGCAACTGAAGTCACAGGCATGGCTAATATATCCTTTGCCATATATGAGAGTATCTTGTACCTGCTGCTATTGTTCTTCCACCAAACCAATATATCAAAACTGGAATCAACTTCCTCACCTTCGGACCCAGACACATCCATCACATCCATCAAATACCTGTCAAACTCTGTTGTAGTCTCAACACCAGATCCAGATGGGTTCTTTTTATGCCTTTTCTTCCCTGATTTAATCCTGGATAGAAAACTTTGCTCTTGCATAGAAACTGCACTATCAGTTACAGAAAAAACACTAGTGCTGCTACTTGACCCCTCGTGTTCATTTGAATGCATAGACTTATACTCTTCAAAGAGTAACATAAAATCTGCTTTCACCTTTCTCATAACATATGCAACCTTCAAAGTATCCTTTTCATACAAACATTCAAGATGATACTCTAATCCCCTTTCTTTCTCTCTTGGATCCAACAATTGAGCAAAAAACAATGCAGAATTCATCTTTGAATAGTCCCCCCAATACTTATTGTACTTAGAAAACATCATACTAGCCATACGTGTAATAAAAGGACTTGATGTTACATTGTCTCTAAACTCAACTAATTGTCCATGAATTACTACTAATTCCCATAAGAAAGTATGAGTTGTAGGTTTTGTAGTTGCACAAAAGTTTACAGTAGCATCGAAGAATACCTTTAAGCATTTCACAAGACCTCTGGCATATTCCCAATCCTCTTCATAGGGAGCATGTTGGTGCGCCTTTCCCTTTTTCTTCTTCTTTGTCTTGTTCACAACCTCAACATGCATGTCTTCAAGCTCAACCTCAACCTCAGATTCGGAACCAGATTCAGAACTAGAAGAACACTCATCAATATCATCAATATCATCAATACCCATATCATAATCATTAGGTAAAACATCTGCCCTTACTTGTTGGAAAATGTACTTCTTTCTGTAGTCTTTATCATACTTTTCTAACCTTTTAAAAGCCTTTTCATACTTTTCAGCAGCATCTAACATCAAATAAGTGCTATTCCATCTAGTTTTCACATCTAAGCTCAAACCTTTCTTACAATCAAGATGCTCTAGAGTAACACAATTTCTAAATTTAGCCAACCTAGCAGGAGAACTAAGTACATACTTAACAACTGACCTGATCCTTGTAATCGACTGATTATAGACCCGTACTGCATCTTTTATAACAAGAGCAAGAACATGAGCAGCACACCTGACCTGAAATATTAGAAATCACACAATTAAGCATAGCTAGAAACGAGCTAAATAACCAAGAAAGGACGTAATTATGATTTAAAAGAACTTACATGCAAATATTCGGCTCTAACGGTTGCACCTGTCCAACTAATCACACTTTGCTTCAAATAATCAATTGCCTTTTTATTAGCACTAGCGTTATCAAGGGTCACGCTGAACACATCCTCAAGCCCCCACTCTGTCAAACACTTCTCCAATAGTTTACCAATTGCAGTACCTGTATGTCCTTTAACTTGACAAAACATGAGTATTCTCTTTTGCAAATTCCATTTTTGATCGATAAAATGAACCGTCACACACATATAGTTAAAATTGTTTGGTGACGTCCATGTGTCGGTTGTCAAAGATACCCTCATTTTTGATGTCTTAAAGAAATCTTTCAAACTTTTCTTCTTTTCTATATAGATTTTTAAAAGATCTCTGTACATTGTCATACGACTTGGGATCTTGAATCTAGGCTCTACCATAAGCATGAAATCCTTAAACCCCGTACCTTCTACCATTCTAAACGGCATCTCATCCTTAATTATAAACTCAACTAGAGCTCTTCGTGCCTTATCATAGCTATAAGAATGAGAAACTAATTTACCATCCTCACCTGGTCTTGGGGGTGGAAACATCAGGGTTGTCTGTCCATCCACCTTCTTCTTATTAGGATTCTTTG
>JAJJMC010019832.1:2797789-2889416 GCA_023531435.1 Papaver californicum
GAGACCAGACATTGCCTATGCAGTGAGTAGGTTAAGCAGGTATACTTATAATCCAGGGCAGTTGCATTGGGATGCACTTATTAGAGTGCTGAGGTATTTAAAGTACACAATGTCTTTCTGTTTGAGTTATGAAGGATACCCTGCCGTCCTTGAAGGATTTTGTGATGCAAACTGGATAGCAGACTCAGAGGAGTCTAAGTCTACGATTGGGTATGTATTCACTCTAGCAGGAGCGTCTGTTTCTTGGAAATCTTCCAAACAGACATGTATAGCTCGTTCCACTATGGAATCAGAGTTTATTGCATTAGATAAAGCAGGAGAGGAAGCCGAATGGCTAAGATGCTTTTTAGAAGACATTCCTCTTTGGCATAGGCCTGTGCCAGCTATATCTATACACTGTGGCAGTATGTCTGCGATAGCTAGATCTAAGAAAAGTGTTTATAATGGGAAGTCTATACATATTCGTAGAAGACATAATTCTTTGAAACAACTTATCTCTACTGGCGTTATTACCGTTGACCATGTGAGGTCCAAGGAGAATATCGCAGATCCTTTGACGAAAGGATTGTCTAAAGAGATAGTTAGTGCTGCATCGAGGGGGATGGGACTTAAGCTCATAAAATAAAATTTCCATGAAGGATACTCAACCTTACTGACCGGAGATCCCAAGACGAAGGTTCAATGAGATAACTAATTTGTGGTGATTAAAGGTATGCACTATCAAGAGAATTACATTCTCTGTCCCTCCCTATGGTGTATTGTTGTGATAGTGTGACTGCATGTGAAGGATGAGAAGTCTTAATGAGTTCTATAGTTTCAATTCTAGAGAAGGATGTCCACTATATAACTATTCTCATGTGGATAGTTAGACAAACAAGAGGGTGGAATGGGGTGGGCAAACAATACATGGGCTAACTAATGTATTGGGCTTGCCAATGAGAAACACATCAATCATGATCTATTATATTTACCAAAAATAGTTTTACAAATCCGAAACCCTATATAGTTTTACAAATCCGAAAACCTAAAGGATTCCTTTTATGTTTTGGGAAAACTTGATTTACAAGAAATCCGAAACCCTAAAGCTTTATTTTTCCTATAAATACAAAACGTTTTTAGAGTTAAAATACATCCCAGAAGCGGCTACTATCCTGTCTTCTTTTCACCATCTTCTCGCTTTGTTTTTCGCTTTGACTGTTTATTTCCCTTCCTTTCCTATTGCTAAGTTCAAGAGTGGGTAGTCTGTATTATGCTAATACAAGCTATATCGGACAGTCTTATCCTGGACACATCTTCGCATGTTGGGGTTTAGCATTGCTCTTCTTGAGTATACCCGTGAACTAATGTGTTAAGGACAACTTGTTGAACCTGTGATTCTGCCCTCGTAGTTGTCCTTGGTAGAGTTGTTTTCAATTAAGTTCTTTATATATTATTCTGATACATCTAACGCTGTTGTTCATTGTTGTAAGATTTCAACAAAGATATGAAGCAGAACTAGCCTTGCTTTGGAAACGATATAAGCCAAAAGTAATTAAAACAGTTGGTAGAAACATGTTTTCTACTCAAGATAAACTCAGATAAGGATTGCAAGGATGTAATCAAAAAAGGTCCTTGGATCGTCAAAAGATGTTTATTGTCTTCAAAGAAGTATACTACAGCTATTCCTATAAATGAATGGAAATTTACTCACCAGGAGTGGACCCTCAAGTTCAAAAATCTACTCCCTGAACACCAATATGCTGCAGTCATAGATGAGGCGTTAGAGGATCTTGTCAAGAATTTTTTTACAGATCTTATCAACTGTAGACTAAGGTACGGAAACCTGGTGACTGCAAGAGTGGAAATGAGCCTTAAGAACCATTAATAAGGGGTGATTGGTGGAATACTGTTGCTGGAGGAGTCACATGGGTCAGATACCACTGGGAGAGGCAGCCACATAGTCTCTGTAATAGATACTACACTGTTGATCACGTTCCTGAGATTTGTGATGAAGTCGCTGAAGAGCTTAAGGCGCTGGCTATGACAATGGAAGAGTTTGAAGAACCCTATAATAAGTTAATAATCAATGATATTAATATTGAAGAAGGTGGAGATTTTGCTGAGGAACACAATGAGGAAGAAACCAATCTTGAACAGAATGACACTAGAAATAATAAAAGAGCTAGAAATCAACCTCAGCCCCTAATACCCATCAATAATCCCCTTAGTGGCAATGTTATCTCCAAGCACCGCGTGAGCAATAATGATCCTGGAAGTATAACTATGTGCAATACAAATGGGTCTAGCCAAGATATGGATATGGAAGGAAATGAAGAATGAGTAAAAACTACAAAGGAGTTCTCTCCATATGATCAAGAAGCTACTGTTATTCAGGAATTAATTGGTCTTTTTTTATTTCTCGAATTTTTCTTCTTTTCCTTTAAGAAATTTTCTGTCAATAATTTTCTTGTTTCCACCTACTTTACTGCTTTTATTTACTAGCTGTTCTTTAACCTGTTTTGTTGGAGTGTCCTTATCCTATATCTCAGTATGAAAGTTCTAAGTTGGAAATGTCAATGCTTCCTAGGTAAGAACACTAGAGACCATCTTAGTTACATAAACTCTTTATATACCCATGATAGACACATTTTTATGTCTGAATTATCTTAATCTTTTATATTGATAGTGCTCGATTGTGTATTAATTGTGTTATTTTATGCTTTTGTAGGTACATTTGGGAAATAAACATTGTTGAAAAAATTCGCTCAAAAAAGTGTTAAAGTCACCCGGATAAATTGATAAAGGCACCCAAGGCTTGGTTAAAAGCACCCACCCTTTGAAATTCAAATAAAACATTTGGCGGGAATTTTATTAACAGAGTGAAGATAAAAAAAAAACAGAGTTTGAAACGGTGTTTGGAGAAATTTAAGGACAAGATATTCTTGCCTTATCTAGAGTAAGTTGTACTCGACAATAAAATCAAAACATAAACGCAAAATCTCGTCTTTTGCTAAAAATAGTTTGTCGAGAAAAAAAAAAGAAAATATCCTCGATTTGCTTCTGTGAAATAAAGGATGAGATTATCTCTAAGATTTGTGTGTATCAGCAATATATTTTCGAGTTTGATAAAGCAACATTATATTACTCTAGTGCTCTGATTAAGGAAACAACATCTAAATCTTGATCGAGATGTTAACTGTGAGATTCAATTCTTATTGATTACAATTTATTTTAGAAGATTTGGAAAGAGATATGGTATTGTAGTATATAAAGGTGTCGAAGAAAACAATGAAAGAGGTTTGTCTGGCCAGAAATAGAAAAAAGAAAATCAGTTTCATTCTCTGCAAAAATCCAGGTCGTGAAGAAGAAAGAAGAAGAAAGAAGAACAAGTACACATACCAATAGTCGCTGAAACTGTCGTGTAATAGTGTGGTCTTTTCTTTTAAATTCAATACCTTTAGTAACGGTACGATAGTTCTGGGTTTTAATGCACAAGAAGCCTATCGTTTATTTAATAAAAGATTTTAATCTTTCTGTGACTCCTTTGATCAGTTTTTTTTTTTTGTATTTTTCTTCTTCTCAAACACTTTTGAGCCGTGTATCAATATTTTGATAGATTTTACATCATGAGAAGCTAAACCCCAACTTCTAGGACGACGGAGGAATCCGGTTTTCCATAAATAAGTGGTATAATTTTATTTAAAATTTATGTTAATTTCTTTATATGATTTTTGCATTAATCCAAAATTGAATCTAATGATTTTTATTGATTAATTGTGTTTTCATTGGATGGTACATTCTTGGTCTAGGGATTTTTGATGTACCATTCTTAAGATTTACGATTAAAACTATGAAAATCTAACTATCTAGGCAAAGATTAGAATCACTTGAATACTAGAGTTACACAATTATCATAAGTTATATCTCTTATTATTGGTTTTCGGTGGAATCCTTAGACCCAGTTTCTCTACAATCTTGAAATCAACTTCTATTTAAGTTTGCTATTTTTAGGATTACAAAATAGGTCTAAAATCAATCTCAACAAGTCTGAGTGAACGAAACTTGTCTTACCACTGTTTACAAACAACATCAATTTTTGGCGCCGCCGATGCGAACTTGTTTTTAGATTTTTCTTTTTTTTAGGGTTTTTAAGTAGTTTTATTTTATATTTTTTTCCTTTTATTCTATTTTACGTTTTTTTTTTGTATTTGTCTTTTTGTTGCAGATTTTGGATCAAAAAGAAATTGGAGCCAAATAAAGGTTCGGAATAAAACGAAAAAAACGGGAAAAAACAAAAAAAAATTATATTTAAATTATATTTATTTTTGTTAGTTTCTTTTCCTTATTTTCTCTTTTGAATTTTATTTCGGTTGCTTGCTTGTTTATTATTTTTATTTTATTTTAGTATTATAATTGTTAAAAAAAACACAATCGCACACACCAATTGCATCTTCTGGCACCGATTTTAGGAAAACTTCTGGGATAGTACGGTGAATCATCTGGGCGTTATCATCTGAAACACCACAAAATCTAGCCTTGTACCTTTGACTAGTCTTTGAATGTAGGTATATTTTGCTGTGGTAACCCAATCTTACCTAAAATCGTGAACCCCAGCATTTGCACGTGCACACATTTCTTGTTAAACACTAGTATTTTTGCTTGTGTATGCCTCGTTGGATTCGTGTAGGAGATAGACTTGAAGAAAATGACCTATTTTGTTCAAGTCCAACCCGTTACACGGATTTAGGTGGTACACCTGTTTTTTACCAAAATGGGTGAGCATGAAGTCCAGGAAAACAAAACCCTAAGAGATCTTATGAACCCATCTAGAGTAGTACGTGACCCAGGGGTAGTTATACCAGCCATTACTGTCAAATTTGTTATTAAATTTGGGACAATTGGCATGCTTCGTACATTTAGGGGGATAGAGAATGAGAACCCGTATACCCACATAAGAGACTTCGAAATGGTTTGTGAAACAATGAGCTATCTGAATGTCTCCAAAGATGTGCTTAGGCTACGTTTGTTTCCCTTCTCTCTTGAGAATAAAACCAAAAATTAGTACCATTTTATTCGTTCTAAAACAATCACCACCTGGGATGGTCTTGTAGAGTTTTTTGTTAAGAAGTTCTACCCACACCATAAGACTGTTGTTGTTCGTCAGTCTATTTAACCTTAAAGCAAAAACTAGGTGAAAACCTACATGATTATGTAGAAAGGTTTAATGAGTTGTTATAACAGTGTCCGCATCACGGTTTTGAGAAAGCCCACATGGACCAAATTTTATATGAGGACCTAGATAGTGAGACCCATATGCAGGTAGAAACAATGAGTGGTGGAGAATTCACCCTTCAGGACCCAGATAAATGTTTTGACTCGTTCATCGAGTTATATGAGAAAACTAGTCAATGGGCGTCAATGATGGAACCAGGAATATTTAGGAATCCTATCCATAGGGTCGATAGAGTTTATAATGGGTCAGATATCCTTAGGCATATAGAGGCCTTAGAGATGAGTCAAGGGTCAAACCATGCTAGATATGAAGAACAAGCCCATGCTCTTTATAACAACTTTAGGTTTGAAAACCGTCATAAATTTGACCCATATTCAGATCCTTTTAACCCTGGTTGGAGAAACCATCCTAACTTTTCATGGTCCCAGGGTCAGAACCAAGGTCACACTAGTTATCCCAAAAATCCACTCAACCTACTCTCAAAACCCTTCTGATAAAAAAATGAATAGCTTAGAGGAATCTCTTAATATGTTAGCAAAGGGATAGCCTAGATTTTCAAGAGACAACCGAGAAGAATTTTCAATCTAATACCCAAACTCTTGTTAAGTTAGAACTCCAAGTAGCTCATATAGCTAAGACACTAAGTGAGAGAGAAATAAAAAAATTTCCTAGTCAAATAGATCCTAATCCTAGAGGAGACAAAACGTTCAATCATGTGAATTTTTTTACAACCCTTAGGAGTGGAAAGATAGTTGACAATAAGGTAGACATGCCTGATAGTGGGCATACTGTAGTTCCACCTTCTACTTCCCAAGAAGAGCCAGCAGCTGAAGAGACTGAAACAATTTGTAAGGATTCTCAAACAATTCTTGACATGACTACCTTTGTGCCTAGAGCACCATATCCACAGTTGTTAGCTCCAACAAAGAAGGAATCGACTTTCAATGAGATAATGGAAATACTTAAGAAGGTGAACATCAACATCCCGTTATTAGAAGCAATTAGGCAAATGCCTGCTTATGCCAAGTTCCTTAAAGATCTTTATACACGAAAGCGTAAGCTTAATGTCCATAAGAAATCATTTTTAGCTGGTCAAGTAAGTTCAATCCATCTAAACCAAACACCCCATAAGTATAAAGACCCTGGTTGTCCCACTATATCTTGCGTGATCGATAATCACGTGGTTGATAAGGCATTGCTTGACTTAGGATATAGTGTTAACTTACTCCCGTATCATGTATACAACCAGCTAGGTCTTGGTAAGTTGAAACCGACCAAAATGACACTGCAGTTAGCAGATAGGTCTGTCAAAGTCTGTAGTGGTGTCATAGAGGATGTTCTTATTGAGGTTGGTAGGTTCATTTATCCAGTGGGTTTTTTTGTTCTAGATACCCAGTATGTTCAGGACCAGAGTACTCAAATACCGGTAATTTTAGGTTGCCCGTTTTTAGCCACATCTAATGATGTCATCAACTGTATAACTGGACTAATGAACATATCTTTTGGTAATATAACTACTGAACTAAATGTCTTTAATGTTACTAGAAAACCTTCTGAGATCGATAATTTAGAAGAAGTGAATATGATTAGCACTTTAGTTCAGGATCATTTGCACAAAACTCTGTTTGGTGATTCCTTAGATGAAATTGATGATATCATTCTCTTAAATCAGATGTGTGACCAGCCTCTAGAAGAAGCTCTCGAGTATTTTTCGGACTCCGGGGACCCTGAAATTCAGCAAGAGTTGTAGGACTATCTGAGAATAATTATTACCCTTGGTTTGGGGGTAGTGATGATTCTTGTGATTGTCGAGTATCCCTATTTGAAGTCCCTAACTTGGAACCCGAGCTTTGTGCGTCTAAGGTGTTACTTCAGTTTCTTCAGGCTCCACAACCCGATCCTCCTTATACTTTCCATGAGGAATTCCTGATATTACAGACCCGTCGTTCGGCTGGACCTGTTTATATAGACACTCATATGGAACTTAAATGGGCACCCTAGGTAAACCCAGTTATCTTGAAAGAAACCTTAGATAAGGTTGTGCTCAATTTTTTTATTTATCTGATCCAGTACAGGTGTCTTTTATTTGTGTCAGATTTATTTGATATTGTTGACCCACAGTTTTTTCGACTATTAGTATATAATTTTGAAAGGTGACTAGCCATTTTATGGTATTTGATGTCTGACTTAGGACTTTAAACTTAGCACTGGTAATATCCTTCTTTAACTCTTTTTTTCAATTAATAACAGTTTCTCTTTGTTCATGCTTTTAATTTCATCTTTAGAACATTGAGGACAATGTTAGATATAAGTTTGGGGGTAAGGGAAAAACTTTTAGTGCAATAATAAAACTCCAAAATTTAGAGACTTGTGAACAATTCAGGATGACACTGACCATTCTAAGTAGATGGAAACAAACTTCTTGGCTGTAGAAGTTGAGGGACCCAGCTAAATGTTTTATTTATAAAAGGACAAAACTTAGGTGTTAGAAATAACATGATAGTCGTCATCATATCACGTTCTGTTTTTATTTTTGAAACCTTTTGTGATTCTCTAAGTGATGTGGTGGGGCACTGGTATCACCTTGTTGTTCCACCTTGACACTTGGATAGCAATATGTGTGTGTTCTCCCTGTCTCCGTCGCCTAAGCAAGCGTGGAACGTAGGATCCATTGGAACTATCGTGTAATCTGCTGATCAGGAGCATGCGCTTAGATTCAAAAGATCTAATCATTTTGTCAGAAAATATAAATAAAATGAGAAATAAAATAAAAAGAAAATAATAATTGTATATATTCAATATACCAGCTGAATTGATACTATAATTAGGATTCAGACCAGTGGGTGCGTATCTCAATCCATTAAGATTCATCTTGGCATGATGTTCATACAGATATTCTGGGAAACACCATTCACCTTAGTCAACATGAGCGCAATTCTATCTCCATATCCATCTTCTTAATCTATTCATGTGATTGTGGTTTGTTATATTCCGAGTATCATAGTTCATTGTACGACTTTCTGAGTAGTGCTTTGTTTTCTTATTTATGAATTTTAGTACGCTTGAGTGCAAACTCGTGTACATCAATTGGATGCAAAATCGTGAAGATACAAATAAACAGAGTTTGAAACGGTTGTTGGAGAAACTTAAGGAAAATATATTCTTACCTTATCTAGAGTAAGTTATACTCGACAATAAAATGAAAACATAAACACAAAATCTCGTCTTTTGCTAAAAATAGTTTGCCGAAAAAAAAAAGAAAAAAAGTATCCTCGATTTGCTTCTGTGAAATAAAGGATATGATTATCTCTAAGATTTATGTGTATCAGAAATATATTTTCGAGATGGATAAAGCAACATCATATTACTCGTGTGCTTTGATTAAGGAAACAACATCTAAATCTTGATCGAAATGTTAACTGTGAGATTCGATTCTCATTGATTACAAATTATTTTAGAAGATATGGAAAGAGATATGGTATTGTAGTATATAAATGGGTCGAAGAGAACAATTGAGAGAGGTTGGCCTGGCCAGAAACAGGAAAAAAAAATTCGTTTCATTCTCTGCAAAAATCCAGGTCGTGAAGAAGGAAGAAGAAGAAAGAAGAAAAAGTACACATACCAACAGTCGTTGAAACTGTCATTTAATACCGTGGTTTTTTCTTTTAAATTCAATACCTTTAGTAACGGTTCTGTAAACAGTACCAGTGGAAGTTCTGGGTTTTAAAGCACAAGAATCCTGTCGTTTGTTCAATAAAAGATTTTATCTTTCTATGAATCCTTTGATCAATTCTTTCTTGTATTTTTCTTCTTCTCAAACACTTTTGAGCCGTGTATCAATATTTTGAGAGAGTTTACATCTTAAGGAGCTAAACCCCAACTTCTGGGACGATGGAGGAAGCCGGTTTTCCATAAATAAGTGGTATAATTTTATTTAAAATTTGTGTTAATTTCTTTATATGATTTTTGTATTAATCCAAAATTGAATATAATGATTTTTATTGATTAATCGTGTTTTCATTTGATGGTACATGCTTGGTCTAGGGATTTTTGATGTACCATTCTTAAGATTTACGATTAAAACTGTGAAAACCTAACTATCTAGGCAAATATTAGAAACACTTGAATGCTAGAGTTACACAACTATTATAAGTTATATCTCTTATTATTGGTTTTCGGTGGAATCTTTAGTCCCAGTTCTCTACAATCTTGAAATCAACTTTTATTTAAGTTTTTTATTTTTAGGATTACAAATTAGGTCTAAAATCAATCTCAACAAGTCAGAGTGAACGAAACTTGTCTTACCACAGTTTACAAACAACATCAACCCCTAATATCATTTTCCTTTCAGAAACTAATATCAATGAAGAAAGAATTTTATAGCTTATAAACTTTCTTGGTATGTCGAATAGGTGTTTTGTGCCCTCAGTTGGTGTAGATGGAGGTATTATCCTTCTCTGGAAAGATGGATTTTATTTGGAAATTGTAGACAAGTCAGAAAAAATGATTTATTGTATAGTCAAAAATTATACGACAAAAGGTGAATGGTTTCTCTCTTGCAACTATGGTACACCATATAGAACTGACCAGGTTAACCAATGGTCATACATTAGAGATTTAAGACATGTTGTCTCTATTCCTTGGGTCCTGATAGAAGACTTGAACATAACAATGAACCCAGCAGAAATGAACAATTTCCTTAATTCACAAACTTCGGCTGAGGTTCTAAATCTTTTGAGAGAATCTGATTTAACTGAATTAGGATTCAGTGGAAACCCATTTACCTGGTCTAGCAACAATCATGGGACTAGTAAATTCAAGTCTAGATTAGACAGAACTCTCATAAATAGTGAGTGGTCGATAGCATTTCCCCATGCCATCCTTTCTCACTTACCTTAAAATTGCTCTGACCACTCTCCCATTCTATTAGATCTCTACAGAAATAATAGAGTTATAGGAAGAAACTGGAAGTTCTTCGAAGATTGGCTTCAAAATGAATCGTGTGCAAATAAAATTATGAATGCTGGTCTTCTAACTTTTCTGGCTCTACAACTTTTGTTCTTACTAGAAATCTTGATAATACAAGACATCTTCTTTCAAAATGGAGTAAACGTACTTTTGGCAGTCTCATTCTTCAATGGAATTTTCTTATTGAGGTTCTTAAGAAATTTGGTTTCTGTAATAAATTCTGCAGTCTCATTCTTCAATGTATTAGTACAACATAGATTGAGATTATGCTTAATGGTTCACCTACTAAATATTTTAAACCGTCCAAGGGGATTTTTTAAGGTGATCCTTTTTTGCCTTATCTTTTTTATTCTAGCTATGGAGTCTTTCTTAAGGTTCTTAATTCACTGTGAAGAAACATCTCAACTCATAGGCGTTAAAATCCAAAAATAAATCACCTTTTATTCGCATATGATTGGCTTCTTTTTTGTAAGACAAATTTGTCCCAAACCAATAAGCTTCTTCAAATGATTGTTGAGTTCAGTGCTTGTTCAGGTCAGTTGATTAATTTTTCCAAGTTAGTCGTTTACTTCAGTAAAAATATGGAACCTACAGTTTTTCAAGACATCAGTGGTATACTTCAAGTGAGACAATTAAACATTAATGAGGAATAATACCTAGGTCTTCTTTTTCGTTGTTTTTTTTGGCAAAAATAGAACAATCCTTTTCTTTGTTCTTATTGATAAGATGGAGACTAAATTTTCTAAATGGAGAATCAATAACATGTCGGAAGCGGCCAGGTATGTAATGGTTAAGAATGTTACACATGTTATTCCAATTCATCATATGACTAGTTTTGTTCTGCCAACTATTACCATCAATAAGATGAACACAGCCCAATAGATGTTCTGGAGAAACAACACGTCAAATAAAGGTAAGCATATTATAAATTGGAGGAAAGTGTGTAAACCTAAAGAAGAAGGTGGCCTGGGTTTTAGGAATCTTCATGTTTTCAACAGGGTTCTACTTGCAAAATCAGCATGGAAACTATGCACTGATTCAATTTCATTGATGTTTAAATCTCTTCAAGCTAGGTATTTTCCTTCTGGACATGTTTTTGAAGCTAAGAAACTAAGCAATACCACCTGGTATTGGAGAAGAATCTTATCTGAACTAAATTTCGTGGAAAAGTACTTGTGTCGGAGTTTAGGGAATGGTAGGACCATTCAGATTTGGAAGCATAGATGGCCGCCAGATTTACTCGGTCTGCCAGATGCAAAAAGTGGTTCAGTGTCATACCTGCAATACGCTCATGTCTGCTAACTCTTTATGTCAAACTCAGATATTTGGAATTTTGATTTTATTCAAACTCTTTTTGAGCCAAATATCATCCAGCTCATTATCAAGACCTTTATCCATTTAAATAGAGAAGACAGGGTAATTTGGACCCTAGAAAAAAGAGGTATCTTCTAGGTTAAATCTTGTTATATAAAGATGATGAAGGATTCAAACCTTACTGTTCCTGTTAGCCAAGATTGCAAAAAAAATATTAAAACACTATGGAAACTTCCTATGCTTCCAAGAATTCGACAGTTCTTATGGAAGTGTATTTCAGATATCCTTGCTACAAAAGATAATTTGATGTTGGTCATTCCTGACATTGATTACGCCTTCCCTTTATTTGCAAGTGTTGTGGAGACTCAAGATCATATTATTCTGAACTGTGTTATCTCAAAATCAGTTTGGGTTGAGATAACAGGTGATAGTAACCTGAATTTTTCTTTATCTCTGGTGGAGTGGGTTTGTAGATGGTTTGAAGATATGCGAAAACACAGATTATCTGAATCAGATCTTATCAAGAGGGGAATAGTGGCCTGGTGCATCTGGTCCGAGAGATGCGAGAAGGTATTCAACAACTCTGAAATTACTACAGAGAAGATTATTGAAAGATCTCGCAGATTCATAGAAGAGCAAAGTCATAATAGTCATTCTACCCAGAGAACTATATGTAGAATGAATACCAATATTCCGCAGTAGTCTCCTCCACCTTGTGGTATCTTTACTATCAACAATAATGGTTCTTATCATGATATTACACATTATGGGGGCATTGGTTTAATTATTTGCAATTTCGCAGGGGCACATGGAGGTGAAAAGTGCATTTACTTGAGCCAGGCTTGGAACACAGAGCAGGCAGAATGTAGGGGGCTATGGAAGGATTGAGCTGGCAAGGAGACTTCGAATGGAGATAGTGCGTTTTGAGCTTAATTCCAAACTCGTAGTAGATGCAGTTAACACAGACATCAAAATTTTAGATTGAAGACCACATAATTTAGCTAAAGACATAAAACTACTCTTTAGATATTTTATTTTATGGTCTTGTTATTATGTTCCAAAAGAGATGAACAAGGTAGCAGATTTATTATCCAAAAAGGGCTAGAACTGAAACTCTTAATATGAAATGGTTTAACTCTATCCCCAGTAGTATTAGTGAGCAACTATTGGAGGACATGAGATATGTAACTCCTTATTTTCTTCAATAAATTTTCTTATGGTTTTTTAAAAATCAAAATCAAAATTTGGCAAATGGACAGAACGACAAACGTATGAGTACAATACGGATTCGTAAAAGTATAATTCGGTTAAAAATCCAGTCAACGGTTCGTGATTCGACAATAATTCAGAACGGTATATGTACGTGTATATTTCGTTTTTAGAGATATGAATTCAGCATAAATTAACATCTAAAATATGTTATGTTTACTATGGTTTAATGATTTTGATGAACTACAATTATATATCCATAACCACGGGTTTAAAATCCTTATATATCCATATTTTTTAAATGAAATTAGATGCTGGAAGATTAAAAAAATGATAGAAAATGGTTATGTGATGATGATGTGGCGAAGTATTACACGGGATGTATAGTTCGTTAATTCGTAAATACGCGTATAATTAATTTTAGGATGATACTTTGCTAAACTAAGTTGAGCTTCCATACATACGTGTATGATACATATATAATATGGATTCGGAATAATTCGTGTATAATTCGCGAATAATTCGGATAACTGCTAACTAGGCAGTCACAACTGGAGACTAGTATAAGGAGGGTCTAATTTTGGTTTAAAATAGCAAACTAATCCCTACTCATTAATTTACCCTAATACTGAAATCAAAATATAAATAAAAAACACTTTCTTTTTTTCAACTCTTTCCAAATCTAACAAAATCTAAACCAAAAAGCAAACTTTCTATTTCCATCAAACTTTCCAAATTCTAAAACCCTAAACCAATTTTTCCAAAAACAATTTCGGATCTCCAATCCCTTTCGATATGCAAGGTAAATTTTTATAAACTCATTCTTCTAATAACATGTTTTGATTGATCTATGTGTTTAAATCTTACTTTTCGTGAATCAAAATTCTGAATTATTACCAGAATCATTCGATATGGATCCATCGTATCCACCAATTCTGGCTATTTTTTTCATGGACATGAAAAACATGCAACACAATCAATGGATATGATTAACCCACATCGAATGATTTCGTTTTATATTCCTTGTAAATAATTACCATATCCAGAATTATTGGATACGACAGATTGTATCCACCGATTTATCTTTTCATTTTGTTTTTTATTTTTCTCTTATGGGAATCGTTGGATTAGACATATGCTTATCCGCCAATTTTTGTTTATATTCTGCTTAACAAATAGCATATCTAAAATCATTTGGATACGATAGATCATATCCACTTTCCCCTAATGAGGATTGTTGGATACAACGCATATGTATCCACCGATTCTGGTTGTGTACTTTTTTTGAGTTTTCCCAGCAAGTAGGTATCGGTAGATACATATATGTCTTATCCAACGACTCTTACTTACTGTTTTTCCGTTCCCTTTTATTGTTAGAATTGGTGGATAAACATTGCTTATCCACTGATTGTGTTGTGTTCATTTTAGGATTTACTGATGAATAATCCTTGTTATTGGATTTTTTGAATCTTTAGTGATACTCATGTTTGTTATTGATTTTTTTTTGTATAGCTATTACAGACAGTAGAAAGAATGGTCAATGTCATTGACAGAAAACCCCAGCAGAAGGTTAGCCAGGACCTATGCCCCTTTGATTCCAAATTGGATGAAGTTTTGGATCTCTTATGTCAGCTGGCAATGGAGGAGCTTGATGAAGTGATTGTAGTGGAAACCAAAATAAGGGATGCTATTTCTACATGGAGGGACTATGAAGAAATATTGGACGAGATGGAAGCTGAAGAGGCTGCTGCTGATGGTGGTGCTCCTGCTGCTGCTGCTGCTGTTGATGGTGATGCTCTTACTACGAATGATGCCTAGGACTTGGTTTTAAGACTTATTGCCTAAATTGAATGAATCCTTCTTGTTAATTTTTTTTGTTTTATGAATGGATGAACTTAGGGTTCATTGTTAAGACGTGGTTGTAATTATCCAAACACTTATTTTGTTTTATGAATATATAAACTTAATTAGGGTTCATTATTAAAGTTTGCTTTCCCTTTTACATTATATGATTGATGGTAAACATTTTCAGCTTTTTGCAATAGTGAGCCAGAATCCGTGGATGCAACTGTATCCACCAATTCTAGCTGACTCTCTGGTGAACCTTTCAGCTTTTTGTAATTGTGATTCAGAATCGGTGGATACTACATATATGTATCCACCAATTCTAACTGACTCTTTTTTTGTTCTATTTTATGAACGCAATCATCCTTCATGATCATTCATATTCGCCAATTATGGAATTTTCAAAATTGTGTGTTATTAGAGTCCCAGAATCGGCGGTTATAGACTTCAGTAAGCGCCTATTCTATTGTTTGTTTGATAAAAAATATCTAACAAAAATTCAAAGTAACCAAAAAAAAAATATCTTTATTCATTAAGAGTGGTTATTCATTATATAAAAGCGATAAATCATGGACATCCGATAGTTTATTTGTTAACAAAATTCAAATACTTAGTTCAGCACGGTTGTACCCTTGATTGGATCCGGCTCGACCAACTCATCCCAAAGTTTCATGTTAGGCTCGTATTTTTTCATCCATTCATTAGAGATGTTGTTGGTGAACCCTGAAAAATAAGTGAACCTACATAGTGGAGGTAATATACAATCTTTGCATAGCCTAATACCGATAAAATGTGTGTTTTTAATTTTGACTATAACAATTCTTCGATCCTTAAAGAGATTCTTCACACTTTATTCTCTTTGGTATGAAGGTAAGAAATATTCACTGGCCAAAATAATGAACAACGCAGCTCCACGTATCCGCCAAGAGATGGCCACATCGAGGCATGGTCATCCAGAGCTTATAGGTAATTGGTCCATCCCTCTCTAGCCCTTGTACAGGAGCAACCAATTCATAGAAATCAACTTTTTTATTAGGTAGTAAATCTAAAAGCCCCCTAATCAATCAATTTTTATTAATGGGAGCAATGCCCCTTATTAGTGGTTAATGATAATGTATACGAGTCAATTTTTTTAATTAGATTAGATGGGTTAAACTTAGGATTAAAGTTAGTTTTTGAAGATGATTAGAGAAATATTTTTTTTTGAGATTGAGTTATATGAAGAACATACAAAGGTTCGGCCGAACCCGTGTGTTCTTATATATACGAAGAACAACAAATAGGTTTGGCTGTATGGAATTCTTTCAGTCGAACCTAGGTTCGGTTGTTACTTTTTTAGTTGAACTTATGTTCGGCTAATATTTTTTCATTCGGATCTATGTGTGTTCTTTATATATGAAGACCAATAAAGAGGTTTGACTGGTATTATTTCATCCAAACCTATGTGTGTACTTCATATACAAAAAATAACACTGAGGTTTCGGCTGGTAGTTTTTCAGCGTAACCTTTGTGTGTTCTTCATATTTTGAAACTACAAAATTAACCAATCAAGAAAAAATCAGATTCAAACTAAATTAATCAATCAAGAACCTAAATAGAATATAATGTTATTTTTTACTTTGTTTAGGAACTAGAAATAAATTAGGTTAGATTAGTTTTTTAATTTGTTACAGGTAACTTAACCATCCTTAGGACACCTCATATTCCCCACCCTAGATAGGATAATAAGAAAGTATAACATGTAATTTTTTGGTATACCCCAAAACAGGTTTCTTTAACTTTCACCAAATCTTACACGAGAGTGCGCAATATTTGGTCCATTTATAGGCCGGTCTAGATTAGTTTGGTCTATAATTATCTAAAAGTGTTTAAAAGACCAATTGTAGATAGTATATCATTTTAAGAAATGAACCAAACCCGTGGATATCGATTCATTCCCAATGGACTGCAGTTTAGTAGGTTATTTCACAAAATGAACTGTAGTTTTAGCAGGTCATTTTAGACAATAATTTGTTTCCAATAATTGAGCTTCGTATATGTGCAACTGTCAAAAAAAATTCTTCTTGCTTGTGACGAAGCTGAAAGAATACCACCGCAACAACCACAAATAAAGTCAAAAGCCGAGGTGCTACAAGAGGAATACAAAAACTCCATGGCCAAAATATGAATGCTAAACATGGTGAAGAAGTGGCTTATGTAAGATCTAAACATACTAAAAGTATTAAGAAATCCATGCTTAAAAATGAGGGAGAGATGGTGGTTTACAAAGTGCTCGGGACTGTTTGTTATGTCTAGGAAACTGATGCAACATTTTTTACAAAGTGCTCGGGACTGTTTGTTACAAAAGGACAATATTTGAATATATATCACATAAAAGATACATCAGTAACTAAAACTACATAGAGTTGAGTTGGAGGCTCATGCTGCCATTATCCTTATTACAAGTTTTTCTAACAAACTTAGCTAAACAGTCTGCTATTTTATTATATTTCTAGATACATATCTAACATCCACTTACATTGTATTTTACAGAGGTTAATACACATATATAAAAGAGAAGAAGATTGCCATGGTGGAAGAGGCAATCCTGGATTTATACAAAGAACTAAATTTTTACTTCAAATTCAAAGATGATTTGATTCCATCTTTTTATTTTGCCCAATTCATAGCTTTAAGTACATCCCAAGTTTCTGCTTGATGCGCATAGCTACTTCCTTAAATATTCCCTGTGAAACAACATGTTATCCTGCAGAATCTCTTGTTATCATTGCAATGCCATCCAAATAAAAAGATTATGAAAAGGAAGCATCTACATCAATTTTTAAAATGTCTGGTGGTGGAGGTTCCCAATGATGAGCATGAGTTACAATATTTCTAATATGTAATGTATGCTGACGAGGAAATGAGGGAGTAGTTATACTAGCTAAATACTTGAAAAGAGGATTTAAAACTGAATTAGGGTTGATCTGGTGATGTACAAAAACTATTTTATAGTAGTATTTCCAAATATACCATGTAGTTTTAATCATGCCATGGATAAAAGGATAATCTGAATTAAAGTTAATGACATAATCAGGTAAGGACCAAGAACAAATCCAGTCTTGAAGGTTTTGATATTTTTGAAGAAGCATATAATGATGTGGAAGACAAGCGTTCCAAATTGTAGCTACAAAGGGACAAGTGAAAAGAAGATGGTTGATATCTTCTATATGATTTGTGTTACATATAACAGAAAAAAAATCAGTGTTGCCAGTTGTAGATGGTGGATTTTTAACAAATAATAATATAGTAAAATCATCTCTACCCACCAGTAGAATAAAAGAAATAATATAATTTTGTCTATGTTATTGACCCAGCATCAAAAGCACAAAATTCATACTTTATATTTCGCAAGAGAATTAAAATATCGAACGCTCACTACAGGCATCTCACACTGATCATGTAATTTCTCTAAAAATATACATATGATATTAGAGCCTCACCCGACTGAGCTCTCAATATTCTTCATATAACACTAGTACTGTGCAACTCATTGCTTACTCCTCCACAATGATAGGGCAACTCATAGATGAATTAATCACTAGTATAGAGCATCATTGTCCTCAAAGTATCACTAGATGATCTCTTATTATACAATAAGCATCCAGAACACCTCTTTGTTCCTGGGTGGATATTAATGCTCCTAGATAGATTGCCTACTAGTATAAAGTAACTTAATTCCTCCTTATATTCCTTGGTTGAATATTTAGAGTGAATTTACATCAATATTCAAACTCTAATTACATAACGTTGATTGATCATAACGCATAACAAGCTGCGTACGGATGCACTAAGTCGAAACATCACATCTTCGTGTAGGCACTAATTCATCATCGCGCCAAATACAAAGCTAAAGCTCTAACAATGACTTGTCGAGCTTAAACAATACATAATTTCAATATTGGTCGTATTAAAATCCCAATATTGGTTGAAATACAACGGAACCCTAATATTGGTTTCTGACACATCGTCATATCAACTTGCAAAAACGTGACAATGGGTGTGGAATGGGGCAAAATGTTCTAAAAAATATATGTTCCTATATTTGTCCACTACAATATACTAAATGGGAATCTTATTCCGAGTAACGGTCTAAGAGATACAATCTAAAACCTAGATGAACTACAAGCTGAAAATTGTCAGAATTTCATCTGGAGGGTTACTGTTTGCTCCGTTTTGGCGAACGAAACGAGCTCAAAACCTAAATTCTCCATCGTAGGGATGTAGCTAGCAATTTTCCGATTCCGAATTAGGCTGATCATCGAAAACAGACATCATATGAAGAATCTATAGCGTTTTTTACTAAAGGACGTCATGTCTAAAATTTTCATAAAAAGCTAACACCCATGGGTGTAAATAATAATAATGCTCTTCAAAGCATAGCTTCAAAGAGCATAGCTTCAAAGAGCATAGCTTTAAAGAGAAAATAAGATAAAGAAATAAAATAATAAGAAAGTAGGAAGATTGCGGACCGGAGCCAACCGGCCGGCCAGCCGGTCCCACTCCCATATTTTCTCCAAAATTTTATTATTCTATTTTATTTTAGGGTTTCCTCTTTCCATTGAAACTTTTATGCTCTTTTTACCAAAGCCTAAACTCTTTTTCTTCAAAGACCATAACTCTGCAGAGCTATATAGAGACGACATGGTACGCGAAGCATAGTCCTACTGACTACCAAATTCGTGCTTAATCCATAATTGGACCTACCTTTGACCGGTACCACCACCTTGGTCGGTCCTCTTTCTTTGGGATTCTCTCTCTTGTCTAGCTAGTCTCTCCACTAGTCACTCATCTACTATTGGTATGTCTGTCATTGGTTTAACTGATATTGGTTAATATGGCATTGGTTCATGTGCCATGGTTCATCTCCATATTAAGGTTTAATTTAATTGGTCTCGCTACCAATATTTAAAATAACCTCAATTTTTTCTTACTCTGACGAAACTAAATATTTTACAATTGCTAGCACTCACTCGACTTGGTGCTTGCACGACCTAGCGCTCGTGCGATTTAAGGATCGAACGATAAGCATCATTCGAGTATCATTGATGCCTCAGCTGACACAATAACATACCATAAATATCAACGTCAATATTGATCAGACTCTCTACGTCTACGATCTATTAAACATCATTGCTTGTTTCAGCATACAACTGTAGTTTCATCTATCAATGAATCAACATGCTAGACTCATCAATATGCTAATACTAGCAGTCTAGCTAGGTCAACGACTGGCCGATTAATACACCTCTACAAAGTAGACTCAACCATACTCGGGATATCAATTATGTCACATGGGGAGATATTCACTAGGGTTTTGGTCTGACGGCCTACAACACGTGAGGTGTAACGATACACCCACGACGAGAAAGTATAAAAGTCGCGTCGACAGTTGAAAAAGTGAAGGGAATAGTGGTTGCACAACTTCCAAGTCCCACTCACACGACGAAGTTGGTTTTCACCATGATTTCCACTTCTCTACAACTGTCACCACTTATAAGATCAATTTGTTAACTTCTTCTGCTATAAATAGGTTCTTCAACCTATCGACAAAGGGACAAGAGTTTTCATCTCATAAGAACTCAAAGGATCACAAAGCAATCATTCGTCTTTACAGCAGTTCAAACACTTACAACCATTGACATTCAACCTCATTGATCTCAATACTCTCTATGCTTCCCTCCCTACAGATCAACCCTTCTCCTTTCTTTGTGACTGAAATGAAATTGGAACGATCATTTCTTGATTTAGGTCAATTTTGTACAGATTGATCTCTCGAATCTTAAAAGTACTTATATAGTACAAACGTTTAGCGTTTAAGCGATTTGGTCTTTGATCGGTTTCCCCTTCAAGCGACTTGCCTCGACTGGCATAGCTTGATCTCTCATTTGCTCTGACTGGCATTAGTCTTCTTCACCATTCCCTGTTTACCCTCAAATCGTTTTTACCGACAAATACCAGTTATATGTTGAAAGTTATCTCTTACATGAAGAGCATTATGAAAAATCTTCCAGATAAAAATTTGCAGCTTATAGGGAATCTTTCAGTTTCCATAATTTTAACCAAAAAAAATGGTGAAAGAAGGTACCGATTGACTTGAAAATTGATATTACAAATGTGATGATAAGTAGATTTTGAGGTAAATATTCCTGTAGAAGTGAGATGCCAAATAAGAGTGCTTGGGTTTTTAAAAGAAGAGGAATTGTTAAAATTGAGTGTACCTGATTAGAAGTGAAAAGTTGCCTCAAAAGAGAGACATTCCATGGACCTGTGTCAGAGAAAATCAGTTGATACACCCATTGATAATCATTTGTATCCAAATCATCCCAATTATATAAAGCTTCTTTCTCACATGGAATCCAATTATGGGTCCAAATATTAATGGTAGAACCATTGCCATTGCCATTTACCCCATTTATGAATCGGATGGATACTTTGCCATATCCAGATACTATGTTCAACATGTAGAGGAAGTTCATGTTTCAAATCATGGTATGGAAAATATTTACCTCTAAGGATTTCATAGCTCAAATGAAGAATAGATCAGATTCCATGCTAGTTTTGCAAGCATTGCAGGATTATAATGAGTGGATTGTTTCATACCCAAACTTCCATATCTTTTAGGTAGACTTAACTTTTCCCAAGATATGAAGTGTCTTGGATTATGAGTAGAAGTATGGTTCCACCAGTAATTTCTTTGCAGCTGGTCCATTTGATGTATTGTTGTATCCGGGAGTTTGAGAACCTGTATATGATACATACCCATTGTGTTTAAAACTGAGTTTAATTGAGTATTCTTTCCAGCTTGATTGATAATCTTACTATTCCATCCTTGGAGTTCAAGCTCATGTTGTCTATAATTGGTTGGCAGTTTTGAACTCTTGATTTATGTAAAAAAAGAGGTATACCTAGATATTTTTCACCTAAACCCATAGTTTTTATGTGAAGGATATTTTCAATTCTGGTTCTAAGGGATGGAGTAACATTGGTGCTGAAGGATATAGTTGATTTTTGAAGATTATTAACCTGACCGGATGCAAAGCTGAAATTATCCATACAGATTGGAGATGTCGAAGATGAGTCGGCGAGGCTTCTGAAAACAATAAGCAGTCTTCGACAAAAAATAAGTGACTAATTTCAAGGGTGTTTTTTGCTATTTTGAAACCTTTTAAATGACCTTGTAGAATTTCAGCTTGAATAATTTTAGAAAAAGCCTCCATAACAATAAGGAAGAGATATGGTGATAGTGGATCACCTTGTCGAATTCCACGAGTAGGAGTAAAAGAGGCTGAAGGACTGCCATTGATTAGAAGAAAAATATTTGTAGTGATGATACATTGTTTAACTAGATGAATCCAATCCCGATGAAAACCAAGATGAAGAAAAATATCAAAAAGAAAGAATACCTCGTGTTGTAAAGAGTTATCACCCGACGGCCAATTAAAAAGTACCTCGGGCGGAGTTTTTAGACTCTTTAATAAAACTAAAAGAATTTTTGTTGATAAATCAATCAAAGTGGTGCAGTAAAGCAAACGAGCAATGCCCATAATTCGTTACAAACTCCGTTCTTTGCGGTATGTAACTGGATATTATGGGACGTTGGATTGAGGAACCGTTAAGTTTTGATGCAAATCTTATTAGAACTAGTTGTTTTACTAAGAGTGTCATGGGTACCTGAATACCCGGGACTGAATCGAAACTGGTCCAATCGGTTCTGTGTCTGGGTCCTAATATCAGATTCGTAGTAGTTTTAGTACCCGTGGAAAGAACTGTTTAGGAAGCTTTATAAACTTTCGGTTCCTAACATGCTATATTCGGTGGATACCCCCGTGATAATGGGTATCTGAATAGATTGTCTAATTTTATGATGATTAGCCAAGATTTATCTAATTTTGTTTCAAAAAAAAAGAAATTTAACCAACATTTGTTTAATTCGTCTTCATATATATACTATTTCTCATTTATTTTACATTTATTAAAGTAAATTAGCAAAATTGAGACTTTTAAGAACTGATTATTTTATTAAGAACAGGTATCCGGATATTTCAGTCCCAACTCTGGTTCCAGTATCCAACCCGAAACCAAACGAGTTGAGTAGTTGAGTAACTTGAGTTTAATAATCTGTCTCTAGTTTGTTTTAAAGTTCATGATTCTTATTAAGTGCGCACCTAGTCTGTCTTACGGTTTATCGATAGCTAGTTGTGAGTAACAGAAATTAGAACTCAGATCAATGATCGTGTAGTTGAGTTTTAATTTATTTTTCTCTCTACAATCCATAAACTCCAATAGGTTTGTGATTGAAACAGTATACTATATTATCAATGCCATCATACAATTATAACTTATAACTTTTATATGGATTCTTTTACAATGTGTAACACTTTCTATACTTTGAGGAGATTATACAATGAAGTATTGGTCTCCTTCTTCTGTAAGTACAAGTTTTTAACCTATAACCAAAAATGCAATCTAGAAAATGAAAATGAATTTCTATTCAAATTCAATAAATGATACTTACTGAAATTTAATTGCAACATTTCTATATAGACTTTTCAAATTTTTCTATCCTCTTCACCCTTTGCATAGACCTTACTAACAATATGAAGAAAATACCTGCAATATTATGTTATGGATATATCATTAGACAAAAACCTCAGTAAAAATTCAAACAAACTTACAGAAGCATTCTCTCGTTCATTAACAAAATTAATGCAATATGGGGACGACTTACTTGCACCAACGAAAGACCCATTTGCAATCATGTCATTTCCCTGGCTGCTGAAAGATACTCCAATGTTTAGTAATGAGCCTCCGAAAACTGTGTATATTGTGGCCATTTGAAGTATTGTTGCTTTTCGAGCTGATCTTTCCGACTAGTTTATTGGGAAAATTTCTTTAGCATATGTTAAATTTAAACAAAAAGTAAAAGGGTATCATCAGCATACGAGAAGGGTCTCAATTAAATTACCTCAAGTACCCTGACTCTGAGTTTAATTTCCCCTGATTCAAGTTCTTTCACGAACTCCTCTATGCGTTGAACTCGGGATGGCATGGAAATGGTGGAGGTTCTGGCCTGCAATGTTTAACAAAATCCAGACTTTACAAATAGCAAAAGAAATAATGAAAACTAAGCTGATGCCAGATTTCATTTTGATAACAGAACTAATAACAGACAAATAATCACCTCATTCGCCTGTCTTCTTATACCCTCCACGAGTTGGGTTCCACCTTGTTGCCTCTGTCTTACATCTAGCAGTTCCTGGAAATGTTATTCGAATCCTAGAGATTAGCTCATACATATGGATTATGGAGGGAACCAAATAATAAAGTAGTATACAAGTAAGATATACATACTTGAGCATAAGGCGCCGCAATTTTCACAAATGAAAAGTCTGGATCTAGTATATATCCTATACCTGTGAGAAAGAAGAGTTACACCATCAGGGTAAATCCGAATATCGCAATTGTAGCTAGAAAGACGAATTCGAGTAAAGCATTCTTATTCCTTATCAATGGAAGTTAGGGGGTGAACCTTCCAGGGTAGAAAATGCTCGTATAACAAAGGTAAAAGTAGATGGGAAGCGAAATGGCTGATCTGTTGCTATCGCAAATAAGTCCTATAGAGACAGAAAAAGACCAGATATTACAATTAGGACAGTTAGTCAATTTCACATATAAATATGCTCTGAAAGTGCCTCCAAAATGAAGTCCTTATACAGGTATAATATTCAGATCTTAACATACCTCACCAATTGCAGCTAAAGTCTGCTGCTGATCAGGACTTTGGCTTAGTAAATTATCCAAAAAAAACTGCACGGATCTCCTAACCTAGCCATAATAACAAAACTTTTCAAAATTTACCAATTAATCAAGAATAACTAAAATGTTATTACATTGAGGTCTAAAAATGAAATAATGGGCATACGCACCGATGACAAATCTCCAGTGGGCTGGAGTGCTTCAAGATCTATTAAACATTTTATAACCTGCAATGTACAGATTATAGAGTTGTCTTAAACCGAAGAAGTTTGAAAAATTACATTCCAAAACTTACAATTGTTTAGAGGTAAGCTTACGAATGGTGCAAACCTTTTTTGCATCCTTCTCATAAACTGCATAGAAGAGTTCAAGCAATCTCTCCCGAGTGAAAGTTTTTATCTCTCCCATCATACCAAAATCATAGTAGATGAGGGTCTCATCCACGTCAATGGCAAGATTCCCAGGATGAGGATCAGCATGAAAGAAGCCAGTTCTCAGTATCTAAAACAATCAGCACCAAAGAACATTAATGTCAATGAATGAGAATACATGACTCATTTGATTGATATGAAAGACCCAAAGGTTCTTCACCTGAATCAAGTAAGCTTCAATAGAACATGAAGAGATGCGAGAACGATCAAATCCTCGAGCATCTACCATATCCAAGTTATTTATCTTAACACCTGCAATATAGAAACCAAATTTAAACAATCCAGGTAAGTATCAACATTACTAATACGGCAAAGCATGTGTATGGTTTAGATGAAAACCTGGAACATATTCCAATGTTAACACCTTTGTAGCAGTATAGTCCCAAAAGACCAGCTATAAGGAAACCAAAATACAGCTCGTCAGAATTAGAAGTTCTATGCATATTAAACAAAACTTATATATGGTGTGTGTGGTTGTCTTGAGCAAGAAACATACAGGTACTCGAACCCATTTTATGTTTCGGAAATCACGACGGAATCTATCAGCATTTTTCGCTTCATTTATATAATCAACTTCCTGATACAAAATCCTGAAATCATTACAGAAATGTTGGAATTAGTCATAGATATATCATGTTAAGTTAAAATAAATCAGTGGATGCTCGTAATCTTACGTAGCACATTCTTCGTATATACCCATCCAGTCTCTTGTAGGACCTCCCAGAGTCTCACTTCTCTGAAAATATTCAGCAATTAGCTTTAGATTTCCTGTAAGAAAAGACAGAATTCAATAATAAAACCAGAATACGACTAAACATACATAGAAACAACTAATTCATATGAGTATATGATAAGTGTACTTGTCCAATCTACTTACGTAAATCAATATCAAAGAGTTTCTTAAGACCAGGTCTTTGAACTTTCACAACCACTTTCTCTCCATTGTGTAGAATAGCTCGGTGTACCTAAACCAAAAGTACTTGTCAGAAAAGGCATCGGCAGAACTATACCGGTTTTTCTCATTACCAACGGAAACAGAAGCTTGCCAAGCAGCTACGGGATAAATGTGTAACCTGGCCAAGGCTAGCCGCAGCTATAGGTCGATCTTCAAATTCCTTAAACAGAACATCAACTGGAGCTCCCAATTCATTCTCTATGAACGCTCTAGCTTTCTTTGCTGAAAATGCTGGGACTCTATCCTGCAAATCATGTTCGATGAACCAGATGTTACCCTTGCTAGTCAAAAGTAGTTCATGAATTAAACAATAACACATTAATCTGAAGCACTTGATATCGAGTTTACTTTAAAGTACTGAATATTAAATAGCATTATCACAAGAGATGCATATTAAGATTTTAAATACCTGCAACTTGGCAAGCTCGTCCACAAACTCACGCGGGAACAAGTCAGAACGTGTTGAGGATAGCTGTCCAAGTTTGATGAATGTTGGCCCAAGCTGCAATACACATTCTCTTAACCATGAAGCGGTACCCCGTCTTCTGTTTTTCTGGATTGAATATAGCCAAATTGAGCGAAATAAACACACACTTATCATTGAAAAGCTTCTAAGTGAGACCTATTAGAAGTTGGAATTGGTACCATTAACTACTAAAGAAACAGACCAGTAGCCAGGGCTAACCTGCTTATCTTCGGTGAAACCTCCAAGATACGACCATTTGGCGTTGTCGAGAAGTATACGAACACGTAAAGAAAGAACGAAAGACCACACATCTACACTCCTTTGAAAGGAGTTGTAATTTTCATTAGCCCAACTAAAAGTTTCATCTGAAGGCAAAACTTTTAGTTCCTCAGTAAAGGAAACATCATTGCTAAATCCAGCACTTTTCTGAGTATTAACTAGATTAAGTGAAGTACTTCTATTAACTGTACTTGTTCCATTAACAACCTTCTGCAAACCATTAACCCCGTTAACTGATCTCATGTTTCTCATTGCTTCCCTGGTGGGCACCATTTTAGTAACGCGTCCATTATCATTTACACTTCCATTAATCGTATCCCTGTTATTCGTTACTTCAGTAGCTGAAACCATTCTATTAGCTTGCCCATTTACACCTAACCTTTTAGAGAAGTCTGCTTGTTGCGCATTTACTCGATAACTAAATCTTTTATTACCTATTGATACATCATTTAAGAAATTCTCAAATTTTGGTAATTTCTGTACAGAAATTGAACTAGAGAAACTAAGACTATCTACTACTACTACTCTTCCTTGTTCCGGTTGCTCGTTATTTCGGCAATAACAGCCATGCGAAGCCAATATTGCCGCCATACAGATGGAATAACCTGTTTTTAAACATAGAAGAAAGAATTAGACTAAATTTAAATTAAAAGATGGTAAGACAAAGCCTGATTATGATAAACCTATGTAACTAGAATCTTGTTTATAGTCTCAATTGGTGTAATTACAGTTTGGTTTTACATAATCAAGCTTAAAGATTATTGATTTTCCACCACAGAAGATAAATTAGAGAGCAATATGATAATGAAACAAATGGAGATAGCTTATTTAAACTTGTGATTGAATAATTTGCAAATTGAAATGGATGATAAAGAATCAAACACTTACAGAATATATTGGAATATAGAATCTTTGGATCTTCCCAGCACCTCTATAGTGATGAAAACAGAGTGTTATTGTTTTTATATGGAATCAATCACAAATTTATTAATAATAAAATTTGATTAATTTGAATGTTGAATATTCAACCTCAAACTCTCACAAATGAAAAGTGAAAGAGAAGTGAGAAAATTCTAATAAAAATGTCAGTTTTTTAAACTATTTTACTGGAGCCACTAAAAAACTAGACTATCGTAGATGTTTTGGCAGTGGTTGGCCATTAAGAAGTTGACATCTGTGAATTTAACAGTTGATTTCATCAGTCGTAGGAGTCTAATCTAGTTTATATACGTGTCGTAGTGATATCGGTGGTCCATATTGATTTATGAATTTGGGCCTTACACACAAGTATATCTCTGAGGAACATGTCCGGTTCGCGTGGTCGTGTTGGGTTCAACAAATTTCCGTTAAACGACAGGAAAAACTTGAGCGGGTGCGTCTTGTACACCTTGATGCCAAATAGACTGGTTGTGTTTTAATTACGTGTACTTCCAACAACCAATGATTTCACCACTGTCATAATCTTAGACGGTGTTACGCTACATTGTTTGTTTTTCGTCGTGTTTACAGTTGGATCAGTTTCTTATTGCCAATCTCAACTTAGTTTTAGATATTCATAACCAAATTAATCTAACTCTAACTGACAATTATTGTAAAGTAAAAATGGACACCAGTCATATCATAATCATTGTGAGAATTGAGCTCAGATGTAGTTGCACCTCAATTCAATCATGCCAACACAAATCTTCCTTAGCATATCTGGCCCATTTGTGATCGGACTTGTGCTGCCAAGTATGATAATTCTAGTCAGTTTGTGGAAGTATGGGAGGAGCCTTCTTGGATTACTTGTAAAATCCAGGAAGATAAAGAAAATATAATCCATTCTTTGAAATTAAAATTTATCTTCGTATTAAAAAAAGAAAAAGAAAAAAAAGATACAGAAAGGTGTATGAACTTTCTTTGGAATTGTTAGCAGAACCGTGCTGATTGTCTAGACTAGATATTCTTGTGGGCATTGGGATTACACTAACCAAACATAGAAATGCAGAAATTGCTTCATAGATTTGACCCAAAACCAGTCATTTCTATTCTGAATCGGTCATTATGGATACTGTATTATTCAGTACTATGCATAAAAAAATTGATTATTGATTTTGAATGAATTTTATGTATGTCACTTATAATACAAAAGAACTGAAATAATAAATCTGTTGTGTATGTTTAGTACAAAAGCGTCTCGACGACACAATTGTGTTCTGTTGAAAAAACATGCTTGACAGTAGATATGCGACGGATATTCCTGCGATCTTCACTTATGTCACTCTGCAGCTCTTGAACAAATTCCTCTGGCATTTCTTGTAAATGTAACTTCTCAAGTGTAGCAAGATGTTCAATCCCCATGGGTAAAACTTTCAATTCTTCACATCGAATGATATGCAAAAACCTAATACTTGGCAATGCTCCCTTATGGATGATTACATTCAGTCGCGTCAGTTTCACATAAGTTTATTTTGTTGAGTTTAGGAAACCTTATGATTTTGAGGGCGACCAAAAAAAAATTAGGACGATTAATAAAACAAAATAAGGACACTAAGAAGTAATATCAGCACACCCCTTATTCATATATTTTTTTTTAATGACTAATCTGCCTTTGTTTAATTAGTTAGTTAATTTTGGTTCTACTTAGTGTTAGAAAATTATTTGAGTTATAGTTTTAGAAAAGAAATAGAGAGTGTGTTAGAGAAGAAGAAGAAAAAGTTTGGGAAAACTAGGTTTTACCTAAAATCAATAACAAACATGGATGAGTATGAGGAAGAAGGTAAGAAACATCATGAAGAACATAATATTGAAGGTTCAATGACGTTTAGAGATGACGATTTGGGATATTTGTTGGATGATCCAAATTTTAGTGTGGAAGAGACCCTAGACGACGATTTAACGAGAGAAAACGATGAATCACATCAAAATGAAGATAATAATGCATCAAACAATCAGGTATTGTGTTAAGAAGCTCAAAAACCCACTTTGTATGCGTTTGTGTGTGATCGTTAACAAAAAAAAATCATTTTTGCATGCATTTAATGTGATAGACGTCCCAAAATCGGTAGATAATGGAGTACCATATCTACTGATTATACTGGACTGAGCCAAAATTAGGGTATAATCGGTAGTCTCGTGAAGAATGATTGCTACCGATTAACCAAAATCCCCAAATCGAATTTTGTTCAAATTTTGTTTTGATAATCGGTAATTTAAGAATACTTATTATCTACCGATTATAGTTATCGCCCCAAAAATGAATTTCTCCAAACTTACAAAATTTCTAACTCTTCATCTGTTACAATCGGTAGTGGATAAAATATTTTTATCTATCGATTTAGACTCGGTAGTTTGTAAAATCACATATCTACGATTGTGCTTGTAGTCAGAATTGAATTAAACTTTAAAATTTTGAACTTTGTAATCGTTATTTTAATGATCAAATTTACCTACCGATTCCATTGTAATCGGTTGTTGTTTAACAAATTGAACCTCCGATTATTCTTGTTTTTGTGTATATAAACTTGTCTTGATTTTTCTCTATAATCGGCGGTACTGGAACATTATTAACTACCGATTGTGGTTAAACGGTAGTACGAGGACATAATTAATTACCGATTGTCGTTAATCGGTAGTACGTGAACATAATTATCTACCGATTATTGTTGTCTAACTCATTGCTATTTTATGTAGATTGTTGAATCGGTTAATCATGTTTCATATGAGGGTCCTGATACTTCCTATACTATGCAAATAATTTGGTATGATCCATCCACTCTTATCTTGTTCTAAGAATGTATGTTACATGGTTAGGCTTATGATATTTATTTTGTTATATGCGCATTAAGAGATTTGGAAGTAAGGCGAAGGCAAAGGAATGACTTACCAACAAGGAAAAAGAGAAGATGTGGGTTGTAGTTCAGAACAATTGCGTGAGGGTTGATCGATTTGAAATGATTTGTAAGAGAGGTGGTGAGGGAAAGAGTCACGTGGGAAAGGATCGTAAGTATGTAAAGAAGACGGAGAGGAAATACTGAGGTAATTCAAAGAAGATTGGATGTCCATTTAAGATTATCTTCACTAAGCCCAGCGGTAAGGAAGGTAAAGTATGGAAAATGTTTAAAGTTGCTAATTGTCGTCACAACCACGAAGATCCGGAAAGTCTTGTTGAGCACGTAATGGTTTCCAAGTTAAAAACAAAAGAAATGGAGAAGGTGAAGTCTATGAGACACGTAATAAAAGCGAGTGCAATCGTATCTAAGATAAAGGAGGACGACCCCAACAACTTTTCTTTGTTGTCTACAATTAAGTCGGCGCTAGCAACGATCAAAAGGACGGAATGGGATGGTCGAATGGTTATACAACAATCAGAGTGGTTAGTCGAGAAATACAATTACACATTGAGAAAAGAAGAAATGGATGATAAAGTGATTCATATTTTATTTGCACATCCGAAGATGATCCAATTGGCTTAATGCTTTCATCAAATTTTGTTGATAGAAGTTACTTACAAGATAAACAAGGACAACATGTCGTTGTTGAACATTGCTTGCCACACTTCGGACAAATGCACATTTACAGTGGTGTGGGGTTTAATGGATGCCGAGAACTATGTGAGTTTCATTTGGATGTTGCAAACATTGAGGTTGATTTATAATGGCGAGCATTTTCCAAGGATTATTGTAACGGATAACGATCAATCCTTGATGAATGCATTAAAGGTAGTGTTTTCGGAAGCCCGGAATTTGCTTTGTACGTGGAACATTCAATGCAACATCATATCCAAGCTAAAAAATGAAACAAAGGTACCAAAAGGTCGAAGGAAGAGGATGAACGTATTAGTAAACTAATCGTGAAAGAACGAGAATAAGAGAAAAGGTTAGTTGATGAAAAGTGGGCCGAGGATGTAATAAAGTGGTCTTTATTTTTAAAAGCATGAGATAAGATAGTTTGGTCGATGACGGAGGAAGTTTATGAATACAATTTGAAGAACTTTGAGGATGAATGAGGCAAGAATTATCTCAAACCAGTTAAGTATTGCAAAACACAAGGGTTGGGACCGCATAAGGATAAGTTTGTGTTTGCATGGACATATGAATATCATAACTTCAAGAACGAGGCAACAAGCATTGTAGAGGGGTCTCATGGCCGATTAAAAGAAAATACTAGTCGGTAGTTAAAATGGGGTTGTGTCGGTCCAAGAAGCAATCCATTAGTTCACCGATCGTGACCTCACTAAGATTTACGGTTCAATGGAAAAAAGTCGACATAGATTCCCGTTGGCACATTTAAAACATAAAAATCTTCTAAAGGGTATAGTTTACAAAGTTTCTTGGTAGGAATAAATTACATGATACAACAATTGGAGTTGTATAGAGATCACGATGATGAGACTACAGTTTGCAATTACAAGACGATGATAGGTATTAGACTCCCATATCGTCACGTGCTTGGTAGGTCTCTTGAAGTGATTGACATTAATGATATTCATCCCTTTTGGAAGCAATTATCTTTCACTCCAAACACCCCGATGGTTGATGGTGCGTTGTCGTGAAGACGTAAATGTTTGCACGAATACCCGACCGTTACTCTACATCAAATGGGACCCAAAAGCAAATATTGATACACCATTTAGAGGAAGCTCTTCACCCATGTCTAAAGGTTTTTGAAGAACCAATAAAAGGAAAGGCGATGTGTAGGTCGAATACAGAAAAGACAAGGGTCAATTCAAAGAAAAAAGTTGAAGGAATGGTTATCTAGTCAAAGAGAGCTTTCTAGGCATGAGCATACTTAAGATGAGTATCAAGATGTGTCGGCTCTAAGGAAAAGGGGTCTTCCGAGGAAGGATCAAGGTGGACCAAGTTCACGACAATTCAAACCTAAGGTCTCTACCATTCCTTCTGAAGCAAGTCAAACCGAGCCGATGGAAGAAGTTGTTTTGGTGGAGACCTAAGAAAGTTTAGAAGTTGTTGAGAAAGTGGGCGCCTCGTAACAAACCCAACCTATACACGGAAGACCAAATCGAGGTACGTAAACAATATACGATGAGTATTTGGAACAACTTCCTCTACCCATTATACCATTTGTTTTGTCCACCGACGATGTTGATGGGGATGGAAATTATGGTTTTCACGTTGCTTGAAACAAATAAGAGACTTTAGTGAGGCGGTTACCGAGAATATCACCCAATGGCAATATGTAAAAAATGAGATGGCCGCCCAACTATTGAAGGATAAGGAATTCTATATTGAAATGATGAGAGAATAAGATAGAAATGTTAGAGAACAAGAGTTCAAAGAGTTATATACTCGTGTACAATGCCAAAAGGGATTGAAGACAATCGGGTCCATGTATTGGATGGTAATGCCGAAATGTGGATATGTTTAGCGGATGTTTTGAATTGTGTTGTACATTATTTTGTCTTCCTTCCTTAGAAGTGAGTGTTACGTTTACACCCACAGGGACAGTTTGTGTAAGTGGTCAAGAATAAACGAATCATTATGGCATGGGTTAATAACAATCATTTCATCGGTTTAAGGTTAACAGAAGATTGTCCATTACCTTCATTAAGTAGGTGGTCGGAATACTTCCCAACTAACTATTACAGGGAGTGCTTGAAGCAATACAAGTCTAACATGGAGTGTTGGGATCGTTTAACAAACTTTCCCAAGGGCCCAATTGAATTGATCAAGGATGGTGAGTAGTTTAGTTGAACATTGTATTTTCAAGTGATAGAAAAATATTAATGCAATGTTTCGGTGTTATCGTCATTGTGTTGTCCATACACAAGTAATTGAAAATATATTAACGATATGGTTATTGTGTTATCTTCATTGTGTAACATGGAGAAAGTTTGTACTTTTGACACCACACTCGGTAGTAAATGGTAGGATTTATCTACCAATTACCCATGTTTTTTAGTAACAGAAGATTTTTTGACAACATAGTTGGAAATTTTTCACTGAATCGGTAGATAAATTATAACATTAACTTCCGATTATAACCAAATCTGACAACATAATTGGAAAAATTTCCTAGAATCGATAGATAAACTACAATACTAACATTTGATTTTAACCAATTTCTGAGAAAAAGTTGGAATCTGTCCATAAACTATAATACTAGCGGCGTGGATGATGTGTTTTAGAATAGTGGTAAAAAGAGTTCGTTACTAGACTTGTGAAGATAATGATTTTAGAAAATAATAGACTTAATATAATTAAATAAAACAAAGCAAAACTAGAGATGATTTTATCAAAGATGGAGAAAACCAGGAATCAGGACTCAGTTATTTCCAACAAATTATGTGATTAATCATGTAATTCTTTTTAAATAAGTTAAGCTCAAATATTGCCAAAATATGATTTTATGTAAACAAGCAGAGGTAAATCACAAGCATGGGACATCAGAGGTTGTCAACCCAGCATGACCCATCAAACAAAAACACCACTACTGAATGAAAACCGTTTTTCTATTTCAAACCTATGCAATTTAATAAGTAAAGAATTAGAAAGAAATTAAATTAAATTAGACTTACCACATAATATTGAGGGAAAAACCTCCTCCATCATCCCTGTAAATATACTTAGCTCATGGTGAAGAAAACTTGCTCAAAATACCCTTTCATTGCTCAAAAAGTTGATTACAAGATGAAATAATGGTGAACAGCTGAACCGGGACGTGTATAAGTGTTACAGGGACAGGGTTCAGCTGTTGCAAAAGATTTAAGCAGCAAAAAGAGGAAAGGGAAAGCGCAACAGGAGCGGGAACAATGGCAACAGGAACTGCAACACATAAACTTGTTGCTTTGGCTTCTTCTTCCTTCACGTGAAGAACCAGGAACTTGCCGGTGATAGGGTGCAGTTTCTGGTGACTCCAAAAACGATTCTCTAGGCTTCTCCCCCTTTTTCATCGGCTTCTCTTGGTATTTATAGGTTATACAAACCCTAGGGAGAGTTCTAAACCTAATAGAACTCCCGAAAACTCTCCAAATTTCTCCCAAATCCGAAACAAAGAATGACTCATTTTTCCGTCCAAATTCACTCCGGGAGCCACTTTTTCCGGCTAAAAACGTGTAGAATTGGTTGTGTGGGTCTTGTATGGATATCTTCTAACTTGTGGGACACTTAGAATCGCAAATCAACATAAAAATTACGTGAAAATAGTTCACAGCAGCTTCTCACGGGATGAACCCGTGTTCCCCATGAGTTGGGCCGATTCGACTCGCTGAGTTGGCCGATCCGACTCGTTCCGATCCTGGGGTGCCCCTTATCCAAGTTGGGGTGCCAATAACACTTTTTTGAGCCAATTTTCCCACAAATCTTTATTCTTCTAATGTACCTACAAAAGCATAAAAACACGTAATAAGTGCAGAATCGAATACTAACTCAATAGAAATTAAGGTGCAAATTAGACACTAAAATGTGTCTATCAAATACCCCTAAACTTACTATTTTGCTAGTCCTCGAGCAAACTACTAAAAATAAAGTAAAAATCCTAACTCACTTTCGCAGGAATTGCGACTACATTTAGCATATGCAGTAAGCCGTTAAACCCCTAGGTGTCCCTAGTGGACAAGTTTTGTCTCGTGAGGGTTTACAAGAGGTATACCCACAAAACCTTTACTCCAGATTTTAGCAACTCGTGAACGATTAAGGATAGACAATAAACAAGCTATTTAGTTGGTTTACTCAACTCATCGGCTATGGGAATCATTACCCTATATTAGTCCAGTTGCTGTACACGAGTGTTTACTCAAGCATACTAAAATTCATAAGACAACAGAGCTCTACTCAGATAATTGTTCAACCACAAGACTCAGAATCTATCCCAATTAATCACATGAAAAGATTTAGAAGATGGACATGGAAATATGAAGGTTGCACATGTTGACTAAGGTGAACGGTGTTTCCCATATCTGTCTGAAGGTCAGTGCCAGGATGAATCCTAATAGATTGAGATACATGGTCTTAAACCTAATACTAATATCGACTCAACTGGTATATACAAAGGTCCCAGCGATCGATTTATTGAAAATAAAACGATAAATATATTGACAACATGATTGGATCAAATTGAATCCAAGCGCATGATTCTTATCAGCATCTTACGTGATAGTTCCCATGGATCCTGCGTTCCACGCTTGCTTAGGCGACGAAGACAGGGAGAACACACACATATTTCTATCAAAGTGTCAACATTGTTTTTTTTTTTTTTTTTTTTTTTTGAATTAAGCAAGAATCGGGCTTGATCTCAAACACTCTATTTCATCCTAGCGGCGATAACAATTTGATATTGGGACCCACCAAATCACTTAGAGAAACACAAAATTGCAAAAATAACAGAAAGTGATATGGTCGAGATAGACTCCGAGATGTGGTGGCAACTATCATGTTATTTCTAACACCTGAATTCTGTCCTTTTATGAATGGACCATTTTAACTGGGCAGACCAATTCCTATAGAAAAAGAGCTAAGTTTCTATCTACCTAGAGTGGTTAGTGTCACCCTGAAGTGTTCACAAGCTTCTAAATCCTAGAGCTTTATTATTTTACTCGAAAGTTTCTCCCTTACCCCCAAACTTAAATCAAACAGTGTCCTCAATGTTTCGAAATAAAGAGCAGTACCAATAGATAAGTAAAAAGAGGAATAATGAGGTAAGTCAGAAAGATATTACTTGAAGCGTAGCAATCTATCCATGGAGAATAAAATAAAAACCTAAAATCCTACAAAAATCTACTAATATACAAGAACAACCCTGACGGTCAATCAGAGTAAGCAGGGTTCTCCTCAACATCACCTGTATGAAAAGGCTCTAAAAATGGTTTCAATCTCTGACCGTTAACCTTGAAAGGATTTCTACCATCTTGAGTTTCAATCTCAATTGCACCATGAGGAAAAATAGTGTGAACAACAAATGGACCGGTCCACCGAGACCGTAACTTCCCGGGGAAAAGATGCAACCGAGTATCATACAGAAGAACTTTTTGACCTGGAGAAAATGACTTTCTTAAAATATTTCTATCAAGCACAAGTTTCATTTTGTTCTTATACTCCCTAGCACTATCATATGCATCTTTCCGAATCTCTTCCAATTCATTGAGCTGGAGCTTCCTGTGAGCTCCTGCTTTGTCAAGTGAAAAATTAAACTGCTTTACAGCCCAATACGCTCTATGTTCTGACTCGACAGGCAGGTGACATGCCTTACCAAAAACTAGACGATAGGGTGACATTCCAATAAGGGTCTTAAACGTGGTACGGTAAACCCATAAGGCATCAGTTAGCCTCAATGACCAGTCTTTCCTATTAGGATTAACTGTTTTCTCTAGAATACGTTTTATCTCCCTATTGGAAACCTCTATTTGACCACTAGTCTGTGGGTGATATGGGGTAGCTACTTTGTGGGTAATACCATATTTCTTCATTAAAATCTTAAACGGTCGATTACAAAAGTGTGACCCTCCGTCACTAATTATAGCTCGCGGTGTACCATAACGTGCAAATATGTTATCGTTCAAAAACTGGACCACAACCTTGTGGTCGTTTGTTTTACACGAAACCGCCTCTACCCACTTAGACACATAGTCTACAGCGACAAGGATGTAAAAATAACCAAAAGAATTAGGAAAAGGACCCATAAAATCAATGCCCTACACATCAAAGACCTCAATAACTAAAATAGGGTTCAAAGGCATCATATTTCTACGAGAAATAGTTCCTAACTTCTGGCATCGCTCACAAGCAACACAGTAACTGTGGGAATCTTTAAACAACGACGGCCAGTAGAATCCACACTGCAATATCTTAGCAGCAGTCTTCTTAGCACTAAAGTGACCCCCACAAGCGTGATCATGACAAAAGGAAATAATACTGACTGGTCACTTTCAGGTATACATCTCCTAATAATATGGTCTGGACAATACTTAAACAAGTAAGGATCGTCCCAAAAAAAATGTTTCACCTCAGCTAAAAACCTAGAACGATCTTGTTTACCCCAGTGTTGAGGCATTCGACCAGTAACAAGATAGTTCACTATATTCGTAAACCAAGGTGATTGGGAAACAACAAATAGTTGTTCATCAGGAAAGCTATCCCTCACATGAGGAGAATCATCTGGGGAATCCAAAACAAGTCTAGACAAGTGGTCTGCTACTATATTTTCGGCACCCTTTTTGTCTCTAATTTCTAGTGAGAATTCTTGTAACAAAAGGATCCATCTAATCAATCTAGGTTTAGTATCCTTCTTAGACAGAAGGTATTTCAAAGCAGCATGATCGGTAAAGACTATAACCTTAGAACCTAAGAGATAGGATCTAAACTTGTCTAAGGCAAAAACAATGGCTAAAAGTTCATTCTCTGTGGTGGTGTAGTTCATTTGGGAATCATTCAAGGTTTTGCTAGCATAGTAAATCACATGAAGTAATTTGTTCTCTCGCTGACCTAACACACACCAATAGCATAGTCTGAAGCATCACACATTATCTCAAAGGGTAGGTTCTAGTTAGGTGCCTGGACTATGGGAGCAGTAGTGAGTAAAGTCTTAAGCTTCTCAAAAGCCTCTAAACAAGCATCATCAAAGACAAACTTAACATCTTTTGCAAGCAAATTGCAAAGAGGTCTAGAAATCAAACTAAAATCCTATGAATCGACGATAAAAACCTGCATGCCCTAAGAATGACCTAACATCTCGTACTGTTTTGGGAACCTGTAAAGTCTTAATAAGGTCAACTTTGGCTTTTTCTACCTCTATACCCTTAGAAGATACGATATGCCCTAAAACAATTCCTGATCTAACCATGAAATGGCATTTTTCCCAATTAAGCACTAAATTCTTTTCCTTACACCTAGTCAACACTAATGTCAAATGGTGCAAGCATTCATCAAAAGATGACCCAAATACCGAAAAATCATTCATAAAGACCTCTATAAACCGTTCTACCATGTAAAAAATATGCTCATCATACAACGCTGAAAAGTAGCGGGTGCATTACACAACCCGAAAGGCATGCGTCTATATGCAAAGGTACCAAAGGGACAGGTAAAAGTAGTTTTCTCTTGGTCTTCTGGGGCAATAACAATCTGATTATAACCAGAAAAACCATCTATCAAGCAATAGTGGCTATGTCCAGCTAATCTCTCTAGCATTTGGTCGATGAAAGGAAGGGGAAAGTGATCCTTCCTTGTGACCTTGTTCAATTTTCTATAGTCAATACAAACACGCCACCCCGTGGTCACTCGGGTTGGGATTAATTCATTATTATCATTCTGAACTACAGTGATACCTGATTTCTTGGGGACAACCTGAACGGGGCTGACCCACTTACTGTCTGAAATTGGGTAAATAATACCCGCATCTAACAACTTAAGCACTTCAGTTCGAACTACTTCTTCCATATTGGGGTTAAGTCGACGTTGCATCTCCCTAGACGGTTTTGTATCATCCTCTAAATGAATCTGATGCATACAAACAGTAGGACTTATTCCCTTAATGTCTGCTATGGTCCACCCTAAAGCTTTCTTATTATCTTGAAGCACAGTCACTAGCCTACTTTCCTGGTTACTATCCAAGTCGGATGCTACAATCACAGGCAAAGTCTCAGATGGGCCTAAATACATATATTTCAGAGTATCTGGTAGTTGTTTAAGGTCCAACTTAGGAGGCTCTTCTAAAGATGGAATTAGGGTAGATTTAGAAACTGGTAGTTGTTCAAACTTTGGTTTCCATCCATTACTAGTGTCTAACAAAGGGGCTGAATCTAACAAAGCGTTCACCTCATTGATTACACTATCATCATCAAAATCAAACCCAAAGTGGGCTAGGCATTTGTCCAACGGATCTTCTAACAAAGTGTTCGGTAATGACTCCTGAACTAGTGTTCCTATCATGTTCACCTCTTCAATGCACGGGTCATCTAACTCAGGTGGTTTCTTACTGATATTGAAAATATTTAGCTCAATAGTCATATTACCAAATGATAAGTTCATAACACCATTTCGACAATTAATGATCGCATTAGATGTTGCTAAAAACGGGCGACCTAATATCACAGGTATCTGATTCTCTGGGTCAGGGACAGGTTGGGTATCAAGGACAACAAAATCTACTGGATAAATAAACTTATCGACCTCAATAAGAACATCCTCTATGACACCACGAGGAATTTTCACAGACCTATCAGCTAATTGCAGTGTCATCTGAGTAGGTTTCAAATCACCAAGTCCTAGCTGGAGGTACACATGGTACGGTAATAAGTTCACATTGGCTCCTAAGTCAAGTAAGGCTCTCTCAACATGGTAATTACCAATTGTGCAAGAAATAGTTGGGGAACCTGGGTCTTTGTACTTAAGAGTTGTATTGTTCTGGATAATTGAACTCACATGACTAGCTAAAAAGGCTTTCTTTTGTACACTAAGCTTTAGCTTTCGCGTGCACATGTCCTTAAGGAACTTGGCATAAGGAGGAATCTTCCTCATTGCATCTAATAATGGAAGGTTGATCGTGACTTGCTTTAAAACCTCCAATATGTCATTAAAGTTGGATTCCTTCTTTGTGGGTGCTAACAGTTGTGGGAATGGGGCTCTGGGCACAAAATCTGGCTTATGAGGAGCTACCTCAGTCTCTTCAGCTATTGGATCAGATGGGTGAACTACAGTATGTTCACTATCAGGAATAGTTACTTTCTTATCGACCACTTTACCATTCCTAAGGGTTCTAATTGCATTCACATGATTTGATGATTTCTCACCGAAAGATATTTCATGAACTCCTCTAGGATTGGGTTGGGGTTGACTAGGAAACCTACCTTTTTCTCTTTCTCTTAAAGACTCAGCGATCTGACCAACCTGGGTTTCTAAATTAGAAATAGCCTGACTATTAGCCTGAACAATCTTTTGATTATCTCGTAAACTCTGGTTGATAGACTGCTGTAAATCTTTAGTATTCTGAGTCAATGAGGCAACAGACTCACTAAACTCATTATCGTCTTATCTAGCGGACTCTGAAATTGTGTTGGTCCAGCATAACCAAAACCTGGGGAAACCTTAGAATTACTAGACTGACCTTGACTCTGGTTCTTGGACCAAGAAAGGTTAGGATGGTTTCTCCAACCAGGGTTATACGTTTCTGAATAAGGGTCGAACTTCTGACGATTATCAAACCTAATGTTATTATCAAGAGCATGGGATTGCTCTTCAACAGTCTGTCCTTCCCAAAATGGTTTGGGCTCAATACTACTAGATTGACTCAGTTCTAAAGCTTCTAACCTTTTAGATATAGCCGCTATTTTGGCATCCGATTCAAAAGATCCTTCTACCCTATTAAGATTCCCTCTACTTAGAAGAATTATTTTCTGGGGCTCCCTACTGTTTTCCCACTGTTGGTTTTTTTCGGCGACTTCATTCAAAAATGTCATCGCACCATCGACAGTTTTATTTTCAAACCCACCTGTGCATAAAGACTCAACCACGGTTATTGTCGAATAATTTAAACCCTCGTAGAGGATCTGAACTAGCCTTACTTTTTCTAAACCATGATCAAGACATTGGGATAATAAGTCATTGAACCTTTCTAAATACCTATATAAAGATTCTCTCTCTTGTTGAGCAAATGTGCAAATCTGCTGCCTAATAGATGATATTTTGTGCCTAGGGAAAAACTTCTGGGAAAAGGCAGATGTAAGTTGTTCATAGGTTTCAATTGACTCGGAAGTCAAACTATATAGCCAAGACTTGGCTTTATCTCTTAGGGAAAAAGGAAACAATCTAAGTTTTAATGATTCATCATCTAGGTCCTTGATCCTGATGGTACTACATATTTCCTCAAAATCCCTAACATGGAAATAGGGGTTTTCATTTTCTTTCCCTAAGAAGATTGGGAGCATCTGTGTGATCCCAAGTTTCAACTCATAGTTTGCTTCAGTATTAGCTAACTTGATACATGATGGACGAGAACTCCTAGTCGGGTTCAACAAAGCTTTTAAAGTTGCCATTGGTGGCGCTATCAAAGAACTAGAAGTAACTTCTTCACACAGTGTCAAGTTCTCAAAATCAAAAATAAGGTTCTCAAAAGAAGAGTCTTCGAGGTTCTCGTTTCCAGAGACAGAACTACTAGGCTTGTCACTAATTAAGCGACCTAAAGCGTCTCTTCTCCAAGTCCGCTTGAAGAGCGGTCTTGGCATACACTAAAAAAATAAATCCTAAACGGAAGGAAATTCTAACAATCACAAGCAATGATGACTCAACCAAATCAAACCTATTGAATGTAGCAAACAAAAAGCATGATGGCTCCACTTAGATTGTTTCTAGACCAGCTTCTATTCTTTCGAAAGGCAACTAGTTACAATTTTAGCAAACCTCTTAGAGCGATCCGAATTAGATTAAGTCGAAGAGAAACAGGATAAGCTCTAAGGAGCTTTGATAACCCGGTCTCTTTGGCACTTTTCCCTGGGTTACAAGGCGGCTCTAATCAACTTAAAATAATCTTCCTGAACTTCGAGTTAGGCTAATAAAGTAACCAGTACAGTCCTTTTGAACGATTTTCCAATAAGCTCGATACCCTATAGGTCTCTTTCTAGTCAAAATTTTAAGGTTTTAGGTTCGCGTAGGTTTCGTTTTCCTAAGGCATGCAAGAAGGAGACGGTGATGAAATCCGAAACCTTATCTTATATGGCCAGGCCTTGCCCTTTACTATGCAAAATTAAAGTCCGTATTCAGTCCTCAACATATATGCATACAAAGGCGTCCAGAAAACCCACTGACAGGAGATTCGTGGGTTGGTCGAAGTTTACCTCCCGTACCAGACGGGCGATGAACCGTTGAAGTCGACTCGGGCCACTAAAATCCTTTTCAATAGTGTGCGAACCCGAGGGGCCGAGACAATATCGTTTGTCATCCTTCCCTGCACACAGTTTGATATTTGAAACTACCCTTCCGTAGGGTTTAAAAATAATAAAATGTCCAAAAATGTCCAAAAGAAAGTCCAAAAAGTGTCCGAAAATAAAAGAAAAATTACAGAAATAATAAAACCCTAATACAATTTTCTAAACGAATTAAAACTAATTAAAATAAACTAAAAATCTAATTAAGAAAAATAAAATCTTCGATCTTCTTTTTCGTTCTTTAAGCTTTTCCCTTTAACTCCAAGTCTTTAGCTTTAATTCCAAAACTTTGGCTTACTCCCTTTCGATCCAAAATTCAACCTGTAGCAAAAAGAGAAATACCAAAAGAAACGTAAAATAGAACAAAGTAAAATAATAAAACTAAAAATAAAACAAAAAATAAATCTAAAACCCTAAACCTAAAAACAAGTCCGCGTCGGCGGCGCCAAAAATTGATGTGTTTTAGAATAGTGGTAAAAAGAGTTCGTTACTAGACTTGTGAAGATAATGATTTTAGAAAATAATAGACTTAATCTAATTAAATAAAACAAAGCAAAACTAGAGATGAATTTATCAAAGATAGAGAAAACCAGGAATCAGGACTCAGTTATTTCCAACAAATTATGTGATTAATCATGTAATTCTTTTTAAATAAGTTAAGCTCAAATATTGCCAAAATATGATTTTTTGTAAACAAGCAGAGGTAAATCACAAGCATGGGACATCAGAGGTTGTCAACCCAGCATGACCCATCAAACAAAAACACCACTACTGAATGAAAACCGTTTTTCTATTTCAAACCTATGCAATTTAATAAGTAAAGAATTATAAAGAAATTAAATTAAATTAGACTTACCACATAATATTGAGGGAAAAACCTCCTCCATCATCCCAGTAAATATACTTAGCTCATGGTGAAGAAAACTTGCTCAAAATACCCTTTCATTGCTCAAAAAGTTGATTACAAGATGAAATAATGGTGAACAGCTGAACCGGGACGTGTATAAGTGTTACAGGGACAGGGTTCAGCTGTTGCAAAAGATTTAAGCAGCAAAAAAAGGAAAGGGAAAGCGCAACAGGAGCGGCAACAATGGCAACAGGAACTGCAACACATAAACTTGTTGCTTTGGCTTCTTCTTCCTTCACGTGAAGAACCAGGAACTTGCCGGTGATAAGGTGCAGTTTCTGGCGACTCTAAAAACGATTCTCTAGGCTTCTCCCCCTTTTTCATCGGCTTCTCTTGGTATTTATAGGTTATACAAACCCTAGGGAGAGTTCTAAACCTAATAGAACTCCCCAAAACTCTCCAAAATTCTCCCAAATCCGAATCAAAGAATGACTATTTTTTTCGTCCAAATTCACTCCGGGAGCCACTTTTTCCGGCTAAAAACGTGTAGAATTGGTTGTGTGGGTCTTGTATGGATATCTTCTAACTTGTGGGACACTTAGAATCGCAAATCAACACAAAAATTACGTGAAAATAGTTCACAGCAGCTTCTCACGGGATGAACCCGTGTTCCCGATGAGTTGGGCCGATTCGACTCGCTGAGTTGGCCGATCCGACTCGTTCCGATCCTGGGGTGCCCCTTATCCAAGTTGGGGTGCCAATAACACTTTTTTGAGCCAATTTTTCCACAAATCTTTATTCTTCTAATGTACCTACAAAAGCATAAAAACACGTAATAAGTACAGAATTGAATACTAACTCAATAGAAATTAAGGTGCAAATTAGACACTAAAATGTGTCCATCAGTGGACGAACCTTATACGAGTTGATACCGTCCATCACCTTAAGGATGTTAAAATGAGATTCGTAACGATAATTTGATCATTTCCATCATCGTCATTCCTCGAGAGATCTCGCTATAACTTCATCATTAGTTTCACCCCTCAAACGATATCGATTGACAAGATAAGTTAAATTCACAAATGGATCAACTTCTTTGCTTATGCAATTAAATCGACAAAAAAGATCAGCTCTATTACGTTTATTGGAGTTACTGGTGTCAACGCAGAAGTTTTCGTGAATGCTCTCCAAATAACTCATACTCATTACACCATTTTGCCTACATTCTTCTCCTACCCTCAAATAGAATTACAGATAGCACCTACATAGAGATAAATCTTCTTCTACCGTGAACGGTTGAGCCATTAATCTTGAAGATGATTACTTTGATGTTGGAGAGTTAAAATGTATTGGAGGTCCATAAATGAGAAGAGGTCACCTTCCTTATATAGGTTAGAGTCTCAACGGTTTTTTTTTTCAAAATAAAAACAGTTGTTGAGGCCTAATGTAACAAGAGTGTCCAGAAAATATGTACATTAAGTTCATACGAATATAAACAATGGGAAGTATCGGGATCACCATTACCTTCCGATTTATACAATCGGGAGGCATATGTAAACTACAACTACCAATTATAATGTAAAATATCAACAAATTTTTCGAAAATTATCACCTTAGATAATTGGTAGTCAATGAAACTGTATTTACTACCGATTATAGATGTTGCCCAAAATTCGAAATTGTAAAATTTCGAAAATTTTCATATTCCATAATCGGCAGTCTAAGAAAATGTGTTTACTACCGATTATAATGTAAAATGTGTCCAGAAACCAATCAGTTCCATCAGCTTAATCAGTAGATAAATAACACCCGATTATACTTCAACAGGTATAACCAATAATCTAAGAAAATTTATTTACTACCTATTATAGATGTTGCCCCAAATTTGAAATTAAAAAATTTATAAAATTTCCAAAAATTTTCATATTCATAATCAGTAGTCTAAGAAAATGTATTTACTACCAATTATAGATGTTGCCCCAACTTCAAATTTGAAAATTTTATAAAATTTTCAAAATTTTCATATTCCATAATCGGTAGTCTAAGAAAATGTACTTACTACCGATTATAATGTAAAATGTGTCCAGAAACCAAGTAGTTCCATCAGCTTAATCGATAGATATTAACACCCGATTAAACATCGGCAGGTATAATTAGTAGTCTAAGAAAATTTATTTACTACCGATTAATATGTAAAATGTGTCCAAAAACCAATCAGTTCCAACAGCTTAATCGGTAGATAATTATCACCCGATTTAGGATCAACAGGTGTAATCGGTAGTGTATGAAAATTTATTGGCTACCGATTCTTGTGTAAAATATATACAGAAAACCCAGTAAATTTTTCACCTGAATCGGTAGATAATTATCATCCGACTTTAGATCAACAAGCACAATCACTAGGTGATGCATACCACTTATCTACTGACTGTAATGTAAAGATTCAACAAAGTTACTTATGAAGTATGAGTCTTTTGCAAATCAATCGATAATTCACAAGAAGAACCTAAAATCCATTCATCATCCATAAAGTAAACCATTCATAATCCACAAACATAATGTTAGAACTTATAATCCGAAATAAACCTTAAAAACGACATAATCCAAAACAAACTTTGAATATGATGTTCTTTAACAAGACAACAACAAGCTAATTTCTAGATTTTTTGGTTTTAATACGAGCACAACGAGCACCAGGGACATTGGCTTCAGCATCAGGGGAATTTGCTTCAGTATCAGGAACTTTGGCTTCAGCATCAGGGACATTTCCATCAGTAGGTGTAATCGGTAGATAAATATCAACCGATTTTAGATCAGTAGGTGTAATCGGTAGATAGTTATCTACCGATTGTGGATCAACATGCTTAATCGGAAGGTGATGCAAACCACTTATCTACCGATTTTAATGTAAGATTTCAACAAAGTTACTTATTAAAAATGAGTCTCTTGCAAATCAATCGATAATTCACAAAAAGAACATAAAATCCATTCATCATCCAGAAAGTAAACATAATGTTAGAACATTAAACAAGTTTCTTAGAAATAAATTGAAAATGATGTTCCCTAACAAGACAACCACAATCTAATTTCTAGATTTTTTGGTTTTAGTACGACGACGACGAGCACCAGGGACATATCTTTCAGCATCAGGGACATTAGCTTCAGCATCAGGGACATTGGTTTCACCATCAGCACTCGATGAACCACGAGATCTTTTACTGTGCTTTGTTGCTGGCCTCTTAGGCTTATTCGAAGCTTTCTCCCAAAACTTTCTTGCATAATCTTCATTATCAATGTTATTTATTAGGTCTTTGTGCTCTTTAAGCTTATCAATTGTTAAGGCACTCCCGCATTTATACACCCAACAATCTTCTTGGAGAAACACGCAAACCTTTTTTTTTCTATTTTTATGCAATAACAATCAAACGATTATTATCTAAAATATTGAGTCGTAATATTAAAATCAAAAGGAAATAACATTACGTATCAGCCTTTCATAACCGAAGGTTTGTCTTTGATGGTACAAGTATAACCGGATACCTCGGTGGTCTTTCCTTTATCTCCATGGATCACATGGAGATGAGAATGCTCCTGATACCATTCCATATAGCGTGGATGTACTTCATCACCTCGGTTGACAGGTCTCTCATCGTTGATCAAATATTGCATCATGTTATTCCAATCTTCAACGGATGGGTCACCAGAGTAAACTATTATGATAGAGTCCTTACCATATAACGAATTCTCCACGTACAATTTGAACTTGCCACGCATGTGACTCCAAGGTTCTTCTTGTACATAACCGAGTTGATGCATCACCCTAGAGGTATTGTACATAACATATCCCGTGGGATGCCACAAGGGTCCATAATAAAACGACAACTCATACCTTCCCGTTGTATGTCCAAAAGCTCGGTCTTCCTTATATGGATCAAAGCATACATCGTTGGACGTCATCAAGTCTAATTTCCTCCTCAAAGAAATCAATTGTTGCTCCTTAGACCTTGAACGGTTGTTGTCGAAGATGTATTTTGTTCCTTTGGGTGTTCCTTTCTCCCATATCGGATTCTCTTTGACCAACTCGAGGAACGGGAAGTGGTCATAGATCCATGTCTAGTGTACATATCAAACCAAGTATGAGAAAATTGATTCTTAAAAGAGAAAAAAATAAATAACAATCAAAGCATCAATAAAGTTACCAAAATACCTATAGTAGGCTCACATTCCCGGAAATTTGGCTAGTTGATTCCCTCGATGCCTTTCTTAACTCTTCCATCAAGAATGCATGGCATGCGGTGCCCCACGAGTACTCACGAACTTTGTTAAGAGGATGCAATAGTTGTAGAAGGTTTGCGTCGACCCGGTTGCCACTAGCATTGGGAAAAATGATACATCCCAATAAACAAAGGAGATATGCAGTGGTTGCAGTATTCACTTTGTTGTCGCTAAACTGTGGATTCTTTTCTTCTTTATCCTTGGTGCCTTTGAACATATTCATCAAGTGGACCATGCTGAACTGTCTAATTTTGTAACGAAAGCACCGATTGAACTCAATATCGGATGCCGTTTGATCCCAACAAGAGTACTTCTGAGTGTAAAAGTAAAGTTGATCCCAGCTTGACTGCTTTACGGAATCAAACTTGACGAGTGTACCATAGTCAGCGAGACTAAGAATCTGCACCACATCATCTGGGGTAATCGTCATCTCTCTAAATGGCATATGGAAGGTGTCCGTCTCAAGATACATTCTCTCCAAGAAGGCTGATATCGACACCCGGTCATGCTCTAACATTGAATTCTCGGCAGCAATAGATAACCCCGAGTTGTCAATAACTTGCTTGAACCTTTCACACTCACCGTCTAACGGCCACCCTTTCATTTTTCTTGGTGCAGCTGTAGGTTTGAGTTGACGAACCGCATGAGAATGGTCCTAATATACACAACGAATTATAAAATAATTAGAATAGTCGTTAACACTTCTACGAATAAAAAGACAATAGCTTAGGAATGTTGTTTTATAACTATTACCTCAGTCAAATAAATTTCTTTGGCCCATGAGTCCTTATATCCAAATAACATATCTCCTCCATCTCTTAGTAACCCAGGGATTTGGCCTGCTTCAATATCCTTCATCTTCAAAGAGGTGGGGACTTGGTGTCCTCCTTTCTTCTTAATTAACTTCTTTGTACCTTGTTCTTCTCCTTGTGTACCACTTGGTTCTCCTTATTCTTAGTTTCTAACTTGTGGAACACTTGGTTCTTATTCTTCTTGGTTTCTAACTTGTGGAGCACTTGGTTGAGTTCCTTCGGTGAGAAAGATTTTTCTAGCGCTCTTTTCTCTTCTTGCACTAGCTGTTACTTTCTTACCCCCTTCACGAGGCCCCGAAATAATTGTACTTTGGACTTGCTTAGCTCGCATTTTCCTAAAAAACAAAATAAATAACAATTAGCTCGTAAGACACCGTTTAATCACTACATAATCGGTAGAAAAAATACATAAAAAACAAAAGATTATTCATAATCGGTAGCTCGGGTCCTAGATTATTTCCCGATTATGTATCAATTTTGGGTCAGAAAACTCTAAGCTATGGACACACATATAATCGGTAGTCAAATAAACAAAATAACAAACGATGACAAAACAATCGGGAGTCAAATAGAAAATCTATCTACCGATTAGGTAAAGAGAAATCAAAGGTTTTAAGGCAAATATAACCGAGAGAAAATAATCACACATAACTACTGATTACAATGTAGCCTTAACATTTTTTCAATTTTAAAATATTTTAATTGGGATTTAAGAACTATTACTTATCCACCGATTGATTCAAAACTATATTCCTCTACATCAAAACCATCTAATATAATCGGTAGTTAGATAAAAAAAATTAACTACCAATTAAGCCTAAATTTTAGTACAGATAGAAAATAACCAGACCTAATCGGTAGTTAATGACTAAATCTAACTACCGATTAAAATCGATGTGCTTGATAATCGGGAGTTTAAACCTATACGAAACTACCGATTCTAGGTAAAAATTGAAAACCCTAGAAATTATAGTGACGATTTCAATCAATTGAAGCAAAATAAACTCAAATAGTGGTATACCCTTACCTAATTGGGGCCATCATATACTGCTGGAGAGTCCGATTGTCAGAATCATCTCCGTATCTAGATCATCATCTTCGTGTTCTTCTTCTTCACTATGTTCTTCAACAATTTCTTTGTTTCTTAATCTCCCAACAAAATTTGGTTGATTACTATTATCAGATTGACGACTTGTATTTTTCTTTTGAGCCATCTTTATATCAAAAAATTGACGATGATTTGTACGACGATACGATGAATTGGTTTTGAAAATTTCACGAGGTAAATTTTTTTCCTCTCAATCGGCAGTCAAGAGGAAGAGAAGAAGAAGAGTTAAAATGAAATGAAATGAGTTTAGATTTTACACTTTTATTAGTGAAAGAGTATATAAGTATTTTTACATATCATTAGGACATCGCATAGCCATATCTATTGGATAGGTATAAATAAGTCGCCCCAAATTTTTTTTGAATCACCCTTAAAAATACGAGGTTAGGAAAGAACCATGCATGAAATTGTAATAGCTATCCTTCGTATGCCTTCTTGAGTTCAAGAAAGACAAGATTAGATAGAACTTGGAGGATGAAAGTATATCATCATCTCGGCCGATCCGTGACCAACTTAAATTTAGATGTGTTAAGTTCATGAGTGAGCTGAGCCAGGGAGGTAACCTCTGCAAATGACCAACCAAAATGAGCTTCTGAAGAGGAGTCGGCGGAGATAAAACTTCTAACTGTTGTAATTCTTCCTCGTTAATTGCCGTTACGCCCAAGTAGCGAAGGCAATTCATCTTTTCAATGGAGGCTCATAATTTTGGCCCGTCACATGCTCTCAACTTTGTAACTTGAAACCTCCTAAGTTCACATAAATTCCCAACTTGTTTAAGTAGGTATTCATCTGCTTCGAGGCATGCTAGAGTTTGTAGGCTATGTAAATTCCATATTCCTAGAGGAGTCTTCATTGTACAAAGAAGATTGAAATCTTTGGAGCGATCATTTTTGTGACGGTACATGTATAAATGACGCAAATTTGATAGCTTGGTTACATTTGGTATCCTTTGAACATCGGTGTTCCTGATATCCAAGGTTTGAAGGTTTCTTAAACTTCCTATCGATTTAGGTATCTCCCTTAACTTAGTATCTCTTAAGTTCAAATAGCGCAAATCGACTATGCTAAACAATCCGCCAGGCAAGGTTTCAACAGAACACCTTGCAGGTCTAAGATTTTTAGCAATTTGAAGTGTGATAGATTATGACGCAAAGAAGAAAATGGAAACATTTCAGTTTCGAAGAAAAAGAATGAGCGAAGATAGTTTGACATACTCTTGCTTAGATGAATATTCTGCCTCTATTATATACAGATAATCGACGAACTCTACCATCAGGCCTCGAATCTGCAGCTCCCAAATGTGTGTAGAAATTTTGTTTCTCCAATGTTGTTAACGCCAATTCACGCATGAAGTCATGCAGTCGACATGTCTTCACTCTCCCAGCATCATTGGTTTCTGTAATGTGAATCATGCTTCGAAAAATAAGTTCCCTAAGGTATTCCTCTGCAACTTCCTCCATAGTCATTCCTTTCCTTTCTTCAATGAAACCCTCAGCTACCCATAATCTAATTAGCTTTTTTACATTTAATTGGATATCCGTCTGGGAAAACGCTGCAATACAAGAAACAATGTTTAAGGTAGTATGGTAAAACTCTGAAACCTAATAACAAGATGGCCTTAACATTCAAGAGCATCTCATTGGTACCTGTGTGCCAATCAAGACTATCATAAACCTTCTTCCACTCTGGGTCTGTCGGTGACATTAGTCCCCCTATAGCCACAATGGCAAGTGGCAATCCTTCACACTTCTTTAGGATTACAAGAGCAATCTTTCAGCTCTGGAGGACATGTGCGATCCTGATTTCTCCGAAATGACCTTTTACAGAAGAGGGACCAAGCATCGTCTTCGAGAGGTGGTTCAAGCCGATGAACTCGACTTCCAGTACCAATACAAGAAGCTACTAGCTCATCTCTTGTTGTGAGGATTATCTTACCATCACATCCATTATTCGGAAATGCACATCGAAATATGTTGGATCTGTAATAATAAAAATACTAAATAGAAGAAGTTGTTAACGTTTAACCTCTGAATTGATATACATACAATGGACAGAGTCACCTGCTCAGCAAATTGTCCTTAACACAATAGTCCGCGGGTACTTCTCAAAAATGAGAGATGTTATACTCCCACAACGGAGATGTGTTCTTGGTTGACCCGCATCCGACCGGACGGCGGCGTGCGTGCTTCTTTGCGAAGCACCGCGCGTGTGTGAAATATATGGTGCACCAACTAGCCCATAGTCTTAGTCTCATCTCAACCATAAAATAGTCTAAACCCTTAAGAGGCCTCCCTTAGATGCAAATTTCTAAGTAATATGGAGAGGAAACATCTTTAGTTTCTCCAATTTGGAACTAAAGGTTCATTCATAAATAGTGAAAATGTGCTAATTTTTTCTTAGTGACCCTAAGCCCATTTTACCCAAGACCAAAAACAAAACATTAAAGTAGTTTAAGTCCATTTTCTCTAACAAAGTATACTCCAGATATCGATATTCCATACATCATCTAAGACAAACATATATCTTTTGTCACTCAAGTAGCTAAAGAGAGCATCGCCAAGCTGTTTATGATTCATTGAGCCTAAAATCCTCGTAACTAGAACTTGCTCCCTGTCCATGAATTCTTTAATCAAGCTTAGCAACAAGTCCTCGGTTCTAAAATTTAGGGAGACAGAAATCCATGCCCAACAGTCAAATGTTTGCTTCACAATTACGTCATTGTAGACTTCAGTAACAAGAGTTGTCTTTCCAAGACCACCCATTCCAACAATTGAGATGATTGTTCTCCGTGGTTCATCCTCTGACGACCACAAGAGCAGCTTCTTTTTGTTTTCATCCATACCCACGATCTCATCTTCCTTAACAAACAGAGCAGTTTCGCCCGGACATTGCCATCCATTGACCACATTTGAGATCTTTCTGTCGTCTATTTTATCAAAACCATACCGCTTGCTTCTCTCTGATATCTCATGAACCTTAGTCTTGATCTTTTGTAACTTCAAAGCAATTCGATGACGGGTGATGAGAATCTTAGGAAGGTTAACTGTACGATATACAATTCTATTGATCCTGGTACCTCGTCGTCGCCATTTATCCTCATGATGTATGAATTCATTAATAATGTCTTCTACATCACGTGCTACTTCAAATAAACAAAAAACTATTGATACTTAGCTGCTTAATGGAAGTGAATTATCGAAAAGGATGAGCTCCTCGTATCTCCGCAACAACAACATTGTATGCAGCAAAACTCTAGAAAAACAGAGTAAGTCACGTGTTCAACACGCTGTTCTTAAGACATTAGCGTCCGGCTACACTCAAGAGTGATGTTATAGCCTCCACATGACGGATATCTCCATCATAAAACACAAAACACTCTACTACACCTACTACTAACACATGTAGTAGATGTTCAACTTGAGCTTGGCAACTCCAAAAAAACCCTTAAGAAAAATCTCGAAAACTTAAGAAAGATAATAAAAAGTTATTATTCATGTGGTCTCTCCAGAAATATGGAGAAACATTTTCTCTTTTTTTATTATATCAAAATAGGTTGAGAAAAATTTGTTTATACAATAACCTAGTACAACTTAAAACGAGAGATTTTTCCGATGTAGGACTAATAAATTTATATAGTCTCTTAAAACAACTTAAGATTGAAAACTCTCCAATATGGGACTAATAGTATTTTTATTCACAAAAAAAAACAATAATTTATTTATTTTCTTAAAACCTTAAAATTCATATTTTATATTTTTCCAACACTTATTTGTCTCACCCAACTGCCAACCCCGTCATTACTCTCTTTTCTTCTGTCTGCATCTTCAGAGAAGCTCTGATGCTCTCAAACTCTTCCTTGATATCATCTACTTCATCTTTCACATCTCCTAAAAATGATGCTTTTTGGAATATTAGAGTGGTTAGTTTATCAAGCAAGATATTTACAGCACCATCTGCCATGTTTGATCTTTTTGGAGTATATAACACTCTTGCTAGTTTTTATTCTCAAAGAGACAGAGAGAGAGTGAATTGGTAGAGGTGCATAGACAGGACTCAAATGAGAGCTAGTCCATTTGTTGACTTTTGAAACCTCATAATTCACTTGCTAGTGCATTTGTTGACTTCTGAAACCTTGAATGAGTCCGCCTTTGTGTTTGTTATTACTAGAAAGCTCCAATGAAATTTCATTAAGCCAGACGTTGACCCACCACCATACTCACATTTCAGCACAGGGTTTCAGACTGTCTGCGGACATGAGTGGTAGTCGTAGGAACACTCTGATTAAAGCAAGCAACCTGGTAAAGACATCACAAGCTAGTCCTCCCATGACCATTGCGACCATTGGGTTTTTGGTATAACTTGCTTCCGCTACATATTGATGGTGTAGTTGTCAGCATGTACAAAATGGTGCCTGATTGCATCCGCCGGAGCAAAAAAAAAAAAGAAAAAGAAAAAAGGCAAAAACAGAGAAGTAAAAACCTATATCATTGAGATGTGCCCACTCTATATCTGGCATTCAAGTTACAACTACAGGAGATGTTTAAAGATGTACATGATTAAGTTGTTAGGGCAACACCTGTTAACTTTCACTGCATCCCCCCCCCCCTTCTTACTATATTTACAGTTGGGCAGACCAAGTGTAGCAGCATACAAAATTCACTTGGTCACTTGCATATAAGCTTGGGCCTTAAGTAATATGACTGTAACCACTATACAAATTTACAAAACACCACCTCCTTGTGATTAGTCTAGTAGACAAAACCTACAAAAGAACTTCCTAACGCTAATAAGTTTAGGGAAGACATATTAGTTAAGATCACTTCAATCGCTTTGGAGATGCTTCATTTCCATCTGTTCTCTCGTTGAGCCTTTTCACGATATTTTGGTATGTCTGATGTACAAAACCATTCGCTTTGGAGGGGTTTACAACGGGACTACACCTGTGGCTAACAACATTGGTGGCAATGGCATAGGTTGTGATCTCACTTCTTGTAGACAAAAGGCTCTTTCTCTCAACAATTGCACACTGCCCACAACTAGGATCTTTAAGTGCACTATCTCTAAGCTTCTGTACCACACCATCCATGTCATTGTCGATGCTGTCCATCGGAGCCTGCAAATCTCACATTATATACTTGGGAAGGACTTTGCTATTTTGACTTCAAGGTATGTTTCACGACAATTAACACAGTCCATAAACTAACACTCAAATAATTATCAAGCAAGTAAAAACACAACAATAACAGCTATATAAGCTCTATCTTCTTACCTCGAAGTTGATTGGGAAATCGATACTAGTGCAAGAACACCTACACCCGTCACCAAAATTCAGCTTCACCAACATTTTAAGTGGTCTCGATAACATGTGCCTGTTATAAGAGCATCAGAAGGTGAAAAAGTGTATACGAGGAATACGTGTGCAATGATATCCTACCTACTTACAGATATTAGAAATTCGAAGTGGATAAAGCCAGCAAATGATTCAAATCTAAGGATCAAGTACAAATGATCTTCTAGAACAAGGGCAAAAAAACTTTATCCAGTGTGACCATAAATTGTAATGGTATCATCAAATAAACTGACATGGCTAAGCATCAATTTAGAAAAAATCGCAGCAAGGAAGACTAGGATCAAAAATGTTCAGCATCAGACCAAATTCAACCACCATTGGAGAATGCAAAATGGTGAAACACACATAGATGCCAGAATCAGTACCCTCGAAGTCGAATATAGAAAATGCATACAAATTTCTTATGCACGATGTAGGTACCTTTTTAGCTGAAATGGCGGCTTAGTTAGAATGGCACCCTTCAGTACTGTACTTTCTGGAAAGAGAACCTAGTTTGCAGATGTAGAAGGATTAGCTTCAGTTCAACACAGATGGTGCTAACAAGGAAAATAGAATTGATACATTAGGTAACTTGATCGTACTCTTGAGACACGGATCAGCGTAGAACAACTTAAGAAAATAATCATTTGCTGCCAAGCTAACCCACAAATAAATGGAAAATTATCTCACATTTGTGTGTAAAATAGCACTTCAAGTAGCAGCAATAAATAAATGTAGTCTGGCTTTTAAGAGAACCCCAAAAAGGCAAAATACTATCATAGACAAGAACCCATTTTTACAATATTGATATAAAAAAATGAAAGAACTGTAAAAGAACATATGAAACTAGGACTAACTTGAGAGCAAAGAAAACCCAGCTTAATGTAACTTACCTCAACTGATCTCACAAAAGGTAATGGAGCTCTGGATCCATGCGCGCTAACAACACTTAGAGCCCATTTCACATATCTTTTATCTGCAAAGCAATTTAAACGATAAATTGAGAGGATCCTACAATAAAGTAGAGACAGTCATGAACATATGAACCAACATTTTACATCCAGGACATATGTACAAACCTCACTGTGCATATCGATCTATGTATTAGATAAGAAAAGTACATAGCTGGACATACTTACCATTATCTTTGGAGAGTAGTCGCTTAAAACAAATCTGCAAAAAGTCAATCCGCACATATGGAGGAATTCGCATATTCAGCAAGTGCATAACACCTGCTATAACCTGCACGTATTGGATATTAAGTTAATGATGAATACCTTGAGCAAGTGTAAAAAAAAAGAAAAAAAAAACTTACAAACTGGGGGCTAATTTGAGATGGTCACCAAATAGCTTAAATATAAAAATAGTAAAATATACAAAATCCGTGCATAAATATGATATATCTTTAGACAATTTAATGTAGAATGTTTGGGAGGATGTACCTTATCAACAAACCCATGAATGACCAAACCTGCTTTCTTGTCCTTCGGAGTGGCCTGTAGATTTGACAGTCAGTATTGTATGTGATCACAAAAAAATAGAAAGAATCAATCTTTAAAGATGAGGATATGAACTATGAAACTTGGAAGTACCTGAAGATTTACGATTACAACCTTTCCCCCACCACGAATACATCTTAGCGGCAAATTGCATGCAGGAGTTACCTGCAAACTGCATACACGAAAATTCAAAACTTATCTTCACCTATGAATACTTATACATAGTTTAACAACCCAAATACCAAGATCTCATACATAAGCAGCTCAGCGATAATTTTTAGATTCTGCAGTTTTACCTGGTCCCTAAACATAAGACAACATCAGCCATCCTGCAGTGCTTATCCGCTAGATTCATTTCCTTGGGAGGTAAAGCGTCCTATAAAAACAAAAGCAGAACTATGAAAAGAATAGGATTTCAAATTAAAAAATGATTTATTCAACAATAAGCAAAATCTGATTCTTAACGTTGACTACTTCTGAGTTCTGACAGACCTCATCAAAAAAAAAAAAAAATTATCTGACAGTGCGATATGCAAGTAGGGAAGCTTTTAATTCTCATCAGAAAAAAAAAAGAAGAAATGACCTACATCCCAATCGAGTACTGTGTCCTTGAGCCTTGCTTTACAGTTTTCATCAGAACAACGTCGTGACGTCTCCTTCATTCCGATAGTCTCCACCTCAAAATCCCTCACATACCTTGATCATTGATCATTTAAAAGAATCATATGTTTAGAATATGAGACTGGTGCGTCACACTTCTGATCAGGATTACTCCACTTCCAAAAAATAATAAGATTGAGGTTGCAGTAAAAAATCCTATACTTACTCCACTCCACAAGAAGGGCAAAGCTCCCTAAAAGAATTTCCATGCAATTCAGAAAGTTTGTCCCTAGGTATTCCAGATCTGAGATGAAGGCTATCCACATTCTGGCAAGAGTAAGTGTTACCAAAAAAGTTAGAAACTTAAGAAACTGAACATGCAAAATTCAGGTAAATTCATCCGTGGAGAACGGAGCCCTAAACTGTACAACAAATGGTACAGGTCAATTGTCTTAAGAACAATTAATCCACGATCCTTATACGCAATAAACAACTTATAACTTTATGGAATTGCTAAAGAAGAAACAACATAAATAAGACATTGTGGCAACACCTGGCTAATAAGGAACTTCAAAATTCCAGCTTTCTCGAGGTCAACCAAAGCCATGTGGGTAAAACTTGGTGTTGCCCTATCAAATGGTAAGGACGCTTCAGGGATACTTTTGCCATCACGCTGCAATTCAAAAAGAACGAACAATCAAACATCTACAAACACTCAAATTCACAGGTTGTAGAGCACATTTGATGCGCAGTTAAGTTTTTCATAGCGAACGATTCCCAAGTCCCTCCCATAGCAGGAGAACCACCCAAACAAAGAAAAAACTGTAAAAACTTCTCTATCTTTGTGAGCAATATAATACAGATAAAGTAATCTTAACGCACAGCCAGAAGTACATCATATATGTATAGCCTAACAGCTAGAAACTTATACGTAGCTCGTAAAAGCATTTCATAAGCTTATGTATCACCTGAAGTGTCCAAACACCCTTGGGCCCCCGAAAATCAGGTATGCCGCAGGAAGTTGATATTCCTGCGCCTGTAAATGCAACTAGATGTTTACTCTGCAAGCAAATAAACACAATCTGATGTTTAAGTATCAAATCCAGACATTATTCTCTTAACCTCACCAAACCATAAGATAACACCTGAAATTTCTGATGTACTTACATGTTTTATGATAGTAGCTAGCTCTTCGATCTGAAAATGAACCATCACATAAATCCGGACTCCGGAGTCAGAAAATATGCACAAAAGGTCTTTCAAATTTTTACATTGGGAAACCTAATGTTAAATCTAAAATCACAGATTCAAAACAAAATCATATCAAATATCAAAACCCTTTGCATGTTTAGTTCTCATTCAAAAAACCATGTTTTTCTTCGACTAGATCACTTCTATCTTTCCCTTAACACTCGGATCTCAACCAACAAAAGTAAAGGAGTAATCTCGTATTAAAACAACGAAATTTTAAACATCATATTGAGCCATGAAGAACTAAGTTACACTTAATTCTTTTCACAAAGTAGTACTTTTCATTCTTCCGTTTCAATCAAATAAAAACCCATTAAAGAAAAACATATTTGAGATCAGATAAACAGTACCAGGATACTATACATTTCACAAAAATCTCAAATTTTATCATATCCTCTACAGCTAGTACTTATCAGCTAGAAGCATCACAAAATTTACTAAAAACTTAGAACAATCTTACACAAGATCAAAAATGCAAAAGTAACCCATTAAGAAACATATGGAAAATTAATAAAAGCCCACTTTTTCTTGCAAAGTTTGTGGTGAGTCAAAAATTTCTGTCATTCCAACAGTTCCAATATCTTCTTTGTAAGAGAGCTTTTCTGCATAACCCAAAGACATGTCTAAATTTGTTTATACCCACTAACTTTGTTTGTTTCTCTATATTAATCTCTGTTTTCTAGGGTTTATTTGAGAAAAGAAGAAGAAGAAGGCATTTTGATGATGGGTTTGTTTCTTCTTCACTGTTGTTTTCTCTTTTTAACTTTGTTGAGAGTATTTCCTGTCACATTTATGGGAAAGTCTCAAAAGCAAACAATCCCGATCCTTCCTCTTCCCCCCGACATAACAGGAAAGGATTTTCTTTTCTTTCCTTAATAAGTCTTGTCAAAATGACGGAGATACCCTTTTCCTAACAAATTGACAGATGGCAAATAGAAATTGTAAAATGAAATCATGATTTTCCCATAAATCTTACACAAACTACTTTTTCTTTTTTTCTCAAGGAACTCTCATTAAATTATATTAATCAGATGACATTGAATTTTTATTTATTTTTTATCACAAATACATGCTAGTTCAAATATATTGCACGGATGTAATATAAAAGACAAAACAAGGTATTACAGCAACATAAAAACTATAATATAAAGAAAGTATATAATAATTGTTCAGAGATATAATTAATGCAATCCGAACAATGTTGTTTTGATCATGTTCCACCATCTAAAAAAAATCATAAATTTTTTTTTTTGATAAAAATGATAATATATACTATCATAATCATAACCAACTCCAGTGATAATTAATTGTGTTTGAATAAATTTTGATCATCATCAAGCCTGAATTGATCGTCTTCAGATATATAATTGAATTCAAATATATTATCGAATTATAATTAAATCGACCAAAAACTACTATAAAATGTATTTATGATAAATGTAAATAAAAACATATTGCATGCAGCAGTCATTAGATATAAACAATAACATAAAAGATAACAAATAAATTAGAAACCTAAAATCATAAAAATTGTTGTTGTTTTTGTTTTATCAAAATTATGGAATACTAATTACACAAATCCAATTTTACTTTTAAAATCTGATATCTCATAACAAATACGAGAAAATTTCTATTTATGGAGATGATGAAATGGTATGAGAATGTAGTTATGGATAGTTATTTCGGAAAAACGATTATACATATAGGAGAAGAACCGGACCCTAATAGATCTTACAAGCTTACAAGCTTACCACTTATGCCTAATGTCTTGACCAACTTATTTGTTCTGCTGGTCAAATAATGATGTACCTGTGAGAGGTCTAATTAGCCAAAAAAAAAAAAAAACTTCACTAAATTGTTTTAGTCAAGGCATACGGAACAAAATAAAATAACGTTATTTAAAAGTAATTCTCCGTATTGAGCCCCGATCCTAAGAATAGGGTTAGCCGGGGACTGTGGTATGGTATTGTCAAATTTAATTAAATTTTAATTTGGAAAATATTTTACTCTTATATAGAAAATCTGTCTCCACTTTTACTAATTGTTAGCTTAGGGTTATTTATACTCAGTTAAGAATGAAGTTCTTCAAGGGCATTGCAAAATTCATTCAAATTCCAAAAAAATATTATCATCACATGCGAATAAGCAATAAATGTACTAAACAATTAAAAAGACGACAATAAAATTGTTATTCACACGATTTGTTAATTCAAGTTTAACATCGGATCACCAAAGGGTTGAGTCAAGCATCTAATTTCATAAAAAAAACTAAGTTCATGCAATGAAAAGAGTAGTTCAAATCTCAGTACACTGGCTTTACGAGCGTATACTCCTGAGTCCTAAGGATAACGGTCCAGAAAGAAAATAATTGCATTATTGACTTACCATTTCGGTTGTTGGAGCAATTGTAACATCAACTTACGCTTGAATAACACCATCAATTTAGAGTTGTGGGCTGCAAATTGATAGCAACAATAAGAGGGTAACTGAAAAATAGTTAAAAACTACGAAACTATTCAATACAAAATTTAGTGATCTCAACTGACAATCATGTTCACCTAAATTTACATACATTTTAGAGAAGCACAAAACTCAACTTACATACCCATTGGTGAAAAAAAATATCCAGCCCTATCTAATAAACACAACGCAACCCAAAAGGTGTAATCAAAAACTTGTACACACGTCTATGATTCTTTATGATAAGATATCACTAATTAATATCCAATTAAAACCTGTTATCATTGAATGACACCATTAACTTGGAAGAAAAATATTATAATCATGTACTTTTATCGTTTATATGCATACCTTATACTTTGTTTTATAAAAGCATTTCGTGTTTTCATCGCGTTTCTTGTATTTTATGATTTTATACAGGGTTTGCTCAATATTACTTAGTAATGTTTTCTGTAAGCTAACAGAAAGATCTAGTAGTGTTACTTTATCTATCAAAAATATCACTATATTGAATGTTATCTTCTCTCTGAAAAACTCTATGATCCCTATATTAAATGTTTCTTTTTATCCGTTTCAACGTATTTAGAGGTGACAATCATTGTATAGTCGAATTCATAACACAATATAATCTCGCCATTTTCGTTCTTAGTTGTGTGCGGACAACTTCCACTTCATATTCAGTAGCTAATTGTGTCAGTTAAGATGACTGAGATTATTCTTCTTCTTTAATTTTTTCTTCAAATGGATTTGGTTCTCTTGATTGTTGCAATCGTCCAAGTCCTGGATCATTTTCACTAGGTTGCATGCTTGTTCGCACAATTTGTTTTGGCATTATTATATAGAATAACCCACGATGAATTGGTTTCTGAATCGGCGATCGATGATATTTTGTTTGAAAAGGGAATCGGGGAATGAAAAAAAAATAATCAGAAGATAGACACAATGTTAGGTTTTCTGTTGTAAGTGGACTAGGAATAAGTTAGTATTATGTTTTAATGTTATTAGAGGTAAGGCTAAAAACATACATTCATAGTGTAACTAACTTAGTCTTTTTAATGCACCTAAGACACCCCATATCTTGATCCCCTAGACAGGTTGAAGTTCTGTATGCCCTAATTAAAAAAGGTATGCCTCAATTCAGCGAGGCAAAAAAGATCATATTAATTCTACTACCATTATCACTTGGCTTTAAGCTTTACTCATCTCATTAAAAGGGATATTCCCCAATATGTATGTAGTCTATTTGGCATAGTAGAAACCAAGTGATATTTAATTTGTACTCCTCTCATTATCGTTAGTGTCCACTCCTCTTATGCCCTTAATTATTTGTATAAAACCTCGTAGGAACTACTTCCAACTAGTTGGGTTTCCATAAGCTATGATTGTAGTTGGATCCCTGGATATCTTGATTGATCGATTGGCTATCTAATTCGTGATTATTTAGAGAGAGAAAAATCACTATGTCTACCGCGTTATCTCTAATGTTCAATTATCTAGGGTGGGTGGGTGTGTGTGTTTGGGAAGATTTTGTTGGGATAAAAAATTAGCGTTTATTATCTTGGAAAGTGATCCAAAAAGTTGGTCGTTTAGATTGCCACTATTAATTTTGATGGTTTAGTGAGAATTGATGCTCGGCTAAAAGATACCCAGTTCTATTTTTCATTATTAGAAACTTTAAATACTTTTTCATCTAAAAATTTATAAATGGAAAGCACAATTTTTGGCTCTAAGAGCAACCACAGTTATTGGACTAAATGACGGACCAAATTTATATTTGGTCTTTGATTCGTCCAAATCAAAGTATAGTGGGGCGAGTATATTAGTTCTTTGGTCCACTTTCAGCACTGTTGAGGATCAAAAATGGTCAGAGTACTAGACCAAACGAGGTTATAGTCGAGCGTGCAGCTAGGTCTTCGTCTCGTGCAAGGCGTTGCGCTAGGTCTCTGTCTCGTGGTAGGCGTAACGCTAGATTTACGTTTCATTTATCGGGCGTGAACCAAAATTACGCTGATGAAGCGTTCACCCAACGTTGCGTCCAGCGGAGCGTTACGGTAGGAGCACGCCCAATGAGAGGCGTTAACCAAATCAACGTCCAAATAAGCGTCTGTCTACGTCTCCGCCTAAATGTGGGCGTCTGTCTATAGCTCCGCCTACTTCAAGCGTGTGTATATGGCTCCGCCTGGTTCTAAGCCTACTTCTAAGTGTGCGTCTATGGCTACGCCTGTTTGGGGGGCGTTACTCTAGGCGAGCGCCTATCCAGGTAGCCGTTGAGATTTGTTACCGTTGATTTGTTACCGTTGTAACTGCTATATTTTGACATACCTATAAATGGATGGATTGGTTGACTGAGTATATTACTAATAATCCATTTTCGTACTACTAACCCATTGTTATTTAATTTGTATACGAGAAAAACTTCGTTCTTTTTCATATACTTATCTTCCAAATCGGTTAGAATTATGACACCAAAACCACGAGGTCCAAATTTTACTACATTTGAAGATGTAACGATGTGTAAAATTCATTTATCAATATCTCAAGATTGTAGTATTGGTTTCGATTAATCAAAAGAAAGATTATGGTCTCGCATATTAAATGGGATGAAAGAAGTCATACCTACAATGTCGGGGCGCACTTGGACCTCCATTCAGAAACGATTTCAGGGAATAAGTAAAGATGTGGCACTTTACTCTGCAAAAGAGACGGAAGTGGAACGTGAACACCATACTGGATGGGGCCCCGAAACAAAGGTAAGTACCCGTTTAATTTTGACGCGTACATTATTGTTTTGAATTGTATATCCTCCACTAAACTTTAAAAAAAAAAATCAGATTGAAGAAGTAAGGAAGCTTTTCAAGGAAGCTAATGGTGGCAAAATATTTAAGCATGAAGAGTGCTACGCAATTATGTTAGAAAATATAAAATATTCACGACAATCGACAGTTGTTTTCGATTCATCACAAGCTGAGGAAGATTCTGAAAGCGGCGAGGAAAACCGGAAAAGACAGGAAACAAGCCAAGACAATTCCAGTGGCGATGAAGAAATAAGAGATATACCTAACACATATAACCGTCATATGGGAAAAAAAGAGGCGAAACGACAGAAAAAAAACAGGGAGAGCAAAATTGAGTGGCCAACAGGAAATGATGGAAATTATTATTAAAGAGAAACAAAACTTCAACACCAAATATGCAGAACAAACAAAATGAAGATGGAGAAGAGAGAGAGTCCGAGTTTAAAGCAAAACTAGTTGAGTCTTCGGCAAAGTTTAAAGCAAAACAAGCTAGGAAAAAAAACTTGACGCAAAGAAAGAAGCATACGACGAGTTTCATATAATGATGATGGATGTCTCCGGGTTGGATGTCGTAACAAGAGAGTACATCGAACTTAGGAAGGCAGACATTTTGCAGAGAAGGAGAAGCCAACCTTAAAGGATTCTTGGAATACCTGAAACCTTAAAAATTGCATTCTTATTAACACTATTGTTTTCAGTTTCAACTTTTATGAACTAATAATGTTATTTTTAGTTTATTTTTGAATTAATAGTGTTATCTTAATGTTAATGAACTTCTTTTTAAATTTCAAGTAATTAATTAATTTAGATGAATTTTTTTTACGAAACACTCATTTTTTCGCCTATCTACTCTTCTCCTAAATAAAAAAGAAAAACAAACTACAAGCAACTCATTCAAGCTAAATTAAGAGATTCATATTTATAATATAAGTACTAATAAGGTTCAACACCATAACCAACACCGCTACCACAAAGTGTTAAAAGATAAAAACATTTAGAACAAAGTCCATAATTCATTCATGTGAGGCGACCAACATTCTCTTCAGAAGAAAGATTTGATATCTTCTTAAACACTTATAGAACTCCTCTTTGTTTTTCAACACTCATCAACTCCCCAACGTCAATCGAACGGGTCAAGACCATGACCAACAAATTTGCTCGATTCCTTATAACAGACATTTCGTTATCAATCACTGGTGATTGGACTTCTTCATTCACCAAATCAACAATGAAATATGGATCAACAACTACACCACTTCCAGATTCAGTTGATGCTGGATTCAAGTTCCCAATTCTTCCCGATCTTGTAACTCTATTCTTGTTAATCTTCAGAATCTGCGTGAAGTTTTATGAGAATCAACAAAGAAGAACATTCGATGAAGAGAGAAAAGATGGAGTTAACGTTTACGGCTAAATAAGAAGAAAAAGAGGGAGTTTGATTTAGATTTTTTTGGTATCTATCTCTCAAATTCTTAAACAATAAACATTTATGATTTTTTCATAGACAATTTCATAAGTTTGCAAAATAACATAATTAAGTTCCCAAATTTCATAAACAATCATATCAAATCAATTAATTATAAAATTATCCACAACCCAACACATATTAACCAACTACTTAATCAATTTTAACTTCAATTCAACAAATTCTCATCAAATTTTTATACCCAATTCACATATTCCATAAACCCTAGAATTATACCCAATTCCAAAATTACAATTATAAAACCTAATTTATCTATTTTATAATCACATGATGAATCTTTAATATATATATATATATATTTAATAAAAAAATAATACAATTGTTAATAATGTAAACCTATAAAATCCTTTCTTTGTTTATGGTAAAGTTTGAGGTTATTATCTTCTTTGAAATAATCGTAACTTCAAATAGTTGGTATCTACCGATCCTTTGCAATTTTGATAAGGGTTTGAGCTTGATTTGGGAGAACGCGGTTTCACAAGTGGGTGTGGTGGGAGGATTTCGTCTGTTTTGTTGGAAGTGTTCAGGAGAAAAATGGTGGTTTGGAGAGGAGAAGATAATCAAAGACGAACATATACCCTATCAGGCATTCACCCAGTCGTCCGCCTGGTGAGACGCGCTTTCGGCTAGGAATGCGCCTGATATACCAGGCGGATGGCTAAGCGTGCGCCCGTCCTTTTCCGCACATGAACCAGCTGCATGTGTAGAAAAATGACGGGCGTTTGGCTATGATTCCGCCCCATCAGGCGTTCGGCTAAGAGATCGCCTGTCTCTGGGCGTGCATCTAGGGGTGCTTCTATCATCAGGCGTTCTTTTGGATTATGCCTCTCATCAAGCGTTCACCAAATGTCCACCCACCCAAACGTATTCACAGGCGTACGCCCGTTTCAACAGACTTTTACCTAGGCGTGCGCCCAACTCCAGGCGCTACCTTAGACAACCGCCAGATCAAATTTAATCTTGCATTTGTTGCGTTTCAGGCGGACCAAAGAGTAAAAATTTTACTCTCTGTCCGTTTGGTATACTCTCATGACTGTGGTTGCTCTAAAGGGAATACATATTAACCTAACTATATTTTAGTCTTCTCTTCATATATATATATGAACTTTAATTAGTAGATGAGCTATAATTGATGAAGTATTCAGTTTGCTTTTAAGGAAATAGAACTTTTTTTTCTCCTTGTATCTATAGACACTCCAAATAAAATAAAATAAAATAAAAATATAAGAGAGAGAAAACATTATGATAACCAAAATATCAAAATTTATGATTCGATTATTGATGTTATTTTTAAATGGTGGTAAAAGGTTCGATACTCATACTTGTAAGGATTCGATTTTTAAACCTAATTTTTAATAACTACAAATAAAACATATTAAAGTAAAATTGATTTCAAATTATGGGAAGGACTGAGACTAAGGATTCCACCATTAGCCAACTTTTCAAGTGATAAAAATGTTGCAACTCGTATATTCAGTTTATCCAAAATATTGCCAAAGTTAGGTTTTCAAAATAATAGTTGTAAATCGAAAGCATGAAACATCAAAAGCTCTAAGCCCAACATGATCATCAAAAGAAAACACAATTAATTGATAAAAACCATTTTTTCCAATTTTAATTCAAAACAAATAATAGTAAAAGAATTACAAAAAATAAATAAAATAAGAATTACCACATTATTATTGGAAAAATAGCTTCCTCCGTCGCCCCAGTGATGGTGATTATCTCATCATGTTGGAAACACTCTCAAAATAGTTTTTCATAGCTCAAAAAGTGCTTACAATTAAGAAATAAAAGTAACACAGGAGAACTGATACGCTTATAAGCGTTACAGAGACTGTTCTCTGCGTTGCTGAAGAAGACATAAATAAAGTACGGACCCTGGACGCTGTAGAAATATGAAGGAATAAGCGACGGGTTCAGCGACAGTTTTCTGAAGACTTATGTTCTTCGTGTGTTCTTCACCAGCATATTTTTTTCTTTTCTTCCTGAAATTTTCGGTGGACTCTGGCTTGCTTGTTTCTTGATATTCTTTGTTACTTATAGGATTAGCCAACCCTAGGAACCTTTCTTAACCGATAAGGACTCAAAGAAAAGTCCAAATCAAACTCCAAATTGTTGATAATCCGAAACAAGGAGAGTTATCCTTTTCCGGCTGTGACATGAATTTTCCAGCGATTTTTCCGGCGTGAATCACACGGTTAACTTGTGTTGATCATATCTTGGGTGTTTCTTCAATTTGGGATGTCAAAAACAAGTTTTAACCCCTTTGAATTCGGTTCAGCATCATCCAGAATAATTCTCACGTAAAGCTTTTCTTCCCGCCATTTTCCTGAAATTGAATTTGAATGAAGGGTGCCCCCAATACAACTGGTGGGTACCTTTATCAATTTTGATGGGTACCTTTATCAATTTTGATTGGTGCCTTTAGTAATTTTCCCGGGTGCCTTTAACAAATTTTTGAGCCGATTTTTTCACAAATATTTATTTTTTAAAAATACCTACAAAGACATAAAAACCCATAAATAGTACAAAATCGAACACTATCAAAATAGATAATCGAGCACAATTTAGACACAAAAATGTGTCTATCAAATACCCCCAAGTTTACTATTTGCTAGTCCTCGAGCAAATCTAATCTAGAAATAAAATAAAATCCTAACTCACTTTCGCAGGAATCGCGACTACATTTAGCATATGTAATAAGCCTTTGAACCCTAGGTGTCCCTAATGGACGAGTTTTGTCTCGTGGGGGTTTACAAGAGGTATACCCACAAAACCTTTACTCCAAGTTTTAACTACTCGTGAACGATTGAGGATAAACACTAAACAAGCTATTTAGTTGGAATACTAAATTCTTCGGCTCTGGGAATCATTACCCTATATGAGTCCAATTGTTGTACACGAGTTTTTACTCAAGCATACTAAAATTCATATATAAGAAAACAAAGTTCTACTCAGATAGTCGTTCAACCACAATACTCAGAATCTATCAAAGTTCAATCATATGAAAAGATTTAGAAGATGGATATAGAAGTGATGAATGGTGCATATGTTGACTAAGGTGAACAGTGTTTCCCATATCTGTCTGAAGGTCAGTGCCAGGATGAATCCTAATGGATTGAGATACATGGTCTTAATCCTTATATAATATCGATTCAACTGGTATATACAAGGGTCCCAGCGATCGATTTATTGAAAATAAAACAATTATAAATGTACTGACAACATAATTGGATCAAATTCAATCCAAGTGCATGGTCCTTATCAGCATCTTACATGATAGTTCTCATGGATCCTGCGTTCCACGCTTGCTTAGGCGACAAAGACAGGGCGAACACACACATATTGCTATCAAAGTGTCAATACTCGAAAAAAAAATTCCAATAAAATAAGATAAAAAATAATGGGGCTTGATCTCAAACACTCTATTTCATCCTGGCGGTGATAACAATTCGATACTGGTGCCCCACCAAATCACTTAGAGAAAAATTGTAAAAATAAAAATAGAAGGTGATATGGTCGAGATAGACTCCGAGATATGGTGACAACTATCATGTTATTTCTAACACCTGAACTCTGTCCTTTTATGAATAGACCATTTAGCTGGGCACACCAATTCCTATAGAAAAATAGCTAAGTTTCCATCTACCTAGAATTGTTAGTGTCATCCTGAATTGTTCACAAGTTTATTAGACTTTGGAGTTTCATATTTCATTAAAAGTTTCTCCCTTACCCCCTCAAACTTAAATCTAACATTGTCCTCAATGTTTCTGAAGATGAGTGATTAAAAGCATGAACAAGGAGAAATTGTTACCAATCGAAGGAAAGGAGTTAAGGAAAGATAGTAACGTGTCGCATGAGCATGGGTTACCTCCCAAGAAGTGCTAAGTTTAAAGTCTTCAGCCAGACTAAGAAAGAATTAGTAACCTCATAAAATCATATAGCAATAGTCGGAACAACCATGGGTCATCTGAATCAAATAATACTATCCAAAATAGAAGGAAACTGCAGCAGGCCCAAAAAGTGAACAAACCGAGCACACCCTTATCTAGTTTTCTGTTTAAGACAACTACTTTTAGATGTGGTTCAGGTTCATGCTCTATAAAAGGGTCTAGATAAAATATCTTCATGGGATGGATTTCCTCATAATCAGGATCAACAGGATCAGGTTGTAAAGTATGGAGTAACTCAACTAAGAATTTAAAAGCACATAATAATAACCTGAATAATTATGGATCCTCAAAGTCAATCATATTTGACTCACACAATTGACTACTATAAAGGTGGTCATTCTTAAACAAATGTGTCGATTCTAATCCCCTAAAGTAATTAGGCTTAGTCTCAAAACTTATAACTGACATATTTGAAATTCTAACGTTCCCACATATGAAAGAAAATATTTTGGTGAGAAAACAAAGTCAATCTTGGTATTATCGCCTAGGTAAACCACATCGACCAGAGGATGGGTTTCTAACAACTGAACTTATTTTTGGACATGATTAGGCTCGGGAAACAGTTCTTGAAGATAGTCTTTTAATATGGTAGAGGCACAAATATCAAGTCCCAAGTGAGGGACTTTTAAAAGAGTCAAAGGTAAAGCACAGGGAAAATGATAATCACCCCAAAACTTAGAATTTTGGACTAGTCACAATTTCCCTAATTTCTAGATCATCAAATTCCTGAAAATGGTCAATTGCTTCTTCTGAGTTATAATCAAGTGATGCATCCTCACTCATATTTAAAATCTCTACGGTCTATCTTTTATATCTAAGACTATTGTTTCTAAATCGTTGGACTCTAAAACAGTATTCCCAGGATAAACCCGTTCCTCTAAACCATTATCGACTTCTAAACAAGAAAGTTCTACATCGTTTAAAACAGTGGTATCTCTAATCAAATCCTCTTCCTTTTGAATAGGTGAATAATAATTAAAATTATTTGGATTTGAACCAGAAATAACACTATCATCATGAAGCACAATTGGAGTGACAATTTCTTGATCACTCTGCTTGTATATTTCAAGTTCTTCATAAACACTTCCTCATCATCATAATAATATAGAGATGTTTGAACCTCGTCTAAATAAGTAGTGTTACCAATTCTATCCTCGTCCTCTTGACTAAGTGAATAATTATCAAGGGTAGCACTATGTTGGAAATTAAGATCATTTTGAGCAATATTATTCTTTGCAGAAATTTCATTCACACTTAATACGAACCTATTTCTATCCTCAGTCATCTCCTTTATGATTCTTCTTGTATCCTCAATGCATTTCTTGATGGAATTATTTAGAGAAAAAACTAGATCATAAGGAGTGCTAGATCGCAACTGCTCGTGTGATTCTTCTAGAGGCATAATAGGTTCATTATAAGGACTACTAGGTTGCATCTGTTTTAGGGCATCCCTCCAAGATAAATAACTCCAATTTTGCTCACTTTCATGTTCATAAGACGGGTGTATGTACGAATAGTAATTGGGATCACCCTGGTATATGAGTAATAACCTTCAAAAGGTTGGTAGTGATCCCGACTACTATCCACACAATGTTGATAGTATGGATAATGTCTATTATGAAATTCAGACGTATATTCATTGTATTGGTCCTCATAATACCAGTTCGACATTTTCTAAAAACTTCATAATATATTAAAAAAATCTAAGAAAATAAATCCTAACAACAAGGGGTTCTAAACATACACAAACAAGGACGACTCAACCAAATAAAACCTATTGAATCTAGAAACAAAAAGCATGATGACTCCACTTAGATTGTTTCTAGACCAACTTTTATTCCTTCGAAAGGCAACTAGTTAAAGTTTTAGCAAACCTCTTAGAACGATCCAAATTAGATTAAGTCGAAGAGAAACAGGATAAGCTCTAAGGAGCTTTGATAACCCTGTCTCTTTGGAAACTTTTCCTTAGGTTGCAAGGCGGCTCTAATCAACTTAAAATAATCTTCCTGAACTTTGAGTTAGGCTAACAAAGTAACCAATACAGTCCTTATAAACGAGTTTCCTATAAGCTCGTTACCCTATCAGTCTCTTTTTAGTCAAAATTTTAAGGTTTAGGTTCGCGTTTGGTAATATGTTCCTAAAGCGGGCAAGAAGGAAACGGTGATGAAATCCAAGTCCTTATCTTATATGGCCAGTTCTTGCCCTTTACTAGAAAAGTAAATCCATATTCAGGTCCTCGGCATATATGCACACGAAGAAATATAGCAAACCCACTTGCAGGGGATTTGTGGGTTGATGGAGTCTTACCTCCCGTACCAGACAAGCGATGAACCGTTGAAGTCACCTCAAGCCACCGACTCCTTTGTCAATGTACGAACCCGAGGGGGCGAGACAATATCGTAATTGTCGTCCTTCCCTGTTGCAGTTTATATTTAAATTACCCTTCCGTAGGGTTTAAAAATAATGTCAAAGTCCCAAAATAAAGTCCAAAAAATGTCCAAAAATAAAAGAAAGTTTACGGAAATAATAAAAATTTCCTAATACAATTTTCTAAACAAATAAAATATAAAATCTAATTACAAATAAAAATAAAATTATTTATCTTTTTTTCCGTTCTTTAAGCTTTAACTTTAACTCCAAGTCTTAAATCACCAAAGTATTTGGCTTAATTTCCTTTTAATCCAAAATCCAAAACCTGTAGAAAAAAAAATACGCAAAGAAACGTAAAATAAAACAAAGTAAAAATAATACTAAAAACAAAAACCTAAAAATAAATCTAAAACTGTAAACCTAAAGAAAATTCTGCGTCGGCGGCGCCAAAAATTGATGTTATTTTTAAATAGTGGTAAAAGGTTCGATACTCAGACTTGTAAAGATTCGATTTTTAAACCTAATTTTTAATAACTAAAAATAAATCAGATTAAAGTAAAATTGATTTCAAATTATGGGAAGGACTGAGACTAAGGATTCCACCATTAGCCAACTTTTCAAGTGATAAAAATCTTGCAACTCGTATATTCAGTTTATCCAAAATATTGCCAAAGTTAGGTTTTCAAAATAATAGTTGTAAATCGAAAGCATGAAACATCAAAAGCTCTAAGCCCAACATGACTCATCAAAAGAAAACACAACTAATTGATAAAAACCATTTTTTCCAATTTTCATTCAAAGCAAATAATAGTAAAAGAATTGCAAAAAATAAATAAAATAAGAATTACCACATTATTATTGGAAAAATAACTTCCTCCGTCGCCCCAGTGATGGTGATTAGCTCATCATGTTGGAAACACTCTCAAAATAGTTTTTCATAGCTCAAAAAGTGCTTACAATTAAGAAATAAAAGTAACACAGGAGAACTGATACGCTTATAAGCGTTACAGAGACTGTTCTCTGCGTTGCTGAAGAAGACATAAATAAAGTACGGACCCTGGACGCTGTAGAAATATGAAGGAATAAGCGACGGGTTCAGCGACAGTTTCAACGACAGTTTTCTGAAGACTTATGTTCTTCGTGTGTTCTTCACCAGCATATTTTTTTCTTTTCTTCCTGAAATTTTTTGTGGTCTCTGGCTTGCTTGTTTCTTGATATTCTTTGTTATTTATAGGATTAACCAACCCTAGGAACCTTTCTTAACTGATAAGGACTCAAAGAAGAGTCCAAATCAAACTCCAAATTGTTGATAATCCGAAACAGGGAGAGTTATCCTTTTCCGGCTGTGACATGAATTTTCCAGCGATTTTTCCGGCGTGAATCACTCTGGTTAACGTGTGTTGATCATATCTTGGGTGTTTCTTCAATTTGGGATATCAAAAACAAGTTTTAAACCCCTTTGAATTCGGTTCAGCATCATCAAGAATAATTCTCACACAAAGCTTTTCTTCCCGCTATTTTCCTTAATTTGAATTTGAATGAAGGGTGCCCCCAATCCAACTGGTGGGTTCATTTATCAATTTTGATGGGTGCCTTTAGTAATCCACAAATATTTATTTCTCAAAAATACCTACAAAGACATAAAAACTCATAAATAGTACAAAATCTAACACTATCAAAATAGATAATCGAGCACAATTTAGATATAAATATATGCCTATCAAATATCGAGGAAAAGAGACAACCATAGATAAATATATAAGGTTATTGTCTTTGTTTACGTAGATGAAACTACAAATTATTAGATCCAATGATGCTTAACTTACTTGATTGAACGTATAATATTTTATTTAAACTCGATGTCTTGGATACATATTTGATGACCCACAAAAAAATAATCTTAATTATGTACAACACTTGTCCGAGCAGTATTTTATTTATCGACTATCAAATGTCCAATTTAATTACTATCTTATTTTGGTTATCCGCATGGTCCGTCAAATCTATCACTTTGGTTATACATCGTAATTTTACTTAAATATCAATTTGATGAGATATCAAACTAATTTTTTATCCAAAATTAAATGTTCACATTCAGTTTTGAAAGAAATGTAGTGTTTAAAATGTTCTTTTTATTAAGAAAGTCCAAAAGTAACAAGTATTATATAAAATTATAGTGTGAACTTTTTTTTAAGAATAGTTTGTTTAAAACATAGCTTTAATTCCAAGTGAACTCGGTTGCACAATAATTAGGTTTACAACAAGTTTTATTTTTAATTTGGTGGACACCTCATCACTTGGAATAGACCATGGAAGAACAAATATAATGGTGGAAAGTAAAAATGGGTTCTAAAGCGTCAAATCTATTGACATTGGGCATGAAAGACTTGGCATTTTCTTTTAAAAGAACGGTCAAAAAAAGAAACTCGATTAACTAAACACTTCATAATCGTCATATTGAACGTCAATAGACTTGACGCTTTAGGTTGGATTCCATACTATCTTCCACGGAACCTTAGAAAATGGCTTGGTAAAACGATATATGGAACCACCATACTAAATATTCCATCCTTCTTCCACGTTTTTCATAGCTTGGAGTCTACCACAAGACTTGATTTTATACCAAGACTTCAAACCCACAAAATTCCAACTCCACATCTTCCTTACTTAGAAGTAGGGAAGGAAGTTGTAAATCACAAATAAATCATGAATTGGTTTGGTACTTAACAATTAGGTTCAACACAAAAATTTTACATATTTTTCTAATTTTTTTAGATTTTTTAATACTCTCTTCGTCTTTTTTTAGATGAAGGGAAAAGTTTTTTTTCAAGCTTCAAATTAGATAGAGGTTTTCATATTTTCCCTTTAAACATTCTTGATTATCCCTGCCTTAATATCATACACTAACTTAGAAAACAGTGTAGGCTCAACTTACTAACTGGCATAAACATATACTCCATTATATATTTCTAGAACAACTTTTCTTCACAACTAAAACCACTTAGCAACTCTACAACTTATTCTTCATCCTTCAAACTTATCATCACGGAAGATGGAAAAGATATGTTGGTAATACCAACAAGTGAATCATGTATATAACTTGAAGAAGATACTTCATCAATGGAAGATACACCATCAACATTCGACGACGATCAAGAGTACAATTTATTTACTCCACTTCCTCTTTTTAGGAGGTTTAACATGGATGTCAATGAACCACCGATGGATGAGGGTTTCATATCTATACCTCAAGCACGCCAACAGGTTATTTTTGAAATGCAAAAAAAATTCTTAGGAAGATTCCTAAGAGTTTAAGTTAGTGTCTTGTTGTTACTGAATTTCAATGGATGTTTTAGAAGGATATTATATTTGCATCTATTTATGAATTGTCCTAATACTTTAGCTAATCAAAAGCATGTTAATCAATTTGTTTTGTTTTTATATTGTTTTCATTTTATTTTTGCAATTAAAAATTTAGGTACCTCAACAATTTTATGCACTATACATATTGGTATAGGTTTAGATACCTCAACAATGATTTTAAACTTCAAATTCGAAAGAGTTGTCACACAAATAACATGTTGCTAACCAAATCCACCAATATCATTAGAGTGCAAACATATGCAGTAAATTAGAAATGAAAAAGAAACTGAAAGATGTAGATGGGTATGAAATCCAAATTACTCATACTCGATGCAACAACATTAACTAAATATAAAAATGTTGCCAAGAGAAAAGAAAAAAACTAAAAACATAGTCAAAAATATAGCTATAAACTACATGGGATTTTCACTTATAGATACAACACTTAAACCCAGACTTGACCCATAATCAGGCAATGCTCCACCAAAACGACATGGACCAGATTTTTTTTCCACTCCAATTCGAAAATAAGCTCATCAATACTTTTTAGGAGCCACCTGATGTTGTAAAATTTGGATTGAAACAAAGAATTCATGGTCCAAAGTATTCATATATGGACTATTTGGAGGCTGACATACGATTTGCATATCGAACCCATCCATTGATGTCGCTTTCTTAATTTCGGTATCATCTTTCGAATTCTGAGGATTAGCGTTATCTTGTTGGATATAAATGGTATGTGCATTTGAAGTAGGCCATTTAGCTTGAATTGTCGGTATAATTTTGATCATAAACCATTTTGATACATCCTTGTTCACGGGATCAATCAGCCTGGTTTGAAGTGTACCATTTTTTTTTTTTTGATGTTTCGTTCTGCTGAATTTTGATACATACCATTGACCAAATAAAAATGTCCCATCAAAATTTTTGTTCCCAAACGAATCGAACCGAGGACGTGCAACTACATCCATGCATAAACATAATCTTAGGAATGTATCTCTTGCCTTGACACGCCAGGTGAGGTTTGGGTTCATTAGGAAGGGGATAATATTTCTGAGACGTTTTTGACATGTAAAACACTTTTTTTTATAGATATTTACGTAATCGAACATATCCTTTAATATTGGTTCATAATTAAAAGTAGCTGTATCAAGCATTCTTATACTGTAATCTAACCTTTTTAGTTTGTCGTCGTCTTTTAAACCTGGAGTTACTGCATTTTTGTGTGGCATAACCTTGCCTTCTTTGATCCTCCTATGTGATGTTGATTTTACCATATTTGTAGATGCCACTAATGATTGAATGTTAGTACGACGAATGTATGGAATTGCCAGTATCCTGTTGTTTATGGGGAAAACGAATTTGAAGGCTAATTTAGGAAAAATGGGGTGAGCAAGTGATAATTTGTCTGATCCTTAAACTTTTGTACTATTGAAGCACTTTATTTAGATTCAGAAGATCAATCTTTACAATCCTGGCCTAAACCAAACAATGGTCGTCCAGTATTGCTTTAGTCACAAAGGAGAAGGAGAAAGGTTGGTCTTAGAGAGGGAAACAAGAGGAAGATTGAGGTCAGAGTATCAAACTATATGGGATATAATAAGTGTGAATATATATGAACAATACTATGTGTGTGAGAAGGTTGAATAATCGAGTTCTTTGACTTGTGTTTTTTTGTGTTAGACTTGTCTCAGACTTGTTCGACCCCTTGTTCAATAGATTGTAAAACTATTTATATCATAGATATTGTAACTGTTCATCTGACCCCATCAAGTAGGAAGTGTCGATGGTTGAGTAGTGGTGAAGTGGAGATGGTGGAGGATGTGCTGACAACCGCTCCATACTTTGGTTGAGGCTGAATGGACGGTTGCTCAACCTACCACTTCCTTACTCAACTGTTAATCGATCTTTCCAGATTTTCTGTAGTGGGTGCATTGCTGCACCACGTGTCGTAGACCGCAAAACCAATCCCCTAGTGAATATCCCCCCATTTGTGACATCTTTGATATCTCGTGTAATTTTGTAGTATTAAGTACTACTAATGTTAAATCGAATAAGACTTGCTTAGTTGGTCTCTTGATTAAAGACTTGTCTTGCTTGACTAGCCTGATGAGTCTAGAAGACTAAACTTAAAATAATATATATACTTATTTTATTTTATTTTATTCATGAGGAACAACTGTGCGTTCAACTAGGTCAATTATCATTGATATGTTTTGTAGAAAAATAAGTGTATTATGATGAGTATAATATATGTAGAATGTTGTGCACACGAAGATGTATGTGAGGCCACATATAAAAATATATGAGTGAGGCCTAGTATAGCCTTTGATAAATAAGGTGAGGTTTGGAGACTTGGACGAACAAGTTAGGGTTTAGATGAGCAAGCTTAGCTAGGCAGTTAAGGCGAATAAGCTTAGCTAGGTGCTAAGGCAGGCAAGCAAGTATTGCTAGGTAAGAAATAAAAGCAAGTTATCATAGACGGACAAGCTTTGTCCGTGAAGCTCAGGAAGACAAGGTAAAGGGTTAAGCTAAGACGTACATGAACTGTGGCTATAAGCTAAGACGTACATGAACTGTTGCTATACGCTAAGACGCACATGAAACGCACATGAAATGTGGCCATAGGCTAAGACGCCAAGAATCATGGCTATATCTAGACAAGGGGGACAAAAATCGTGTTTATATCTATCTAAGACAGACATGATTTGTGGCTATATCTTTTGCAACACTTATAAGCTGGAAAAGGATTGCTCTAAAGCCCTAAGAAGGACAAGCATTGTGCTAAATCCCTAAGAATGACAAGCTAAGACGGACAAACTTCGTGTTTTAGCTAAGACGGACAAGGTAAGGGGTCATCATCCCCCTGGACTTGGACGGACAAGAGAATTCTTGTGAAATTTCGTTGTCAAAAAATTCAGATTTAGGGTTTTCATTGAAAACGCTGTAAAATTTTCACACGGAGCCCGTTTTTGATGATCTACCCAACTTTCTGATGCCCAGAAGACCATCTACCTCCAACCTTGGAAGGATTTGAGTTTTGAGTTCGTTTAGAGCCTTAAAAAGACGAAACAGACAAAAGTCAGGAAAAATTTAGGAATTTTTCAGCTGCAACTTAGTTGAATGTTTTGATCATATGTATTTGCTCGTTTGTCCGTACGAAGAGTTTGGTATATAACTCGTGCCTAGATTCATCACCAATTTCTCCCAGCTCATGACGTTGTACAGGGCAGTGCAGAATCACATCTGACGGGCATAATATATAAACGCCTTTTTAGGTCTTTGGACCATTCACTTGCGTCTTCGGTGTTATATAATAAATATTTACAACTTTACCCTTTATAAAAACCCCGCCATCTAGGCATGTTTCTATCAATCTCGATACCTTTGCGACCAACTCTCATCGGTTTCCCAGAAGATACGTCAACAACCCTATTTAAACTTTGATTTTCTTTTGATCGTCTCCAAATACGATCAACAATTGAAAGTGATTTCTTGAAACTTCTAGTAGCTTTTGGTATGGATCCTCTCTTTTCTTTTCCATTCTGGCTTTCTGTCAACAAAAAATGGTATATAGCTAAACATTCCTCATTGTTTAGTTCTCTTGTTTTTCTTTCTATTATGTCAGAAATCATCATCTCTTCATCATTATAAATCATATCTTCATAATTAGAAACCATATTTTCATCACTAGAAACTATGTCTTTATCACTTAATGATATTACCTCTTCATCACTATACGAAAGATTAGAGTAAGGTTGAATGTTTTCTTCTCCATCAGAATGATGGTATAAAAGATTAATGTGATGTTCAGTCTCCTGCAGATGCCATGTTAATGGGGAGAAGGGAAAATGAACAGTGAGAATTGAAAGGATAACAAAGCATTTTTAATGAACGTAAAATAATATTGTTTTTTGGGATAAAAAGATTCAAATATTGTTTTTTTACAAGTATTTGAACTGAATATGTAAACATCATATTTGGAGGGAGTTTTTTGACTAATTTTTATTTTAAAATCATGTAGTCTAAAAACGTGTAGAGAATTCTAATACACATATTTTTAGGAGGGAATAATTGGTAAATTTAAAAACATATAGACAACTTTGATAGCCATATTTTAGGAAGGAATGATTGGTTTATCCCTAGATGAGTAAAAATTTCCTTAAAATTGTAACGAGATTATTGATTTACATTAAAGAGTAAACACTAAACACTAAAAATTAGGAACAATTGGAAATGCAATTCAGGGTATTTATGGGAAAATTTTAATATATTTTTTCTTCGTTAATCTGTGTAAAAGCTTTTCCTCCTCATCTAAATGGGACAAAGGGAGTATATTTAAAATTTATTTCTCCAATGCGGACTAATTTTGTGTTTTTTCCTATTTTCCTTTCCAACCATAATCCATTCATCTGTAGAAATTCAAAGACAAGAACAATTTTGGCGATGACACAACCGTTCGGAATCACTACTGCTTTATCAGCTGAAACCTGGGTCATGCTAGTGGCATCCAGATTTGCAACAAAAAGAAAATGGCCAAAGGTCATTTTTGAGTCGGACTCGGAAAACCTCTTGAGATTTTTAGTATCTCCCACGAAGCCGCCTTGAAATATTTCAGGCATGATCACATAGATAAATCTAAGAATATGCCAAATACAGCACTGCGCTATCCAGTATAATCATAGGGAAAACAACCAGACAGCTGATGGGCTCGCAAACCACACCGCTGATGGCAGTCAGACAAGGAATTTGACAACAAAAATATGGGAACAGACAATCCTATATTTTTTTAACCAAATTATATTAAATGACTCCATAGATACTACTTATCCCGTATAATATTCCTTCAAGATTAATAAAATTTATATTTATACCTCAAAAATAAAAGAAAAATAATCCCTTCTTCACAATACCGTGTCATAAGTTGTGAATTTGTGAGCCCGCACCATATGACTCAATCATACAAGGAAGATTATACTATTAGAATTACCAGCGAGATTTGTAGGATTAGAAAGTCGAGGAATTTAAAATAAAAATAAAATTATCAGGAGGCATTTTAGGTTCTATACATGCTTTAAAAAAGAAGGTTCTACATCAAATTGATGAGGTTAATTGTGTCTTTTGATGATTAAGAAGAGTACATTCTACAAGACTTGTCACGGCACGAAATATGTCTGAAGAGAAAAATGTCACCTCAACTTCACCCGATGAACTCTCAATAAATCATTGTGTAAACCTCTGATCGTCACCAGATTCCAACATGTCAAAAGGTGCTCGACTAGTACTGTACATCGTTGCCGATAGTACTGATCATTGATAGCCGAGTTAAGCTTGATAGATGACCAATTGAGATTTAAGGTGAGGGATACTTTTCTTAAAGGTTGGGGAGATAACTCTCTTTCTTTTACCTAATCATTTTGTTGATAGAATTGTTAGCAGTACCAACTTTTAGATGTACGCAACTTTTTTTGTAAATGGGAATTACTATAAATCACACAAAACCAACATCAAAAGACACAACATCCCATAATATATTTCCACTATGATTTAACATAACAAAATTAAAAAAATAAACAAAAAATCACAACCCGGAGATACAGTATACAGTTCAAGTTCCCCCCTCCTGCGACTTAAAAGTCAAGGAGTTTGAACTCAGACCTGTTTTAAAATCATACAGTTACACAAGAAGGCAAGAGTAGGACTTAGAAATCCGCAAAGTAACGAAAGATGAAACATACCAATGAAAAACACTGTCAAAATTTAAAGCTTTTCATAAGAAAGGTATATATAGTATTACAAGGAACCCAGACTTCTTGATCTTTCATTTGGTCTTCATCTATCTAGCTGAATTCTGCAAAAATTTCAAACTCTAATATAGAGTTCATATAACATCACTTCCAGATAAGAGAAGGACGAGGTGGTGTTGGAATGGCTGAATCCTAACTATTCCACAGTAGAGGCAAAAAGTTGATAAAAAAACGAGGGCCGGTGAAGATATGCTCTCCCTACTGCATGGTACACAACCTGATACCAGACCTGCCATCAACAAAATGGATTTAACATGGGAAGTGCTCCAACGAATCAAAAAAAAAACATGGGAGGTGCTCCAAATTCCTTTGTACATAAATGTCCTTCTCCAATGCAACAGAAAAGTGTATACCACTCAATGCAAGTAGACATTTGTATATTCAGTATTTTTTTGGTTGCTGCCAATACTAATCTGTTTAGTCCTTGATTTTCCATTTCACAGTGGATTCAAGTTGAACCACAAGTGAGTTTATCAAGATTCAAGAAAACACTTTATTTTGATAATGCTACATATCACAAAAAGGAATTTATTTGTAAATCTTCCTAACATATTACAGAGATCGGAGTATTTTTGTTGTTTCCCTATTCACTATAATCTGATAATGCTTATTGAATACAAGTCATACCACAATGATTTTCATGAGTCTCAAAATAGTACAAGAAAATAAAATGGAAGATAAGGATTTGGGTGTACCTTGGGAAGTATCAGAGACATTAGATGAATGGACATTAAGATAAGTCCATGGAGCCAGATTGGCCAACCACGAGTTCTATCAGCGGCTCTGACATGGAAAACAGATCACAAACTTGGGCCAAAGTAGTCAACATTTCCCCATTCAAATTATTCTCTTGAGGTTCTTTCTCTTGGGGTTCCTTGACAGCCTCAGGTGCCTTTTCAGGATCAATGAGACGATTTTTGTACAACATATCCAATTCGTAAAAATATGGGCATGTCTTTGCATTTTCCGATCGCCTTTTGCCACTACTCGCTGCTCTTTTGAAATACTTGTTGATATTTTCCCATTTCTCTTTACACTTCTTTGCAGTCTTTGTAAACCCCATTGAAGCCATTCCCAGAGATATGTCTTCCCACATTGGAATATTTGCGGCACCAGTTCGGAATTTATGCTCCATTGCAGTTCGAAGGGAGATTAAGGCCTGTACTTCATGTTTAGGCCATCTTTTGTAGTTTGCGTCAAACATATATTCTGATCCTTCAAGTCTTTGTTTTTTCTGATGACTCTGATCATGTAAAATTATTTCCCTACATAATTCCGGGGACTGCGGGATATTAATTATCTGCTGCCCCGTTGATTGTGGAGTATTCATTTCCTGCTGTCCAAAGAACTTCCCTAAGTACGAAAGGAGAGCTAAACTTCGATGAGTATCTTGAGCCCTTCTCTCCTCTTCTTTCCCCGTCCTCTCCCTTTCAAGATTCCTCCAAGTTTCCTCTCTCTTAATCCTATCTTTCTCTTTCTGCTCTATTGTCTCGAGTAATACCTTATACATATCCTCTTGCTTCTTCATCATTTTACTCACCAAATCCTCAAAGTGATCTTTAAGTTCGTTGCGGATTTCTCTCTTTCTCTTCCTACTCAAACTTTCACCAAATTCATCATCAACATTTTCATTTCCAGCATCAGAACCAAAATCATGTAATACAGTATCAGCCGAACCCGAGTGTGTTGTTTTCCCACCAACTTTTTCTTCAGTATTTTGAATTGTATCCTGTAATCTGGTTTGATCAAAAACAGGTTTTTCATAATCAGAAGAATGAGAATTATCTAAATTCTTGAGCTCACTGAAAGACTTGTTAATTTTACTGCTTTCTCAACATTCAACTTGTAATGATGACGATTCTTTAGTTGTCTCGTAACAATTGAAAACGTTTCTGAATTTCTGTTCACAATTTTTAGGATCTCTGTGGTAACCCATCTGTTCAAGTTTCCTGGTTAGGGTTTTAGAAATTCTTTAGAAAAACCTTACCATGTAAAATAAAGCCCCCTAAAATCACACAGACAAAAAAAAACTTTTTACCTGGAAACAATTTCCCAAAGCGGGCCTTTAGGGTTTGAAGAAACCCTAGACTGAGAATCCATTTCTGACCGAATTTTCAACAAAGCTAACGTCTCTGACTGCGGCCACCGAAGATTTTCACCATCATCACCCCTAGCATCGACACCAACTCCACCGCCTCCATCGTCTTTTCCCGGTAAGTCATTTACCGGTGAGCAAAACCACTCCTCATTCTTCACATCAGGCGAAATTGAGTTAAAATTTGTAGAACAGTTGGTAAGTTCAGTAACAAATTGATTATTTCTAACAGGACGTAGTTTTTGAAGAGGTAAATCTGATCGAAATTCGAGTTCTGATGAAGGTGTTTGTTGATAAGTGTCTAGTAAATTATTTCCGGTTACTGAAAATGGTGAAATTTCTTCAGATAAATCTGTGAGTGACATTGAAGAAGAAGAATGGAAAATTTCCAGGGGATGAAAGTAAAAAAAAATGAAGCTTTCAATGAAGATTAACTTTGAAAGAGGAGAGAAGAAAAAAAGAAAGCGGTGAAATTTTGAGAAATGAAAAACTTTGTAAGAGTAACGTAAAAGAGTAAATAAAATTTTAGGGTTTTTGTGTTCGGTAAACACGTTATATTCTACTACAGTCGCAGTAAAGACTGAGAGAGTCTCTCTTAAAGTTGACCTTATCTAGTGACGTGTCTAAATATTCATCGTACTCCATACACTCTATTGTGGACTGTTGAGTGAGATATCTGGCTGTCCGATAAGAGAGTATTGTACACTTATACGACTGTGGTTTTGCTCACCCCATTTTCTTCGACTTTGTTTTATTAGACTCTCATCAGATCAGGGGTTCAATAATTTCATGAATCAAACAACAAATGTAATCAAAGTCTAATCCAGTTGGTAAATTTTTCAAGTTAGATGTTTAAATCACTCTGTAGAACTTCTTCCCAATTTTGTTTCAAAATCGTAAACTATTGTGCGCTTGGAAATCGAAGAGTTTGCATTCCTGCTTCACCAATCAAAACCAATCGTCGCCTTACTTCTGGTATACTCTCTTCTTAGTCTAAAGGTATTTAATTGTCAAAACTGCCTTTCTTCTTTTCATTCCTCTTAATCAAAAAGGCTCTAATGGAATGTTTTTTTTCGTTGTTGTTGTGTAAAATAGGTTTTACGGGAAGAATTAAAAGTTCTTTCAACATTAAAAAAATGTCGGTTCCGATGAATTCGTCATCATCATCTGTAGTGGAACAAATGGTGTCTGAAAATGGATTGGAACCTGCTGAGTTACTTAATGCTGTAAATGACCATTTCGATGGTGTTATTATTGATATGATTAAGCCTATGGATTCTGACATTTTTGTTTCTTCGCTTCGTACTTCAATATCGCATTGGAGGCAGCAGGTACTGGCTCAATTCAAGCCTATAGATTACGACTGAACTATAACAAATTGACATGATTGTTTCTGGTAATTGATTGAAAGTTTATCTACGAGCAATTCCTATGAGCGTGTTTTAAGCAATCACTCTACTGGAGTTTTTTTGGCATATGATATGCCAACTTATGCTCATGAACAACTATGGTTATTACTATATTTTTTTATAATTGACAGGGTAAAAAAGGTGTGTGGATTAAATTACCAATTCAACTAGTAAACCTTGTTGAAGCTGCAGTCAAGGTAACAGCTTTTCTTTTTTGACTTTGTTTTGTTATCTGTTTGTAGACGTTGAGTCTGTTATGTAAATGTAGGTTATTATGCACTCAAGTTCTTCCATGTATCTTTGTTAGTAATCTCAGTCTCACATGATGTGTGCTACCTTTCAGCATTCTTACACTTTATCTTCACTGAAATTGCAGGAAGGCTTCTGGTACCACCATGCTGAGCCAAACTACTTAATGCTCGTATATTGGATTCCTGAAACTCCTAAAACACTTCCTATCAATGCTACACATCGAGTGGGTATTGGTGCTTTTGTGATGAATGATAAAAGAGAGGTAAACCCTGCCCACATATTTGATATTTCTTTATAAGCATTAACTTTTCAATTCTTTTGTGAAACTGTCTGCTCAATTCCTACTTTGGAAGATTTGTTTTCTGCAAGAGAAATATTGTTTGTTAATTTCAGTTTTCTGATCTTTTTTATAGATTCTAGTAGTTCAGGAAAACAGTGGAGTTTTCAAGGGCACTGGTGTGTGGAAATTCCCTACAGGAGTTATAAATGAGGTGTGAATCTAAGAATTGAGGAACTTATTTTATATGCTTAAGAAACCAAGGTGATTTTAATTTTTTCATCCCTAAGCCAAACCCTTTGTCCAACAGGGTGAAGATATATCCATCGGGGCGGTAAGGGAAGTTAAAGAAGAGACGGGAGTATGTGATGAATATGCAATCTATTTTTTCTTAAGACACAACTTGCAACCATGTGAAATCTCTATATAGTTTTAGATGTCTAATTTCTTCTAAAACTTTTGATTATCTACATTAACAGATCGACACGGAATTTGTGGAAGTCCTAGCATTCATGTGAGTAATTTACTTGATCTTTGATTTACACTTTTCAAGTGTTCTATTTTCAGTCCATGCCTATGTTACCCAGTCTCTGGACTTAGATTTTCTAAATATGTTGCCTAATGAATTTGGATAATGTAAATGATCCATATTCATATATTACGAGTATTAAGTTAGAACCTTGTTAAAAATAAATCAAGTCCCAAGTCAAATCTGTTCATCCACTGGGGGCCATTCCTGGGTCATTGTATTGTTGTGCTTCTCATTTTGATCACAGTTTTAGAGTGCTAAATACTGTTAAACTTGGCTTGTTTTACAGGCAAAACCACAAGTCATTCTTCCATAAGTCGGATTTATTTTTTGTTTGCATGTTGTGCCCACTCTCCTTTGACATCCAAAAACAAGACTTAGAGATTGAGGCTGCTGAGGTAAGTCATGTTCAATTGTTCATTAGTAGTTGAATTTTGAAAGTACATAGAACCTCATTTCCTGTTGAATAACAGTCTCTAGATTAACCAAAAATACGTATCGACTTCCATATATTTGGGATTAGAAAACATGCTGTAACAATTGCTTAGTATGTTAATAACTGTCAACTGTTGAACAATTCTCTTATGTAAGTGAGGGGTCTCTCATTATCTTTTTATTTTCAGTGGATGCCAGTTGAGGAATTCGTGGCTCAACCTCTAGCGAAAAAAGAAGGTCTTTTAAAGTCGATGATTGACATTGGTCTAGCGAAGATAGACAAAGGATATACAGGATTTTCGTCAGTTCCCACAACCTTAAGTTTTTCTAATCAACAAAGCTGCTTGTATGTGAACAGCCGTGATCTATATCGTCAATAAGGATCTCCAATAGTCAGACCGGTGCTCTGGTAATATAATATCTGTACCAACATGCGCGACAGTTTCCTCTTCCGAGGAGAGTAAATACTGCTTCATTCATATCATGTTTCTGTCTGCTGGTTTTATCAACTGCCCAACTCCTACGAAGAAACTATTCTCTTTTAGTCTCGAGAAACTGAGAAAGGAAAAAATAATTCGACACTAGGCAAAGCTTGGTTACAAAGGCCCAGCCACCACATAAGTGTGGCCCTAGCTTCGTAACACCTCTTTTATCTTCTGTCTTCTGGACTCTGGAAGTCCTGGAAAATCCCAATACCAGAGAGTTGTTTCCCTTGCAGTGGGGTTAGAACCCCGAGCTTGCTAAGGAAAATGGACGCCGCAGCTGCTGACACAGACTTATTGTTGACGCTTTCAATTAGTAAAGCTATTTCTTGCATGAAACATTTGTTGGTAACCTTAAACCCACTGTATCGAAAACGAGTTAGCTTATTGTATGCAACCAAAATAATTGCCGGAGAATCAAATTCTTTTTTCTCTCTCTATTTATTAAACCAAGCTCTATATGCCTAGGTAATACAAATACCAACTAAACCAACTCATCTGTTGGACACTTGCACTGATGAATAAACTATGAACCAATTAAGGGCGGGGCGGCGGCGCTGCTAGGGAGAAATACGTTTCTGTCACTTTCATAATAAGGCATATTCCATGTCTTCTGATCAGAGATAAGGGAGAGAAACAAATTTCATAAATTTCTATCTCTTGCATCATGAGTCACATTCCATGTCTATTGATGGATTTGACAACTTTCACATTCGAGTCAAATGACATTGTTACCATGAACCAAATTGAGTAGCTCTATAAAACCCCTTTCAATTCTTAATTACTGTTTTGGTCTTTAAGTAAATTTGTCGGAGTAACTGCTTCCACTAAATAAGGCCTTCCTCAGTGAAATGCATATATGACATAACCAACCATGCTGCAAAAACATAACCAACCGAAGTGGATGCACATGTGTATATAATACAAGAACTTCAACTAGTATTAAAAGCAGTCTAACAATTGAATCCTACCACCTAAATCTGCAGTTCAGGATAATGGCTCTCATCAGTGGCAAATGGGTCAAGGTATGTGATGTTGGAATCTTGTAACAATGAACAACAATGTTAGATGTATCAGAATAATATATATAAAGAATTGAATTGAAAAACAACTCTACCACGGACAACTACGAGGGCAGAATCACAGGTTCAACAAGTTGTCCTTAACATATTAGTTCGCGGGTATACTCGAGAAGAGCAATGCTAAACCCCAACGTGCGAAGATGTGTCCAGGATAAGACTGCCCGATATAGCTTGTATTAGCACAATACAAACTACCCACTCTAGAACTTAGCAACAGGGAAGAAAATGAATTAATCAATCAAAAACGTTTTTGGATTGTAGCCACTTCTGGGATGATTTTAAAATCTGAAAAACCGTTTTGTATTTATATAGGAAATTAACCTTTAGGGTTTTGGAAACCTATAGGGTCTTGGAAACCTTTAGGGTTTTGGATTTGTTGTAAAATAATGGATCATGGATGATGTCTAATTCGTAGGCCCATTACATAAGTTAGCCCATGTATTGTTTGCATAGCCCATTCCATCCTAAGTGGACATCCTTCTCTAGAATACCCAATGTGAGAATAAACTAAAGAGTTTCATTCACTCAACAAAATGAGTGAGCATCCAAGACCAAAACCATTAGTTTAAAACTCATTTTCTCCAACAATCCCCCACATGAATGAAATCTCGAAAAAATGAAAAAATCAGAATGCGGAAAATACCATATAGGCAAAGGTGTCCATGAGGTCTTGAACCTTTACTTAGTGAGAAGTTACCGAAACTACTTGCTAGAGACAGTGAACTCGATGTCTTGAACTGCTAGCGTTTGATGCAATTTGCGATAACAACCACGCATGATATTCTCTTGGCGTTGCTAAGTTCGTGCCGTTGTGTCCATTTTGGCCCTGGACGTATCCCGTTTCTCAGAATGCTCTAAAGAATTCGCTCAAATTCTTATAGGAAGCGGCCCACTTCCTCATTCAGATAGGTGAGTTCTATCAAGAGTGTTACTGCTACACCCCACTTCAATCTTAAATTGAAACTATAGAACTCATTAAGACTTTTGAAAAGTCATCCTCACATGCAGTCACACTATCACGTCTACACCATAGGGAAGGGACAGAGAATGAAATTCTCTGATAGTGTTTCCTTTAACCCACCACAAATTAGTTGTCTCATTCGAAACCTTGATCTTGGGATCTCTAGTCAGCAAGGTTGAGTGTCCTTCATGGCAAGTTTATTTGGTGAGCTTAAGTTCCATCCCTCTTGATGCAATAACAAACTATCTCTTTAGATTATCCTTTCGTCAAAGGATCTACTGATTTTTCTCTTGACTTTACTAAGTCTATAAAAATCACTTCATTAGAGAGTAGTTGTCTTACCGAATTAGCCGCATTCTTTGAGTTTGTCTAGACTTTTCCATTGCTCATTTACTTTAGACTCACATAGTCAATTGAGTTTCAGCAATGGTGGCCACAGGCTTCAGTCACAAAGGAATGCCTTCCAATAATGAATTTATCCATTCAACTTCCTCTCATGCTTTAAATTAAGCGAGCAAACTCTGATTTCATCTCAGTCGAGTTCCTCATGTTTGTTGGAGGATTTCCAACTACTGATACAACTTAAGAGGGCGCACATATAGGCTAAGACTCTCCAAAGCCTCAAGTACTGCAAATTTCTGATCAGATCATCCCACTAATTCTTCTGGGGTCACAAATGTATTTGTACACCGAATGCACTCAAGCATCCCAATTTTTCTGGTCCTGTGATCAGAGCAACCCTGTAATTATCCAGGATAAACTGGGAAACATCCACACCTATTTTACAACACACACTTGACAGAAACTATATCATCAAAATTTAATTTTGGTTCTTTCTGATCCTTGAGACCACTTCAACAATATATTAGTTTCCTGTCAAACTTTAAACAACAAAAAATTGTTAGTGGTTCTAAAACACGTAACAAAGGCATGCTAAACATATGCACTGATTTGCTGAAGAAGTCGACTCTTCATTCACACCTTAAACCCCCACAATTGAGGTCTACATGGTAGAGCACATATAAGTCTAGGGTCTTCTATGAATCTGCTTGAGAAATCAAACAAACACTTGTTTCCATCTTATACCCCACAGTTGGGCATAAGGCCCCCAAACTAATGTCTCGTTAAGCGTTATGCCGACTTCAAATTTTCCCAGCTCAAATAATATTTCAAAGAAATAATCACCTTTGATATCAATTGATTCAGTAGTCCTACTTAACCCCGTTATATTGAGCTAAATATAAATTATAAATATCCAAAATGGTGCACGTACCTTAGTAGAGTACAAATTACTCTACCTGTTCCGTCATTCGATTGTACCCAAACGGAGTCCATAGAACCGCCATACTGAGAATGAAGTGTCACCGGCTGAATCAAGGTTTTTGTCAGCTGCATTAACTCCTGTACGACAGTAATGAAACACTACAAACAAAATTAATAGAAGAACCATAGTTGTAGCAATTGAAATAACCACAACAACCATCAATGTGCACTTATTGCCTCTGTTTCCTTTGTCAGAAACATTATCTATTTCTAACCATCTCTCTGGTTGTTGCTTAAGAAAATTTATATCATCAGCTGAAATGACATTAAAGAGTGGCTCCATTTGTTTCCAGAATGGGCTGGAACAAGCTTGACCAGGGTCTGCAGCTGCATTTGCAGTAGCCAAGAGCTCTTCATGCACATCATGTTATTCTCCAAGAAAATCTTGCACACCACTGTTCATTGTGTGTCTAGGACGTGTGTAAGCCTTTCGGTCAGTCACCTTTCGATTTGGTTAGGAGTGCGAGTACTTGTTTTATCTGTACATATTGTGATGGCTGAACCCATAGCCTCACAAGAAGCTAGTTTTCGAACCATGGCCTGATCAACCATCATTCTCTTCATCCAGTAAGCAAGTGTGAGTGTCACAGCCAACGACAAGCCTTCTGGAATTGCTACAACAATCGTAACTGCATCAGAAATAATACAGACCACAACGTTCATCACATCGTTAAACTTCTTCTTGCTCCCATTGAACTCTCGTTGTCCTAACTTGTTTGATGTGTTTCTAGTAAAATAACGGGTAGACAACACCACAAGAACAAGGAAAGCCACAGTTAGTCCAACTTTCCCTATATATGAAGTAAGTTTATAAAGCCGCACTTGTAATGGTGTTCTCTCACTAGAATCACTACTGACTGAGCTCATCATCTCTCCCCATGCAGCGTCCATGCCAACTGACGTTGCAATCATATAGCCATATCCATCTACCACTTTGCACCCAGATAGCAGGAAATGGTTCCTACTGACATTAATTTCCAAAGGTTCAGTCTCTTCGGTCATACTTGATTCATCAACTTGCAGAGAGTGTCCGTTTAAGAACAATCCATCGGCTGGAATCTGATCTCCAATCTTTAGACATATTGCTCCCTGATTCTTTAAACCAACATAACCCGTAACATACTCCACTCCATCAGCAACCCCGATTAGCTTAACAGTTGCTGTAAATAGGCCAAGGGTTCCACATGTGACCTGCATATCCCCAACAGACCAAACAACTTGTGGCTGAAAAACTTCATCAGAGACCAATGCCTCTATGTCATCATCAGATAAGTTCTTTCCTGACCTCCTTAAGGCTTCAATCCCCATCGCATAGTAACAAGTCACAGCATACTTCACCTTCCCAAGTGGACCATCGTCACTGAATGCCACTCTAACAAGTATATTTCCGGGATGCATATCTGCATGGATAAAATTGTCTACCAGAAACATCTTGAGAAGTGCATGAGTCCCAATGTATCCCAATGTTTGATGTTCCCTTCATGTTCATCAACAAGTGAGAAACACTTTCTCCATGTTCATAAGTCTCAACTAAAACAGCAGGATGCACAAGCGGGTACAAGGGGTTAGGGAAAGAAACATCTTTCGATTTACGAAAATTATATATATAAAACGCCTTAAATGAGCAGCTTCCCTTGCAAGATCAACTTGAGACATCATAAAAACAGCAAACTGCTGCACACTTTCATCCAGTCTCAACCACTTCAAAGTTGGCACCAAAGTTGAGATTTTAGCTACTGTATTAATGATTATGAAATCCCTCCTGATTGCTTCACCAACTTGATAGACACATTTTTGTGTCCAATTTAATCTCAATTTTATATATTGTTGGTATTTTATTTTTGTACTTATTATGATTTTTATTGCTTTTTAGGTATTTTTGAAGAATTGTTAAAGGCACCTTCACATTGGATTAAGGCACCCCAATTGATTTATAAAGGCACCCAAGGATTAATGCACCCAAAATTCAAATTGAAAATTTGGGCGGGAAGAAGAATTTCTATTCTTCATGCAGCGTGAATTAGGAAATTGGGTTGAAATTTGGAAACTTGCATCTTCTTTGGAAATTTCCTAAACTAAGAAGTTAGAATTGTTGGTAAAGAACTATAAAGAGAAAGAGATCAAAGTGATTCCCCATTTAACAATCAAGAATCAAAATCAGGAAAGAAAATCAAGTTTTTTGGAAAATTCTAATAGGTGATCAAAGAAGAATTTAAGGAAGTTTTTAAAGTGATTTGAGGATTGGGATAGTATAAATAGAGGTTATGATCAATTGGGTTGAGGGAGAATTGAGCGGGAAGCTTAGAATAGGTTGGAATCAGCGGAAAAAAAGTGAACAGAAGAACACATTTCTGCTGCTGTTCAAACGGAGAAGAAGAACATAATACACGGTAGAACTGTCGTTCATTAACGAACATACTGTCGTTCATTAACGCAGTCCGTCTTTTTTTCCATTATTTCAAAATACCTTTTGTTACGGCTGAAGTGTTTCCAG
>JAJJMC010019832.1:2889426-2975006 GCA_023531435.1 Papaver californicum
ATTGCATAGTTTCAAAATAGAAAAAAACGGTTTTCATTCAGTAGTGGCGTTTTTGTTTGATGGATCATGCTGGGTTGACGACCATTGATGATCCATGCTTATGATTTACCTCTACTTGTTTGCATAAAAACCTATTTTGGAAATATCTGAGCTTAGTATTTAAAAAGAATTACATGATTAATCACATAGTTGTGGGAAATAACTGAATCCTGATTCCTGGTTTTCTCCATATTTTCTAAAAACATCTCTAGTTTATTTTGCTTTGTTTTTATTATTTCTAAAATCATTACCTTCACAAGTTCGAGAATCGACCACTCTTTTTACCACTATTCTAAAACACATCACAACTCCAGGATGCCTAACCTTTACATCAACAAAGCTCAACAACTAGAATTTTTACTATCCTAGGGAACAAGTAGCTGATACGAATGTCTTTTTCCATATTCTGAAAAATTGTATCACTACTCGGTACAGCCTTATCCACAAGAGATATCTCACTTCTTCTACAAAGACGCATAGATAAGATCCCATGTACAGCAATATCGAGGATAAATAATCTGTCTGGCAAACCCCTGAAGAATCCAAATTCCACGTTAATAACATCCTCTCTGCTGATCGATCGATGCGTTCAAATTTGAAATTAGTGTTACATAAGTAGGATTTGTTGGCTCCAGTTCGAGGATCTTCTTTGTCACAACCTCTAACGTTTCCAGCAAGTCCTTGTGCTTAAGACCGTAATGAGGTTTGCACGAAGCCAACAATCCGTGTCGTTAATGGCGTAGGTTTCCCACTTCTTATTTTCTCTGAAAAGTATCATTATAAAGGTGTAAAACCTAAATAGTTTGCCAACAATAATCACACATATATCATTGACAAGATATCAAACAAATATGCTATATGTAAATATAACATCTAGATCTACAAACTTTGTTCGAATCACAATTCTAAAAAACACATGGTTACCCCAGAAAACCTAATTTAGTCAACAATATTCTTTTACCCGTCAGAATTTTCTCAGGAACGTTTTTCAGTTTTGTAAAATACCTATAAAATACTTTTACAACTCTAAAAATTCTGAAAATTTGGTGTGGGTAACTATCAGGATGTCTACTGTATTAGGTTAAAAGGATTTGTCAAAATTCTTTTTAAGTTAAGAGATATGCTCGAAACTCTACAGCTGACCAAAAAAACTCAATTTTGTTTTTCACTTCACAATTAATATCCTTTGTTTCCAATATAATATCAACGTCAACGATTCACAAATAACCAAAAGTTATTGATACTTAGCTCTTTTGTATTGGAGGTGATCGATTTGACAAAACAAATAAGCTCCCCAGAACTCAGCAACCACAACTTGGATTGTCATCTCTTGAAATCATTTCCGTTGAATTTCTGTGGTTTTGCAACATCGTTCTTTCCCATTGTTACGAGATAAAAAAAGAAATAATGTGTTAAGATTGTTGGAATCTTGCAACAATGAACAACAATGTTAGATGTATCAGAATAATATATATAAAGAACTGAATTGAAAAACAACTCTACCACGGACAACTACGAGGGCAGAATCACAGGTTCAACAAGTTGTCCTTAACACATTAGTTCGCCGGTATACTCGAGAAGAGCAATGCTAAAACCCAATGTGCGAAGATGTGGCCAGGATAAGACTGCCCGATATAGCTTGTATTAGCACAATACAAACTACCCACTCTAGAACTTAGCAACAGGGAAGAAAAGGAATTAATCAATCAAAAACGTTTTTGGATCGTAGCCACTTCTGGGATGATTTTAAAATCTGAAAAACCATTTTGTATTTATATAGGAAATTAACCTTTAGGGTTTTGGAAACCTATAGGGTTTTTGATTTGTTGTAAAATAATGGATCATGGATGATGTCTAATTCGTAGGCCCAATACATGGATTAGCCCATTACATAAGTTAGTCCATGTATTGTTTGCATAGCCCATTCCACCCTAAGTGGACATCCTTCTCTAGAATACCCAATGTGAGAATAAACTAAAGAGTTTCATTCACTCAACAAAATGAGTGAGCATCCAAGACCAAAACCATTAGTTTAAAACTCATTTTCTCCACCATGTGATTCCATCTAACTTCTCCATCATGCATCTAATTTTGATTAAATCATATATCATCTGTTTACATCCATGAGCTTTTGAAATGATTGGGCAAAAAAGGTGAAATATCACGATATTTCTTTTTTCAGAAAAAATAAAAGAAAAGAAGATGATAGTTTGTTTGTTGGTTTTCTAAAAGATTTGAAGATGATGATATTTATGTTCTGATACTAATTAGTAGGATTTTCACCCTCTCTTCCAATTAGCTTGAACAAAATGGAACCACACCAGGAGCAAGAAGTTCACACGCAGTAGTAGTGGTTGGACAAAAAGCATACGTCTTCGGTGGTGAATATACACCACGTGTTCGACATCCAGAGTCTTACTTGGTCCGAAGCTGATGCTACTGGTGATATCCCACTACGCGTGTGTAACAATGGCTGCTGTTTGTGGGACAATATATGTTTTTGGTGGCAGAGACAAAGAGCATGCTGAACTCAACGAGGTCTATTCATTTGACACTTGTACAAACAAGTGGACCCTACTCCCATCAGGAGATGTAGGTCCTCCAAATAGGAGTTATCATTCTACTGCATCCGACGATCATCGGGTCTATGTATTTGGTGGTTGCGGTGTTGCCGGCCGGTTGAATGATCTGTGGGCATTTGACGTTAGAGACCAGAAGTGGGTTACATTTCCCTCACCTGGAGAAAAGTGTCCTGGCAGAGGTGGACCAGGTTTAACTGTTGCTGGTGCTAAAATATGGGTTATTTACGGGTTCGCAGGTAAAGAAATGGATCACGTACACTGTTTTGACCCGATGAAAGAAGAGTGGACCCTAGTGGATACGAGTGGTGACAGACCATCAGCTAGGAGTGTGTTTTCGACGGTTGGAATCGGAGGACATGTATATATCTACGGTGGTGAAGTTGATCCAAGTGATTTAGGACACATGGGCGCAGGGCAATTTGCTGAAGATGGATATGTTTTGGATACAGAGAGAAAAGTCTGGAAAAGGGTGGAGGATGAGGCAGCAGATGCATCGTCTGGTGGTGATCATCCTGGACCTAGAGGGTGGTACGCATTTGGAGATGGACGTTTGGGTGGGAAAGAAGGAATGTTGGTGTACGGTGGGAATTCACCTAGTAATGATAGGCTTGATGATATTTTCTTCTTCACCCCTTTGATTTCTGTTTAAGTAGCTAGTACCACTTGATGCAAGTGTAAGATGGTGGTATGGGCGTGGGCTGTCCAGCTTTTGTGTGTGCATGTTTTATTGTTTTGGTATATAAATAAAGAAGACAGTTTTTAGGGATGGGGGCGGATTATTTTGTTTAGGTGGAGAGATATAAGATGCTGTAGTACATAGAAAATCACTAAGTTATCTTTTTAACAAACTATATTAGCATATTTAGGATTATTTTTAAGTTAGTCAGGGCTTATAACCCCAATAATTAGGAGTTTGTTTAAGGTATCCGGAGTCTAAGGTCCTGGTAGTTGAATTTAGGATTATTTATCTGATAATTAGAAATTAGTTTAAATTAAACAAATCAAACTCATAAGTAGCCGGGGTTTATGGTCCGAAGATTAAATTACAAATATACAATATATTGATATAAACCTTATGTAATTTCACCTGAAGCAAGGCCGGAATTGAAGATAGCTTGACCAGTCCATCAATATTAATGGGTGTGGAAGATTAAATTACAAATATACAATAGGTTGATATAAATCCGACAATTAGGAGTCTGTTTAAATTAATTAAACAGGCCAGAGTCAGTGATAGACCCAGGTAATTGAACTTTAGGGTTATCTACCCAACAATTAGATTTTTTTTTTAAGTTGTACAGATCAGACTCGTACGCCCTAACGAATAAATTATGTTGTCGCAAACAACAAAGTAAGTATTTCTCATTGGTTTTGCTGGACATGAAATTAGAAGGACACTTAATCTCTTTTGGCGCTCGTAAAAATATGTGGGGCCCATACGAATGAGGCAGAGTAACTGACGGATAACTATGTTTATGGAACGTGGATTCCTTATGGACTTCTATACTCGGGTGTTAATGAAATTTGAGTTAAATACAAACTAATAAGTAATTTCATTTTTTGCATGAAGTCATGGACTAATGGGTTTCTATACTCGGTGTTAATGAAATTTGATTTCAATACAGACTGATAGTTCCATGTTTCATATGGACACAAATTAAAGTCGGTGACCTGTAATTATCATACCAACCAAACTTAGTATCAATGATACACCAAATATGATCCAAACTTTGTATTAAAAAAAATAGTCTAAAGTGCATAATTTAAATACTTTAAGTATGATTTTTTTTTACACTTATTTGCTTGATTTCGTCTAAAGTACCTTGTGTTGATACATCATACTTAAAGTATTTCATGACAAGTCATTTACTTTTGCATTTCATGTGTTTTGTTAGGTTACATCTCTAAAAACAAGTGGAAATAGAGTGTTACAAAGGATGAAAGGACAAAAAACAAGTGGAAACTCAGTAAACTCAAGGATTTCTTTTCACCATGTTGAAGAGAATGAGAAAGCGAATTCAACAGAGAAAGAATGAAGTCATTCCGACTTCGTATATATAAGTTATAGGCGAAAAACCAGTAAGATATGTTAGTCGTCCAAACATGACCGACTAGAAAAAGGGACAATTGGCCGTACTTGGACGACTACATTCGCAAAGTATAAAGGAGAAATTTAAGTGTTCATAAGGGGTTCCAGTAGTCCGGACTTGGCCGACCTCACACGAAAAACTACGGGCTTCCTATTTTTGTCGTACGGGCTTGGTATTTTGGTGTATTTTTGGAACCTATTTCTAGGGGTGAGCAACGGGTGGAACCCGTGGATTTGGTGCCACCCAAATTCAACCCATCAAAATGGCGGTTAATAAATTTGCATCCATGTCCAATCTATCACCGGCGGATTTAATACCCATGGATGGACGAGTGGAGGATTGGATGCGTGAAAATCCATGGATTTCATATTTTTTATTAGGAAAAATGAAAATAGTTAATATGTTAACAAAAAAAACTAATTTAACCATTGAGTTATTGAAATTAAAAAAAGACATATTAAGTTATTATAACATAACAATACTTAAACTAAAATAATATCATCCCAACAACCAAAAGTACAATTTAAAGAGTATATCCAGTACTACTTGCTTGCAAATTTGATTCATCGGTACAACTAGGTTAGAATTAAAACATTAAAAGTTTTATAATACCTTCAAAATACATTTATGTCCCTCTATATTTTTAAATTTCCTATCTACCCTTAAACATAGCGGGTGCGGGTGTCCAATGGATTTCTAGACTGGCATCCATGTCCAACCCGTCCATCAACGGGTTGGGTTTCCACCCGTCAAACTACAGGTGGATTGGGTCGGGTTGACGGGTTTGGGTTCATATGCTCACCCCTACCTATTTCGACCAAAATTCAAGCATGGGCTTTCTAGCACCATCCCCACTCCTTCAACATCAATCCATTATTCTTGTACTCCTCGATGCATCCTTGGATTAACACTAAGCCTCTCACCATCGCGGTTACTCATCTACATGCATCTCTTAGTGCTTGGACTTCTCCATTTGATGCCATGAGCTACTAATGACTCCAATTGAGGCCTTAAGCTATGAGCAGTCAGTACAGAAATATTCTTACTAAATGGTTAATACTTGGCATAATCTACAGACAAAGATGATTGACGTCATTGTTGTGTATCATTACTATCAAAATTAATACACAAACTTGCATCATGGCGCAATCTCTCACATAGAAATGCAACGGGCTTCCATATCTTACATAGAAATGCTATGAATTCATGTAGTATTCGAATCATCGTATTTCATCAAGTCTCACTAGTTTCAACGAACTCATCACTTAGTACGATCAATTCTTTCTCACCAAACTTTTGGCTTAAATGCATGTCCAAGTAGTCTCTTACAAAGGACTTGATCAAATTGGCTTGGCTCAACTACTTGACCAAGTGGTCTCTTATAGATGATTTATCTATTTAATGGTAGTAACACTTAGCTTTACTAATTAATATTTTCAAGAGAAACCAAATAAGTCACATGGGTGATATTTTCTAGGGTTATGGTCTGGTGGTATACAACAAATGCGTGTAGCAACACACTCATGATGAGAAAGTAATCAAGTATGGAAATATTTAAGAGATTAAGGAAGTAGTGGGTGTGCATAACTGTCAGTCTTTGCTGATATTACGGACATGATGTCACTACGTTTTCTATGTTTTCCACTCTTCTACTTCTCCTTAAATTCCACCTTTTACGAAATCAATGTGTTCTTTTACTTCTATAAATAGGTTTCTTTACTCTTAACAAATTTATCTCAAACTTATGCAAAGGAGTCTAAATTTGATTTCACATAAGTTTCTATCAGTCTTCCTCTCAGATAATTCTCTCACACAATAGTTCAACAACACAACACTGCAAAACGTATCATGATAAGTGCATAATTCATACATTTTAAGTATTATTTCCTTATACTTATTTGCTAGATTTTGTGTGAATTACTGTGTACTATTATTACTTTCGAAGTTTATTTGTTTTATTAGGTTACATCCCGGAAACCAGTGAAATGGAGCTTTATAAGAGAAGAATTGCCAAAGACCCAGTGTAACTCAGCCTATTCCAGGATTTCTACTTTCTATAATGTAGATAATTGAATTATGAAGCCAACGGCGAAAGAACGAAGTCATTCCGACTTCGTATAAGAAAGTTACGGGCAAAAAGAGGAGTTAAGCTTGTCAGTTCCATGGAACCGACAGTTGAACAATTTTGATGGGAGAGTGATAAAGGCACCATACTATTGGATCAGGGATGCCACAATTCAAATGGTGACAAAGACACTATCCAGTTCGTTATGGGCCACCTTCTTCTTCTCAATTCAAACGATGGTTTGTTTGTGAGGGGAGTTGAAGCAGCTGATGCCATTGATGGACGTAGTTGGTAGTGATCATGATGATCGCTGGAACAACAGAGAAGTTAGTGATGGTAGCTAGCAAATTGGAAATGATTAAAGAGTGGGTAGAGATGTCTTGGTGGCTGCCAGAGATGATGGATCTGCTGTCATTCTGTGATTGATAGTTGTTGGACGTGAACTAGCAGTTGGAGCTCGGTTAGCTGCTGGACAAGATTGCTGCTGGCTATGGTGCGATGATTGTTGGAGGTGAACTAGTTGGTTGTGTTCACAGTGCTGTAATGAGTTACTGCAACTCTGTGATGGCCGATGATTGTCTGTGGAGTTGATGAATCGATCATGGTTAGATGGCTTGGAAGAGATGCTGTGCTAATTGATGCTGGATATGGTGTGATTGATTGTTGGCAGTTGGAGTTTAACTTGAAGAGGATTATGAAAAAAAGAATGATCAAGGAAGAAGTGAGAACGTGAGAAGAGCTTGGTGATGCTGTGTGTCGATAATTATTGTGATCTAAACACCAGGTTCTTGGAAAGAAAGAAGAGACGTGAATGATGGTTGTTTGCTGCCGGAAAAATAGGAAATAATTTAGTTGTTGCCGTATATATGGTGATGAACGGCTAAAGACTGATGCCGAATTATCAGGGAAAGAATTGCTTCCATTGAAAACGAATGGTTGAGATGTGTGTTGAGTCTGAACAAGATTAAGAAAGATTTTCCGTAGGATACAAGGAAATATCGTTTATGCATATTTCCTAATTCCATTAGGATTCCAAAAGCTGGTCGACTCAAGCTCTATAAATAGAGCAGGCATCCACTCACGTAAAAGGGAGACCACAAAAGAAATTCTCACGTAGCTAAGAAATCCAGACGTAGCTATTCCCTCACGTAGCTGACACACCACAAAGACCTGAAGAAAAAGAGTTCAAGGGTACAGGAAGTTCACGTACAGAAAGACGCTGGATACCTTCCAGAAGTACTTCGGAGCAGCGGTCATTCGTCGCAACTTTTCTGGGTTTGATTTAACTTTCTTAATTATTTTTCATGGGTTTTGAGAAATTCATGATGAACTAAACCTCTCTTGTTGGTTAGGGATGTAGTCCTAAGTCGAAAAACATGTTTATTAATTGAATGACTCATTCTCACATGTTCATAATATTTTTAATATCGTTCATGTTTTACCGTTTATAACGCCATGTATGATTGATTGCCTGTTTGTTTGAGTCGCGAATTAAATAAGCATGCATTGATATATATAGCTAAACTAGGGTTTTACGATCCGGAATTGTCGAAGGACCCTTGTTACAAGTAGTATAACATAGTTGTTAACGACGGGATGTTGCCATGCGATTATGTGTAGAAGCGTGACCTAGGTTAAATCCGAGTGGCACTTTGCGCAGGATTGCTTAGAATAACCTCAACTCACAAAGACCATTGCTTTCGTTGGGTTAAACTTGAGTGGCATTTGCGCCAAGTTATTCGGTGAAAAGGATTCAAAGAGTGGCGCTTTGCGCTATTTGATGATAATAGGAGTTTTGCCGGAGTAAACCTGCGTTAGGATGCTTTAGGGTTATTGATATTGAGAATGCATGAATGTTGAGTATGATTTGATTGATAACATGTTGGAAGATGGAAGATGAACTCTCTAACCAATATTCTTTATCTCTGATATTCGTTTTAATTAATTTGCTTTAGTATAATTTAGTTATAATCACAACCAAAACCCCTCTGTTTACATAAGTAATCGAAAGTAATTAACAATCACATGCCTCTCTGTGGGAACGAACTTGTTCTTATTACTATACTCTAATCTATATTTGTGAAGTAAGAACTTGAATTATTTTGGTTGATTAACGACACGACCATATCACGTCGTTGTTTGTGGGTAAAAACGATTTGAGGTTAAATAGGGAAATGATGAAGAAGACTAATGCTAGTCAGAACAAATAAAAGATCAAACTATGCCAGTCGAGGCAAGTCGCTTGAAGGGGAAATCGATCAAAGACCAAATCTCTTAAACGCTAAACATTTGTACTGTATAAGTACTTTTAAGATTTGAGAGATCAATCTGTACGAAATTGGCCTAAATCAAGAAATGACCGTTCCAATTTTGTTTTAGTCACAAAGGAAGGAGAAGGGTTGATCTGTAGGGAGGGAACCGGAGAGAATATTGAGATCAATGGAATTGAATGTCAATGATGATGAGGTATGTTAAACTGCTGCGAAGATGAAGTGAGTTTTATGAGAGTCTCCAAGATGATAGCTCTATGATCATTCAAGTGTTTGTGAGATAAAACGCTTGTCTTTCAATTCTCTCTAAATTTTTTTATTTTTTTTCGATAGGTTGAAGAACCTATTTATAGCAGAAGAAGTTAACACACTGATCTCGTAAGTGGTGGAAGTTGCAAAGGATTGGGGGAGTAGATAAGTGGAAATCGTGTGTTGATAACAAACTTTATCGTGCCAATGGGACTTGTAGTTATGCGACCACTATTCCATTCACTCCTTCAACATCCGACACGACTTTTATACTTTCTCGTCGTGGGTGTATTGTTACACCGCACGTGCTGTAGGCCACCAGACCAAAACCCTAGTGAATATCCCCCCATGTGACATAAAATATGTCTCGAGCATGGTTAAGTCTATTTTATAAACATGTATTAATTGGTCAATTGTTGACCTAGCTAGACTGTCGGTCTTAGCATACAGTCTAGCATGTTGACTTATTGATAGATGAAGCACCAGTTGTGTGCTGAAACAAGCAGTGATGCTTAATAGATCGTATACGTAGAGAGTCTGGTCGATATTGACGTTGGTAGTTGTGGTGTACCATTGTGTCAGCTGAGGAGCAATGATACTCGAATGATCTTGTTGAATTAGTAAGTATAAGTCTAATGAGATTAATGGATCGATCAAAGACGTGTGTATTGACATGAGCGAATTCGTATGAGCACTCATTCGTTCGAACATCAAGTCTTTCGAGCCTCAAGTCGTGCGAGCTTCAAGTCGCGTGAGCGCTAGGTCGTGCGAGTCCCAATTCTTGTGAGCATCAACTTGTACGAGTGCTAGCGATTGTAATAATATTTAGTTTCATAGAGTAAGACATATTAAAGTTATTTTAAATATTGGTAGCGAGACCAATCGAAATAAGAAACTCTAATATGGCGGACAAACCAATGGCAGATAAGCCAAATGGAAGACGGACCAATGGTAGATGATGGATTAGTGGAGAGACCAACCAGAGAAGAGGAAATATCCCAGAGAAGGAGGACCGACCAAGGTGGGACCGGTCAAGGGTAGGTCCAACTATGGACTAAGCACGAATTTGATAGTCAGTGGGACTATGCTTCGTGTATCATGTCGTCTATGTAGAAATATTTTTGATAATATTTAAAAGAGAGGATTTGGTGTATAAGCCAATTGGTGTGAATACCAAAATTTTGGGAATATTAAAATAATAATCTTTTAATTAAATGGTAGCGGGACCATTCTCTATAGCTCTGCAGAGCTATGGTCTTTGAAGCAAAAGAGTCTAGGTTTTGGTAAAAAGAGCAAAAGAGTTTTAATGGAAAAAGGAAACCCTAAAATAAAAATAAAAATAAAGTTTGGAGAAAATATGGGAGTAGGGACCGCCAAGGGAGGTTGGCCGTTTGGCACCGGTCCCACAATTTCCTTATTTTCTTATTATTTTTATTTCCTTCTCTTATTTGCTCTTTAAAGTTATTGCTCCTTAAAACTTTGTTATTTACATCCATGGGTGCTAGCTCTTATGCCTGAAAATTTCAGATAATGGCGTCCTTTAGTAAAAACGTTGTACATTCTTCATACGATATCCGTTTTTGATGATCATCCCCAATTCGGAATCCTTAAATCGCCGGCTATGTTTCTACACTAAAGGGTTTAGTTTTGAGCTTGTTTCAGTCATCAAACGGAGCAAACAGTAACCTTCCAGGAACTTTTAGCTGAAATTCAGAATGAGATGCCCTTTTATTACGTCGTACAAGGTATATAGGGGAAGATATGTTGTTTAGAACATTTTGCCCCATTCCATACCCATTGTCACGTTTTATAAGGTGATTATGATGATGTGTCAGAAATTGGGTATTAACCAAAATTAGGGTTTTGTTGTACTTCGACCAATGTTGAGATTTTTAATGCAATCAACATTGGGAATGTGTTATTCAATCTTAACCAATCATTATTGGGTCTTTATATTTGCATTTGGCGCGATGGCGACTTTGTGCTTACAAGAAGATGGAGATGTTTCGACTTAATACATATGTGTGCAACTTCTTATGCGTTATGAGAAATCAATATTGTTCAAATATAGTTTGAGTATTGATGTAAGGTCACTCTAAATATTCAACCAGGGAATATAAAGAGGAATTAAGTTGCTCTATGCTAGTAGGCAATCTATCTAGGAGCATTGACATCCACTCATGAACAAAAAAGGTGTTATGGATGTTAATTTATGAATAGTCAGAAATCATATGGGGACGAACTACTATCAACACCAGTGATATTATGAGGACAATGTTGCTCTATACTAGTGTACAATACATCTAGGAGCTTCCCTATCATTGTAAAGGAGTAAGCATTGAGTTGTACGATACCAATGATGTATGTAAAATATTGAGAGCTCATCCAGGTGAGGCTCTAATATCATATGTATAGTTTTAGAAAGAGTGCAGGATCAGTGTGAGATGCCTGTAGTAAGCATTCGATATTTCAATTCTCTTTCGGAATATAAAATATGAATTTTATGCTCTTAATGCCAGGTCATTAGTATATAAAAAATATTTCTTTGATTCTACTAGTGGGTAGAGATAATTTTACTATTTTATCCTTCGTTAAAAATCCACCATCTACAGCCGTGATCATAATACTTTCTCTGCTTCCCTATCTAAGATCAACCTTATTCCTCTTTCTTGGTTTAGGATAGTCTTGTACGAATTTGAGCTCTCATACTCATACAAGCTTTCAGCTTACCCCTCACTTTTTCTTAATTTGATTGTACCTAAAACACCTACCTAACTAATTTGGGACTAATGCAACACATATAACTCGAACAGATAAAGTTGGCACAGATTTCCATATTCGAGGTTTCCTCAAAAATAACTCGAACCGGATAGTGTTGGTACTGATTTCTGAATTCCATGTTTCCACAAAAATAACTTTTTTATGGGATAACTTATATATATATATATATATACTCTTGCATGTGTCGTCATCTTAAAAAATTCTTTTATTGGTGTATATGTATGTCGAATTGAATGCCCCGTATCCATATCGCTAAAACGAACTATACATGTGTGCATGACGTCTCAAATTATCGTCTAATCACGAACGTTTGGTATTCCAGACTTTTCTCCTATATCGAATAACTGACTAGGCTCTCAACAATGAACTTTACCATAAATCATGGATATTAATAACGTTAAAATTACCCAAGCTTGATTAGAGTCACTGATCATCAAATATATCTTCCACTTGACTAATAAACGTTTACTAAATTAATAATGGTAGGGGATGACTCACGGTGCTCGGCGACTCGGCGATTAACTAGTTCATCTTCCGATTTTTTTTCTAAAGCTAGAACCTGTCGATCTTCTTCTTGAATCTTATGAAATCATAATCTTTCTCTTTTCCCTTTTAGATCCCGTGCTTAGTTGATTTTTCTTTTCGATCTTACTTCATTTTCTGATAATCCCTTTTAATAATGCTTTTATTTGATATGATATAACCCTTTTATCCTATAATTGATGCTGAAAAGATTGTAATCTCTTTTTCTCCTCGAATCTACTTCCCAGATTAAGTTTTCTATTATCGATTATCTCTTTCTAAAACGATCTTATTTTCCCCCTTTCTCTGAAATTTTTTTAATTCAAATTTATGTAACCCTATATTAGTTCATGATTGCTTAATATAGTTTATTCTAATTTTTTCGTTTTATTCTCCTTCACAAGATTTATCCCTTCATGCCTCTCATACCTGATTAGTAGGCGCTAGGGTTTTAGCTCAGGTCTTAAGCGGTGGTGGTAGGTTTTTCTGGTCATTGACATGAGCAGTTGAATTTGTCATCCAGGAGATCTTTCTCGCCAAATTCGCTCAATTTTTCTACTTTGGCCCTTCAAAGCTACGTTCTTATAATCTCCAATGAAGACTAGATTCAATTTCAGGATCTCCCTTTCGCTCTAAGTTTTCATCATTGCTCTGCTAGTTAATTATTCAATGGACCAGCATATTCCTAGTCTTTACCAATTTTATTGCATGAGAAACACTTGACAACTTAATTTCCTTTCTGGTCAAGTTTCAGATTTCAAATATAAAAGAGAGCTTCTATATTCTTTTAAGTCTGGCAAGTCTATTATTAACAATATTCACAAGTATTTCTTTCCCTTAATTCTCCTCACTCTTATCAAATTTCAATAGATAACAATTTTTTTATTATGGCAAATCTCTCTGCTCAACTTGCAAAACAATGTTATGTTTCAAAAAACCCCACTAAGCATGTTATTATAAAAATGAAAGGGAGGTTTGCTAAGTCTTTTGCTTGAATTGGTTGCATATGTAAAAAAGATATTGTAGTCACTAGGGGTTTGTTGAATTTCCCTATTAAGAATATATGGGGGACTGATCATGAAGTTGTCATAATCAATACAAATAAAAGAAATGTTTTCATCTTTAGAATCCAAAAAGAGGAATTTATCAAAAAAATCTAAGAGGAAGACCTCATTCTATTCAAGGTTATCTTATGGTTTTAATAATCTAGGAATTCTATACGAATGTTCAAAATATCCTTTTCAAGTTTGAGTTATTCTATATTGAACTTAGATTAATAGTTGATCTGGATATAGATAATATTCCTTATATACTGGCCTCTCAAGCTGCTGAAGTGATAAAAAATTTCAATAAAAATAGAAATGGAATTACAAAGCAATAGTCAGAGTGGATGTTAACCTTCCTATTTGTCGAAAAGTGAAGCTTACTCTGGAAGATGGTGAAGTAGTCAAGTTTGCAATCTTTTACCTAGGTTTCCCATCTGCAACTTGCAGAACCTGCAATGTGTTTAATCATAGTGAGATCTATTGTGGAATTGTGGCTAACTTAGCTTGGATTGATGAACCTATTTTAACCCTTCAAGGTGTTGATCCTTTTAATAAGAAAGAAGTAATAATCCTGAAGTAAAGGGTCAAATGAAGTTCAAATACCTCAAAAAATGAATAATGAAGTCATAGGGCAAGTTCAAGTGAATAATGATCAAGTTCTAATCATAGAAGACCAGAATAATTTGAGGAATTTGAGTGAAGAAAATGGCCCTCCAAATTCTCCAGTACTAAGACAAGTCTACTTCCTTTCTCATAATGCTAATTATGAAGATGAAAGGGGAGCTAAAAGAAGAAGAAATGACGATGTTGTTTCTGATCAGTTAGATTTCCAAATTCTTAGCAGTGAGATAAATGCTGCTCTTGCTAAACTAGCAGAAGAAGTTACTTCTAATGGAAATTCTCCAAGTCCAAAGAGTTGGTTTTTGGTTAAATCCCTTAAGGGTGAAAATTCAAATTCTACCAATATTGATGCTTCTAATGTTGAAACTGTTGCCACTGATGTTTTCAATGACCAAGTTTTTGAACCTGTTGCCAATGCTGAGGATGATACTGTTGAGATCCTAGTTCATCCCACCATTCAGGTTAGTCTTTAATCATAATTTTGTTTTCTGATTTCAAATTTTATCTCGATTTATTACTACTTTCATAGTTTAATTTTATACATTATTTTAAAAAAGTCTATCTTTCCTGCTAGTTTATTTCATTTCTCTAAAACCATGAGAATCCTTGCTTGGAACATGCAAGGGATTGTCCCCCCTTTTACTAGGAACCACTTAAACTATCTGTTAAAAGTTTCAAATCTAGATATGATTTTTCTCTTTGAAACAAAAGCTGATTGGGACAAAATGGATATGCTTGCTAGAAAATTCAAATTTTCTAGTTAGTTCTTAATACTCAGAATTGGTTTAAAAGGGTGAATGCTCATAGCTTGGCATAATAATTTAAAAATAAGTTGCATTAGTTTTAAGCATAATATTTCTATTTTGATTGTTTGTAATAATTTTAAAAATATCTGGAATATGATTTGCATGTATGGTGCTCTATCTGCTGACGAAAAATTTAACTAATAGGATTTCATAAATAATTTTAGCATGAATAATAATATTTGATCATATTTGGTGACCTTAACTTTATTCTGCATTTAAATAATAAAAATGGTGGAAATGACCATAAATTTTAGTGCTACTAAATATATCCATGACACTATTAACAATCTTGGTCTTATTGATTTTAGATATTTAGGAATCCTTTTTACTTGGTATAATAATAGGCAAAGTCATGGAAATATCAAAGAAAGAATTGATATAATGCTTGCTTCAACTGACTGGTCCGAATTATTCTCTAATGCTCTTGTTAAACATTTAATTAGAGTTGGTTCTGACCATATTCCTGTTGTTTTAGATATTTCCCCTTTGAAACTTTAGAACTATACTTTTTAGAATATTAAAAACATGGTTAAGTCATGAAAGCTTTCCTAATCTTATAAAAAATAACTAGCATTACTCTGATGAAATAATGATAACAACATTACAAATAAACTTAGAACCTTATCTTTCACTTTTTTTCATTGGAAAAAAAATGTTTTTGGAAATATTTTTACGAATATAAAATTTTTTAATGAGAAAATTAAAAATTTACATAAAATTAGTCATCTTCCTATATCTGATATTAAAAATCTTCAAATCCAGCTTGACGGCTGGTATGATAGAGAGAATGATTATTGGAACCAATTAGCTAAAGATAAATTCTTAAAATATTATAATAGAAAAACTGCATTATTAGAACTAATTAGCTAAAGATAAATTTTAAAAATATTATAATAGGAAAATTGCATGTTTTTCACCAAACTGCTTCTAACATACGAAGAATTTACAATATCCATACTTTAAGGGACTCTTCTGGTTCGTGGATTGAAGACTCTAATAAGTTAAACTTTATTTTAGGATATCTTTTCTAAAGATTTTATTTATGTAGTTTAACTTTTTTTTTAAATAAGACTATGCCTAAACTACTTAGTTACACTTATACTAGTCTTATACTTAAAGTCCAAAATCCCTCTTCCCCCAACGATTTTAGACCTATTAGTTTAAGTAATACTATTTATAAATTAATCTCTAAAATTTAGCTAATATATTGAAACATTTCCTTGATAAAATGATTTCTTAAAATCCGTGAGCTTTTATTCTTGGTTGTCAAATTACGAACAATATTATAATTGCTCATGCAATTTTACATTCAATGAAATCTTTCAAAAATAAAAATAGATTTTTAGATTTGAAACTTGATTTATCTAAAGCTTATGATAGAATTGAATGGCATTTTTTTGAAAAATTTCTAAATTCCTTTAGGTTTAATGATGATTGGAACCAACTTATTATACAATATGTTTCTTCTACATCCTTTCTGATTCTTCGTGATGGAATCCCTGGCCAAACCTTCACTGTCGAAAGTGATCTTAGACAGGCAGATTCATTGTCTCCCTATATTTTTATAATTTGTATGGAATTGCTTTCTAGAATTTTGTATAAAGTTAGTTTTGGTAAAAAAAATCTGGAATTAAAGTTTCTAAAACTACCCCTCCAATCTCTCATCTTTTTTTTGTAGATGATTTTTTCTGTTTTCTAAAGCAAGCATTCCTGAAGAAAAAAACTTATTAGATTGCCTTAAAATCTTTGGTGACCTCTCCTGGGGAAAATGCTTAATCTAAATTCTAGAATCTACTTTTCTACTAATCTTCATAACAAACATTATAAAATTGGCTATTTAACGTTTGGCTACCGGTAAATGTTAATATATTGTTTTAGTACCCAACGTTTAAAATATTAAGGGTTGGTATCTTGATCCGTCAGAGACTGTAAAATCAAACTGTTGATTTAATATTTTGTTACTATAATAATTAAAATTAAGATTAATAATAAATAATAATTACTTACGACGTTAAATTATCATTAACGTGTGTTGCACGTGATTTTTTAAAAAACATGTCATCTAGTCAATTTGATCCAATGGTTACAAATAGATTAATCTAACGACCATAATTTGACCTTGAGTTTATGATGTTCTGCTCATTCAGGAATTTCGTCGAACAACTTCAGTGCGTCTTTTTATTGATGAAGTTATCAGATTGTTGTTGTATTTTTAACCCCTTGTCTGTCTTCTTCTACCTGCAAATTCGAGTTCCAAGAAGAACCCAAGTTTCATAATCATGCAGGACTCTAAAACACTCAAGAATCATAACTAGTCATCATAAAAACTAACCGCAACACCTAGTTCTTCAATTGTTTCATCATCTTCTTATTTACAATCATTCATTGAACATCTTTTAATTTTCAATACCAAAATCTTTACTGATTTGAATTTTAGTATATACCCAATTCCAAACACCCACGTAACTCCTTATTTACCTTATAATCCTTTCAATTGATCGACACAAATTGATGGCAGCAACAAACAATTCACCCGCATCTTTTAAGAGACTTTTATCAAACAGTTACTGTGCGTTTTCTTGGTAGTAGAGAGTTTGCTGCTGATTTTGTGAACCCTTATACCACCTTCCCCGCAAACTCGAATATGATGAAAAAAACCAGATTCAAAAACCAAATTGATGGAAGAAAACGTAAGTGATGGAAGCCCTAATACCTATATTCCAAGAGTGTGTTGGAAATGATTTTCGAATGAAACCATTGTTCAAAAACCAAAGATTCACAAATCCAAGTAATCAAGTTTCCAAAATTTATACAATTGATTATCGTCTAGCTATTTGAAGTTGATATTTCCCTTCAGAAACCCTAGAATCTAAACCGGTTAAGTCAAACTACCAGCTATTATCACTGATTAAAGAATCAGAAACACAAATAGACCCTAAAGTTTGAACTTAACGACTGATTAGTAAAATTGAGGAAATGAATTTAGGTTAATCCAGAGAAACCCTAGCTCCACAGTTTCAATAAACATCAAATTGAATGAATCAGGAGTTCGACAACAACAATAACAAAAAAAAAGTCATGGAGTCAAAATATTAAGTTTTTTTTTAAAAAAACTTCTCTTCTCTCATAAACTCGAAGATGATATGAAAATGGCGACAACTTTTTGATTTTAAGGTTTTATTAGACTGATTTATTCGTGGTCGTTTATTCAAGTACGCTCATATTCGGACACGTATAATCTCACTAACGGGATGTTAGGACATATCTGGCCATTGTTATAATTTATAAGGCTAATATAGGAATAACATATATTGTGTGACAGAATTATAATTTGATTAAGTCAATTGTTTTACTTGACGGTCTTTGACGGGTCAAAGTATCAACCCTTAATATTTTAAATATTGGATACCAAAGTAACGTGTTGGACATTTGTTGGGTGTCAAACATTAAATAGCCCTTATCAAATTTTAAGTTGAATCTTTCAAGTTAGACAAATATCAAAAAATAATAAATATCTTGGAACACCTTTATTTTTTAATAGAAAAAAGACTAATAACTTTGAACTTTTACTTAGAGCAAGGGCTATGAGATAGAGTGTTCAAGCATTTTATCTCTTTCAAAACAAATGAGTGAATAGGCGAAGGAGGGATTTTTACACTATAAGGCAGTGGGGAAAAAGAGACTAGACGGGTGAAGTTCCCCGTCTAACTTTCAAAATTATTATTTTTTTAATAAAAAAACAGCCAGACGGGGGAATTTCACCCGTATGGCTTTCAAATATATTTTTTCAGATTACAGCCATTGGATGTATCGTTCACAACTGTTGGATGAAAATTTTACCTAGATGGGGGAACTTCACCCATCTGGGATTCCTTGGACGGGTGAAGATTCCCTGTTTGGCCCAGACGGATGAAGTTCACCTGTCTAGTGAAGACCAGCGACCACTCCTTCGATTGAACGAGTGTATGAAGGCATTTGAAGGTGAACACTCTACCCATAATGGAGTCTAATTTGATCAATTTTGGTCGAACTCTTTTATTTTGAAGGAGAATACTCTACCCATAGCCCTTACTCTTAGTAAATGCTATGCTGCTTTATAGGGTTTAAGGCTAAGCTTCTTTCTCAAGCGGGAAGAATTGTCCTCATTAAATCGGTCTTTAACTCTTATCCCAACTTTCAAATGCAATGTTTTGCTTTCCCCAATAATGTTCTTGATAAACTTGATAAGATTTAGCGTGACTTTTGGTGGAACAAAAATGATGTTTTTAAAGGAGCCTACACTAAATCCTGGGTCAGTATTTGCTCCAATGTTGAATCTAGAGGGGGTTAGAATTAGAAATCCTCATAAACAAAATCTTTCGATGATAACCAAATTTGCTTGGAGACTTCTTAATTGTAAAAACCAATATGGGCTCTGATTCTTAAACATAAATACTTTCCTAAGTATTTTAGGGTGAAAACAAATATACTACAAAGTGGTACTTTCAAGTAGGTTCGAGAGATCAAGCTCGAACAGGACGAGCTTAAACCAAGAAATGACCGTTCACGTCCAGCTTCGATTACAAAGATGGAAAGGATTAGGGTAGGTCTCGGGGGAGGGAAGCAAAGAAGGTTGAGAAATATCAGTAGTGTGTGAAGAAGAATGGATACCCTTAGAGGAATCGCTAATTTTATAAGTTTTGGTTTCTTCAGAATGATTGTGCGGTTGTCTTGTTCTATCTTGTTTTGAATAGATAAGAATCATATATTTATATATTGAAGAGGACACATTGATTTTCTCGTAATTCTTGGGAGTTAGGAAAGGTGGAGAAGTGATGATAATAGAGATTGTAGTGGGGTGGTGCCCGGAAAGTTGGGAAGACCTGTCTGACCACTACTCTTCATCCTCTCAACTGCTCTGTAACCGCCCACTTCTTATTACCTTCTTGTTTGTGGAGTTTATGCCACCACCCACGATGTCGTAGACCGCGAGACCACTACCCCAATGAGAATCCCCCCATGTTATATTTGATATCTCGTGGAAATAGTGGAGTTATAAGCCAATATGGTTTTGATTAAGTCAAGTCAAGTCAAATGACCTTCTAAGTCAGTGAGACAAGTGGTGTGACTCACTGGATTAATAGTTAGACTGATTAGTATCGATTCTGGGAAGTTCAATGGCCATGTACTTTCTTGAAAGTAATGTGGCATATTTAATGGTTAACTATTAGCTCAAAAGCGACTTATTGTAAGTCTGAGAGGCATTTGAGGCCAAATAGGCTCCTTGAGCAAGGAAAACTGCTGGAATTCATATAAGACTAAATGTAAGACCTATATTGAGAAGAAATGTGTATTTCTGAGGAGAGTAGCTAGTAAAGCCAACACTATCTACTTAGAGCAAATAAGAAGGTGCTAACTCTTTTAACGTAAAAGGATAGTGTGCTAACATCTCAGGAGTAAGACCAATATGCACAATTTCTAGTAAATATTAATTGTACTAGGGCTAGGAGGCTGGTATCAAGAAGGTTTGAAGTTAACACTTAATTTGTATAGTTAGCACTGAGGTTTTAGCATTAATGTACTTGTGGCTAAGTCGCTATATGGATGTGTTAGGCCAAGAGGCGTACTAATCATGACCGTTATCCAGGGACGTGTTAGGCGTGATTAGAGACGCAAAAGAGCCATGGATGCTGGAGTTGGTAGCGACGCATAGGAGCTAGGGCTAAGACGCCAAAAAGCTAGCTAGGGACGCATGGCCTTGGAGGTGCATTGGCTTTGGCGCTGCGGCCTTGGAGGCATATTATCCTAGGACGCGCTAGAGAGGCTAGCGACGGATAGGAGTTAGGGTCAAGGGTGCCAAGGAGAAGCCAAATGCACTAAGGATAGGGACGTCATGGTTAGGGGAACGGAGGCCATGGACACGGAGGAGAAGCCAGGGGCGCCAAGGCTAGGGGCGTTGAGGCCATTGACGCGAAGGAGAAGACCAAGGGCGTCTCGAAGCTGGGGACGCGACTTTGGAGGTGCATAAGCCTTGTGGCGCACTTGGCCACTAGGGTTAGCGCATTTGGCGCTTAGATTAGGGTTAGCACTTTGGTGCTAGGGTTTAGGTGCCAAGGTGGTGATACGTTGGCTAAGGCATTGTTAGGCTAAAATGTGTTATCTAAGAACATTTTTGGTTAGTTAGCACTTCTTAGGCGCTAGGGTTCAGTACCATGAAAGTTAGCGCTTTTAGCGATATTGTGGCTAATTGGTGCCAATGTGGTGCTAAGCCAACCAGCTAGTGCTAACTTGGCGCTAATATAAGAAAAGGCTAGGGTTAGCCTAGATGAGAGGTTCAATGCATCTTTTATGACATTGCTTCTAAGTTGTGGCGCATCCAAGAGGAGTGACACATTATTTATGGCTTATATTTAAGCAAAGTGCTAAAGTAGCGTACTTTAAGCTCAAAGGAGCAATTCGAGATGCATTCATTGCGAATGAAGCATTAAGCTATAATGTATTTCAGGGTTTAAGCATTAGCTATTCCGAGTTTAATGGGTATTACTAGAACATCGATGCACACTCGAGTCAAGTTCAAGGAATTCAGTCGTGGAATTTATGCGACTCGAGACTAGTTCGATACGGCATGGATATTATGAATATTCATAAGGCTGCATGGCCAATTTAGAATATTTAGATAGAATCTGTGTTCTTAATTTGCTTGCGAAATGTAAATAGAAGCACAATATTCTATATTAAGTGTATGCGCATAAAAATGCACATATATGTTCTTGTTGGTTAGTAAAGGGTAATTTATAATTCTAGCCCTTGTCAAAAAATCACCATCTATACTAAGTCTAATCATCATTTTCACTCTAAGAAGTTTAATAACTTTTGGATTTGGAATAATATTAAAAAAGGTTTATCTCTTATCATTTCTAATTATGAATGACAGGTTAATAATGGAACTCAAATTAGCATTTGACCTGATTTCTGGATTCTTAATCAAAATAATTATTTAGATCTTTTGAATTTTGATGATAATACTCCCAAAACTGTTAACAACCTTATTGGCAGTATAGAAACTGAAATTTTGTTGTTATTGAAAAATATGGACATCCTTCTCTGCACAGTAAAATTTGTTCTATCACCTTGAACATTGATAATCCAGATAGAATAAAATGGAAGTCTACTGTATCAGGAGAATGTACTACTAAATCTGTTTATTATTTCCTCATTTATAAAGATAGAAACAACGAGTAGTAAATTTTTTTGGAAATATGTTTGGAACATTGACTGCATTCCTAGAGTAAAGTTATTTTTTTAAAAAAATTGTTTCTAAAGTCCTTCCTATTGGAAAAAGAATGATGACCTATAACAATATTGTTTATCCTTAGTGCAGATTGTGTAATAAATATATGTTTAAAGATGAATTTCATCTAATTTTTAACTGCAAATTCTTTAAATGCATTTGGTTTGCTTTCTCTTATTTACATACTGTGAATTTATGTCAAAATATGGATATTAAAGATTGGTTTCAAAACCGCATGAATAACAGTATGATGAAAAAATTGATATCAATAAGATTGTTTATATTTTGTTGTCTATTTGGAAATACAGAAATAATGTGTTTTTTGATCATGTGATTCCACACCCTTCTACCTTAATTAAGAATATCCAAAAGGATTATATGAGCATTCCCAAAGATAGAACGATTCAGGTTGTGAAACAAACCGAAAATTCTCATGAGTTAGCAGATCAAAAGAACTTTGAAATGTATAGTTAAATTTGATGCTTCATTTAAGGATTCTGATAAGTCTTGAGGCTTTGCTATATAATTTCTAATATTTCAGGAGACAGAAAAGAAGTCAGAGCAGGTTCAGGTTGGGTTGCCAACCCCGAAGACGCAAAAAAGCGAAAACTTTTCTAACATTTCTCATGTAGATTAAAGACTTGAAGATCAGCTCCTAACAATATAAACCTGGTTAATGCTGTTAATGGAGAGGATTCATCTCAATTGAATTTGAGAGCCGAAAACAATGTTAGAAAATGTCAATTTCTGTTTAATACTCTTAGTGACGTTTCCTTTAATTTCCAGAACGAGAAGTTGCTCTTTCTTTAGATAAGTTAGCAAAGAAAGCTAGAAATCTAAATGTAAGAAATTTCACCGATGAATCTCTTATGGATGAAGCTAAAGTTTTGTTTTTTGATAAATTGAACAGGAATTCATTTCCTATTCTAAAACTTGTAATTTCTGATCCTTGTTAATATACGACACTTGAAAAAAAATCTAAAATAGCGGTATTTTTGACTAACTCAACCTTTTGCAACAAAAAAACTTCCAAAAAACCAAGAGAAAATTTTAAATAAATATCACAGCGACAAATAACAGTAAGAATTAATATTACAATGGTTCTCATGAAAATAGAAGATTAACAAACACAAAAAGCCTTACTTATTTCACGTGAATAAATAAGAAAAAAACAAAAAAAGAGAGACGAGGAAGAAAAACCAAACCCTACACCAACAGATAAGCTGCTAACCACACACCCAATACAACACCAACCCATCTGCCACCACTGGATCTAAAACTACCGTTATCATCAGCCGCTTGATCCGCTGGCTCACCATCAGGAGACATCGGCTCGGGAGCCAAATCTTCATCCTTATCACCTTTAAGCGAATCCGCAGCTTTTCCCGGGGCAGGTGCTGGAGCTGGAGTCGGCGCCAAAGCTTTCTTAAACAATTCTTTAGGCAACAACACCTTATTAATCGTGTAAACAGCTAATGGCATTTCATCAATCAATTTCCCTGTTATTTTCGCTGTAACAGTTTTGGTCTTCAATGTAACAGATTCACCGTCATTTTGAACAGTAAATTGGTACGTTTTTCCACCAACAGTAGCCAAAGTATTTACAACACCATTATTTTGTTTCAACATTTGCATCGAATTATAAACAGGCAGACCATGATAGGATAACAAAGCAATTTTTCCATCATCGGTTAAATTATCGTATTTGGATTGAAACGCTTTCATTGGATCATCCAGTGGGCAGAAAACAGTTAATCCACCATCAGCATTTTCTTGGAAAGTAGCATATGCTCCTGAAGAGACTAATAAATCTGCAAAAACTTTGCAACCTTGTTTTGACATTAACGCGGTTAGGTTAACCTCTGCAGGGCCGGGTGTCGGTGCTTCAGCAACAGGGGAAGCCAAGATCTTGCTGATTTGAATAATTGAAATATTATATGGAATTTCTTTCACTGATTTCACAAATGATGCGTCTAAAGTTCCATCATTATCTTCTGCACCGAAACCAACTTTACCACCTTTAAGATCTGTAATGTTCACAAAACCTGATGTACCAGGTGCAGATCCAGTAGCTTGAAACATTGTTGCTGCTAAAGCTGTACCATCGGTAATTTGATGGAGTTTTTTAGCACCAAAATAATCAAGAAGGATATGTAAAGAAAGGACATTTTTGAGAGCGAAAAGTGATAGTTGTTTTGATAATAGTCCTGACATTCCTGCATTATCAACTGCACACACTGTGATTGTTTGACGACTGTTAATTTCTTGTGCTAAATGTGTGATTGTTAGGTAGTGATTGAAAGTTGAGAAATCTGGGTGTTCTGCTAAGATTTTTGTAATGTTGTGAGCTGATACAGATGATACTAGAAGAGTGAAAGTGATGAAAATTGAAGCCCCGGTTAAAATCCGGGACATCTCCATTATTGTTGCTGTAGAGATTGAAAGAGTTTGAGAGAGAAAATGTGAAACACAGAGAGATAGGGAAAGAGGAGAAGAGTGAAGTCCAGAGGCAGTCTGTAGTGAAGTTAAGTATAGTGGAGATGGATGTGGGGGGTTTTATAAATAAAGCTTCATGTTTTCAGTAATTACGGGTACTGCCATTGGTGTTTCTCTACTCTGTGTGGGGATGTGTGAGATATTGGTAATAGCATAAATGATTATTTTCTTCTGAAACTTCTGAAATACATGATTTGCTCCTTTTGTATTTGATGATTAGACGGAAATACCCTTTTGGAGAAACTAAATGTTTTACTTGATAACTAGATTACGAATCATTATTGCCTTAATGGGAGAGTTAGGATTTCCATTTATTACTGATTCATTTAAGAAAGAAACTTAAATTGACTTTCATTAATTCTTGGATAAATGTCTGGGACTTTGATTTGTCTTACTGGGTCTTTGATTTATCCTGGTTAAGCCGGAATAGCATAACTGATCTCATATTTCAATTTGGTTTGCATACTAAACATGCTACAATTTATAGGTTGGCCAAGTCAACAGGTACAGCTTGAGTAGCACATTTATGTCCAGCAGTTAATTCTCCAACTTAGTTGGATTAGTTAGCACGCAATGAGAAAGACTGATCGATTGTTATTTCTCCAACCGACATAACTACATCTAGTTGATTTGATGCAATATGAGACTGTGATTTTTTTTTTATCAACAAAGAAGCACCTTAAGATTTGCCGGTGATTATAAAGATACGGTGGGTCTCCCATTAGATGCCGCCCTTAAAAGCGTCCTTTAGACTGAGCCAGGAGCTAAGATACGGCAGGACATGTTAGTAATTAAAGCACCCAGGAAACCTTAAATAAGCGGCTTGGAAATTGAGATATAGTTGTAGTACAATTTTTGAGAGACTGAAACCAGCAGAAATGACGAGGTCACGTGGGGTTAGGCATCTATTGATCGGAAATCAAGGAGATTGGTTTGATAGAAAACAACGGCACAGAAGAATCAGAATAGAAATAGTCAATAATTTATAATTACTATTTACCCATTTTATCCATTCTACTAGAAACGTAGGCCCAGAATTGTATCCAAAGGGTCCGTCACAACCTTTGATCAACTGTACAATCAAAAATTGACTGATCGAAACCATCGAGACAGGACAAGACTGATTGAGAATTGATGGTTCAGATCTGTTCAGTAAACAATGAGAAGACGGAACAAGAACAACGTGGGATAGGGTATTCTCGTGTTTTCTGTGGATACGAGGGTTAATTGGGTGAGCAGTTATGGAGGGTGGAGGTTATGGTCTCGTGGGACCAGAAAATAGCTCTCTGCTACTACGTACTCAAAATATGCCAGACTGGTGATAGAAATCATCATATTAGCTGTTGACATGTGGACCGGGATGTCTTATTGCGGAGTAGAGATGCCTTCACTTGCTTCGCCGACAATTGGTCCATCTTTTTGCGGTTTCATTGCAATGGTGTGGGCACAGTTTTAGAGTGCGACATGCAGTTCAAAGAACACAAGGTAAACGAGACAAGTTCAAACTTCAACAACTGATTCAAATCACTTCATGTTTACATGGTTCAAAGTTCAAACGTATGTATACAATACCGTTTTCCATGCAATCGAGCTATGGTATCAAACATATAACAAAAGAAGAAAAGAAAAAAAATGTTAATAGGAGTAGTAATAAAAAGTGGAAAAAATGCTTAAAAATAAAAAGGCGCATGTTATAATTGGAAGTTTCATAAAATTTATTTATTTCTTCAAAATAGTAAATTTCCACACATTTCAATGGGCCATGATATGCGAGAATTGAAAACGGTCCTTCTAGGGGTAGATCAAGGGGATGGTCAAAACGGATCAATCCCCTTCACCACTGAGATAGGGGGTTGGATTTTAATGTTTTAAGACTTAATGGGACCTTCAAAAGGTTTAGAATGGTTGGATTTTATTGGACCATAAAAATTGGGCCACCATTAGAGCCTCTCTAATAGTGGTGTTAAAAATTTTATGTGGAGGTCTTATTTAAACCCTTATTTATGGGTTTTATATATACGACAAAAATATAAATTTTTGCTCATGAACCATCTCCAATTGGTGTGGGGTCTTATTTTTATAATTTGATTTATGGATAAAGAACAAAGGTGATTTCTTTTTTTTATTGGTTTAAAAAAGAATTATTTAGAAAAAATAATTAAAAAATGACATGGAAGTCATTCCGAAGGTCTAGATAAAATTTTCTTTAAGACCTTTGTATTTATTTTGGTACCCCTCCTACTTTGTAGGACCTACTTTTGAAGAACATCTCCAATAGTATTGGAATTAAATCTTTGAAAATCTTATTTAATTTATTTTAAATAATTATTAAAAAAGAAAATTGCTGAAAAATATGATGTGGAGGTGAACCTTAAGGTGTAGTTAAGACTTTCTTTAACACCTTCATATTTAGTATCTCATCTCTCTTAGTTTGTAGGACCTAACTATTGGAGATGAATTTATATTAAATGAGGGTCTAAAATCCTATGTATCATAAAAAGATAATATTTTTATCTTCTATCGCAGATGTTATGAATTTAATTTATTTAAAAATCTAAAATCCTATATATCATGAGAAAATAAAAAAATCACCCTCTGTTAAAAATGTTTTTAGCTTTTTCAGATTGGGAAAGAACATCTGGGGCGACACAAGTAAGTTTTTTTTTATGTGAAACATAGGTGACACAAGATAACAACCAACTAGGATATACATATCTGAAGCAATAGAATATATCTTCAAAACGTTTTAACCCCATTCCGCACCTAACCTATATTCCACCGACGGCTGACACTATTTTAATATTCGATTATTGGTACTTTACATTTGTGGGTGTATGATTGCTGGGTTAATTGGGTTAGTTTAGCATACTAGACGAAGTTACTGTTATAAAAGTTAAACGAAAGAAGGCCATGCATATTTGAGAGTTTTAAGTTAAACTCAAGATTTTAAACAAGTTCAAAATCCTTACTGTTTTAATGGATATAGCTTTTGAGAATCTAGCCAATTTAATATTGAAAAAATAAATAACGAGTGTTCATTGCTGAAGTTAAAACTCGAAGCAAATACCATTGTAATTCAGTTATTAGGTGATGATATTGGTAATTTAAATTTAAAATACTTCGACACCAAATTCTTTAATAATGAGAAAACAAAAAAATTAATTAGTTAAAACAAGAAAATCATTTTAATTTTATTTAGTTTTTAATAGAAAGATTAATAGGCCATGGGTTATAAGCCCAAAGGTGTCACTATCCAACTAAATAAAACCCAACAAAACAAATTTAATAAAAAAAATTCATTATAAACCAACTGTCTATATTAAACTTGTTTATTATTCAGCCCAACTTCAGAACCTATTCACGCCCATCACGCCCATCACGCGCACTACGCACGTCCACCTTCATTTAACGCCATTTTTTCCCTCTTAACTTCTATCATCTACCAAAAACAAAATTCACACCTGAACACCTGAAGCAAACATCACCAGAGAAAAAACCCTGAACCAACATCATCGTCATCAAAAATCATATCAAGTATCATCACATTAATCTCCCTGAAACAAAAGTCATCACTTAAATCATCATCAACAGTAGAACTTGAGTCGTAATCAACCTAAATTTCTGATTCTAAAACGATTATTGATCATCAACAGTAGAATTGAGTCTTCTACTTTTAACTCATCATAATCTACCTGAAGTTTCTATTCAATTCTGTCACAGTTTAAACCTAAGAAAAATCAATGAAGATCATTAAACATGGTGAAGAAACAAGACAACAAGATGAAGAAAAAACTAAATACACCAGTTAAGAAACAAGAATCTACGAAAGGTAAATTAAAGTTTATAGTTTCATCATATTCTGTGATTGTTTACGGTTGAAAATCAAAATGCATTTGGTAAATAAGGTTTCATCATATTCTGCATGTTTATGATTTTTAGTTTCCTGATTTTGGTTTCGTCGATGTATTTGGTTAATAAGGTTTCATCTCTTTCGAAATTACAGGTTTCATAGTTAGGTTTCAGTTACTAGGTTTCATTGATTTTCATCTGTTTCAACGTTTAGATTTCATCTGTTTAAACCTAAATTATTGTGTTGGAACCGAAATAGGTTTCATCCTATTCTGTGTGTGGTTGTGACCAACAATGTTGGAGGTTTTTTACTTAATTGGTATTATGATGGAACCCAAAAAGGTTTCATCCTAATCTGTGTATGTTTGTGATCAACAAATGTTCGTGGTTTTTTACTTAATTGGTATTATGATGGAACCCAAAAAGGTTTCATCTTAATCTGTGTATGTTTGTGACCAACAATGTTGGTGGTTTTTTACTTAATTGGTATTATGATGGAACCCAAAAAGGTTTCATCCTAATCTGTGTATGTTTGTGACCAACAATGTTGGTGGTTTTTTTACTTAATTGGTATTATGATGGAACCCAAAAAGGTTTCATCCTAATCTGTGTATGTTTGTGACCAACAATGTTGGTGTTTTTTTACTTAATGCATGTTTTGATGGAACCCAAAAAGGTTTCATCCTATTCTGTGTATGTTTGTGACCAACAATGTTGGTGTTTTTTTACTTAATGCATGTTTTGATGGAACCCAAAAAGGTTTCATACTATTCTGTATATGGTTGTGACTAAAAAATGCTGGTGTTTTTTTACTTAATGAATGTTTTGATGGAACCCAAAAAGGTTTCATCCTATTCTGTTCTGTTTGTGCTAATGGTTTACTTATTCTGTAACAGGAAAAAAAATATTCGAGATCCATATAGATGCTCATTACAACATTTTTGTGCAGAGGCACCAAAAATAAAAGCATTGATACACATTAAAGAAAAACACATGAAGGCACTTGTTGCAAGTCCATTCTGGCGTTTCTTCAAACCGTTCTTTGATGGTACCCTTCAAGCAGAAAAATTAAAGAAAACAACAAGAGCAGTTCAGATGATCTTAGGGTCATTTTATAGAAGTGTAAAGGGTGATAAACCAGATTGTTTCAAATTGATGAGAGCAAGGAATATGATACTACGGACAACACCTGAACAGTTCGCTGTCATCTTTGGTCTGTAATGATGAAGAATGTAGATATACACCAAGATGTTGAGCTGAAGAAAAAGGTGAACATGTTTCAAGTTGAGTATTTTAAAGGAGCTAAGAAGATGAGAAAAACTGATATTGTCAGAGCTATGATGGAAACAGCAGCAGATGAAACCAAAGCTGAAGACTTCGTCAAGCTATTCATACTCTATCTCTTAGTTTCGATATTTGTCCCAAACAAAGGTGGGCAGAATCTGACATCAAAATACTTGTACCATATTTGAGATGAATAAAGTGTGTAGGCCTGATGTTTTGCATGAAAATCTAATTGACTCTATCATTAAAGCTGAAGAAGTTGATGATGTATCAGGTTGCGTCATTTACCCACTGGTAAGTTAATTTTTGTTTCTTTTGATTCATAAAATGTTTGTTTTTTATTTTTCCCAAGTTTGATTACTAATTTAAATGTTGAATTGTGTATTGATTTTTTACAGTATTGGTTTGCTGAGATGACAAACATCACTTTGAGAGAAGATGGGAGCGAAAGGTACGCAAGGTTTGCTAGATGGAACCTTGATGAAATAAGCAAGCAAGTGGTGAATAATTTGGATGATCTCTCCAACAAACCAGAAATTTTCTCCAAGGTAAAAGCAACAAAAGTTCTTGTTTGTTTATAATTTTTAATGTCTGCACCTTATTCAAGATGAAAAAGCAAAATTATGAAACCAAAAAAGGTTTCATAGTTTATTTAGTACCAACTTATTAATCATAACATTACTTGTATTCCACAGATGAATGTGGGTTACCGTCAGGGATCCTTCATGTTAGAATATAATGAACAAGAAATACGCTTGGTCCAGCGTATAGAGGAAGAGGAGATTCAGTTTGAAGAGTACATAGATGGTGAAGGAAATGAAGAGGAAAATGCAGATGTTAGTGGTGAAAGAAATGAAGAGGATAATGAGATGGTTGTTGAAAGAAATGAAGATATTGGTTCTGAAAGAAATGAAGAGTTGGTTGGTGAAAGAAATGAAGTGAGTGGTGAAACTGGAAATGAAGATACCACATACAAGGAAAAATATAAGTGGGCAAGAATTTTGATTGAAAAGCTTACAAGCGTCGGTAACAATGGGCTTTCGGAAGAAGATCAATCAATTCTCGCAAAATATGATGCTGAAGATAAGTTAGAACTAGAACCAGTGAGGAAGACTTACGTGAGAAAGAAACGTAAGCGAGATGAAGCAGAAACAGTTTCATACACTGAACAAGATATGGAGGAATTGATAACCAATACTATAAAAATTGTGGATGCAACGGTAGAACAAGATGATGTGAATGTTGAGATTGAAGAAGATAGAGAACAAAAGTCTGACAATGATGAGGTGATAATTTACTATACTTTTTTTTGATTTGATTTACTATACTTTGTTTTATGAAATCAATAAATATTGCAGGTAATGAATATATTTGAAGAAACAGAACAACATGATGTAGTGGAACCTGAAAAAGGTTTCAGCTCATGAAGAAGTTCAGGATCAACATGATGCAGTGGAACCTGAAGAGGTTTCAGCTCATGTTGAAGTCCAGGAGCAAAATGATGCAGTGGAACCTGAAAAGGTTTCATCTAATGAAGAAGCTCAGATCCGCATGATGCAGTGGAACCTAAAAAGGTTTGTAGATGCAGTGGTTGACTATTCAACGAAGAGAGGTTTCAGTTCATGAAGGTTTCAGCTCATGAAGAAGTTCATGATCAACATGACGCAGCGGAACCTGAAGAGGTTTCAGCTCATGAAGAAGTCCAAGAGCAGAATGACGCAGTGGAACCTGAAAAGGTTTCAGCTAATGAAGAAGCTCAGATCCAACATGATGCAGTGGAACCTGAAAAGGTTTCAGCTCATGAAGATGTTCAGGAGCAACATGACGCAGTGGAACCTGAAAAGGTTTCAGCTCATGAAGTTCAGACTGAAGAGATTTCGGAGTTAACTCCGAACACAATTGAAGATTTGGAGGTGGCTGACAAGGTAGAATCTGAAATCAAAGCGAAGCAAGCCAAGGACAGTATAATGGAAGAAGTTTCCGAGTTAACTCCGAACACAATTGAAGATATAAAAGTGGCTGAACAAATTGAATCTTCTTTGACGAAAAGTAACTTGAGGAGTGCAATAGAAGAAATTTCTGAATTGACTCCAGACACTATAGAAGATATCAGAGTCGCTGAGAGAGTAGAACTGGAAGCGAAGAAAAGTTCTTCACCAAATCCAGAGACACAGATTGAAGTGTCAACTCAAAGCCAAGGTTCAATTGATGAAACTATTCTTCAGCAAATGGAAGACGAGTATGCAACCAAGACTTCTACATCAAAGCCAAGTAGTAGCAAAGGCATGTGCTACTACTCTGTTATAAACATGGCAAATGATGTAATTGATTTATAAGATGATGTGCCTCATTTCAAGTTGGGATTGACGGAAACTGACAGTGAGAAAGAAGATGGTGAAGACATCAGTCCCGATAAAAAATTGAGTAACATAATCTCAAGGATGAGAGAAAACAAAAGGACAATGCAAGCACCTGTCAAGATGCAGGATTATACACATGGAGATGCTAAGAATAAGAAAAGAAAAAAGACTCGGTGTGTGAGCAGAAATCAAAAGAAAAAGTTGGAGAATAAACAAAAAGAGAAAAGGGAAGACAAGTTGAAAGCAGTGGACAACTTAAAAATTATGCAACTGCTGGATTCAAATGAAAAACAGATTGTCTGCAGATATATTTTAAAATGCACAATGAAAGGTAAGTGTCATTCATACCATTAAGTTTTTTGGTTAAATAATTTAAGTGTTTTAGTTTCTTTTATTCTTCTTAAATATTAAATTTGTTTATCAACAATATAACAACAGTGACATGGCTTGGGAGAAGGACGATATGGGCCTGTACATTACAGGAAAAAATATGAACGCCTTGATAAGAAAATGTGACATAAAAGGAGATATGATTGAGTTCTACATGCTCAAATTGCAAAAAAACATAGTAAAGAACATCAAGAAATCAGATGGCACTCCTAAGTACAAAAGGGCTGTTTTCCTAAGCACATATGTCTATGTAAGTTTCATCTAACTTATCTTATACAAATGTCTTTCTGAAAACAATGAAACCAATTTTGGTTTCATCAAAATAAGGTTTTATCTGTTTCAATTACATTTTTCTGTAAAAAAAAGGTTTCACTGATTTTCAACAATGCACTCATTTTTATTTTTTATTGAATTTCAGACATTACACTCAATCGGTAAAAGTTGCCACACTGCGATTGAAGCTTTCATTGATAAAATGGACTACACTCCAGAATATGTCTTCGTTCCAATCATAACAAAACTAAGTGAAAAGACATATCACTGGACATTGTTATTCTTCGATAATGAGACTGGAGAATTCTCTCATTACAACTCAATGGCCTCCACTGAAGATGAATGCAAAAAAAGTGTTGAAAGCATGAAGGAAAGAATGGTGTCAGTATTCAGAAAACATGTATCAAAGCTCTGCCTGGACCCATCAAGTCAAACAAAAGAATTTATTTTGAACACCCCTTTCTGCTGTCAACAAGATGTGTAAGTACTTTTAAAAGAAATTGTGATATCTGCATTTTAATCTTTTTTTTTTTTAATTGAAATATATTGTTTTGTTAATTTTAGGAATGATTGCGAACTTCATGTTTGCTATTACATGAAAAGCCTTTTGAAATGAAAATTTTCATCCGAAGAGCACATAAAACAAAAGGTGCAAAATATGAGGCCAAAGTTGGCATTCAAGATACTCCTTGACAAAGTTGAAGACTAATACTCCTTGTCAAAGTTGCAACTTAAAATGGAAGAGAAAAGAAGACTGATGGTCAAACCTCATCGTGGTTGTCTGTTCATGAAAGAGAGGTTGAAACTTAGGTTGCAACAATGTTAATCAATTAGTTTATGATACAGTACAAATGGTTCTCCGTAAAAAAATCTTATTCAGTATTAATCATTCTTTTGATCAATCAATACTCTTAAGGATGACAATCTTTTTGAATGATTTGTTTCATCTTATTACAGTATGATTTATGAGAAATGTTAATCAATATTTTCTGTTTCAGCTTATTACAGGTGAAAAAAACAATGAAACCGAAAAAGGTTTCATCATTTATTTTTGTTTTCATCTTACTACATATGAAAAAAAACTATGAAACCGAAAAAAGGTTTCATAGTCTTTTTAAATTTCATCTTACTCCAGAGGAAAAAAAACTATGAAACCGAAAAAGGTTTCATCATTTATTTTTGTTTTCATCTTATTCCAGAAAGAAAAACACTATGAAACCGAAAAAGGTTTCATAGTCTTTTTAAATTTCATCTTACTCCAGAAGAAAACAAACTATGAAACCGAAAAAGGTTTCATCATTTATTTTTGTTTTCATCTTATTCCAGAAAGAAAAACACTATGAAACCGAAAAAGGTTTCATAGTCTTCTTAAATTTCATCTTACCCAGAAGAAAACAAACTATGAAACCGAAAAAAGTTTCATCATTTTATAGATAAAAAAACATACGCTACAGGCCTGTAACTTATAAAAAGCCTGTAACTCTGAAAAAACAAAAAAACATGAAAGACCTGAAGCAAAAATAAAATTTTAACTGTAAACAATATGAAAATTGAAACATATAGTAGTGTAAACAAAAAATGAAAATGAAAAAGTCAATGAATTGTTGTCAAAATAAATTCACATCTGCCGCGCAGGGCATGTCCTTCGGTTATGGGTACTCAAAACATGGTAGCTACCGCAAGTTCTCATCTTCTTATTAGGAACTGAATTTGTATTAGGAATTCTCTTCTTCTTCCTTGGACGACCAGGTTGTGGTAGAGCATCAGGACCAAGAACAAGAGATTTTGGAGACACAACCGTAGGCTTTTCAACTGTGGGAACAGGATTGATTGGTCTTGCATAGGATTCACGGTAGAACTTTACTGTAAAATAGAATTCAACATACTTATACGGGTCTTCTTCATTTAGCATGATACAACGGATAGCATGGGCACAAGGAAAACCGTTGATGCGCCAGCGGTTGCAAGAACATGTTCTTCTTTCCAAATCGACTTTTTGTGTTAATGTAGAATGAACTTCAAACACATATTGTGATGACTTGGTGACAGTGTATTCACGGCCATGCATCTTGTTGTTGTACAACTCATTTTCAAACTCTGGACACAAAGTTTCTCGCCACTTCAATAATATTGCACATTCCTCACGACGTACACACATTTGATTCATAAGCTTCACTCTGATCTCATCAACCATAATGGCTATAGGCTTCTCTCGCTCTTCAAGGATCCAACTATTGAAACTCTCAGCAATATTCGAACACAACCTACCATAACGACGACCCGGGAAATAAAAACTTGCCCATTTATCAATCGGAGCTCTACTCAGATAATCTTGTAACTTCTGATTTTTGACCTGCAATAAATTCTCCCAGTTCTCTGAAAATTTTATATGTGTATTAGCATACGCATATTTTTCAAACAACCCAAGCACATAATTGTTATAAACCTTACTGGAATTCGGCAAGTATGTATTGATATTGTTCTTCATATGCCAATAACACCAACCATGAACAACATCAGGGAATACTTCAGGAATTTGATTGACCAAACCACTACCTCGATCACTGACAAAAGTAAGCTTTTTACGCATAGGAGAAATGACTTCCTTCAAATTCTCCAAAAACCATTTCCAGTTCGCGTCATTCTATGATGAAACCACAACATAAGCAAAAGGATAGATTTCTGAAACAGAACAGGAAAAAATGTCTGAGAATATAAAAACGATGAAACTAATTTTGGTTTCATCAATAAGGTTTCATTTGTTTCAAATAATTTTTTTTTTGTAAATAGGTTTCACTGATTTTTATCTTGGTTTCATCTGTTTGTAGCATGGTTTTAGGTTTCATCTGTTTAGTAACTCAGAAACAAATAGAATGTTTAAGAAACTTACCATCATTGCCGGTTAGACCTGTTGCTGCCATGATATGACCAAAATATTTGCTTTTCAAATGGGCTGCATCAAGGAATAATAAAGGACGGCAGTAATTGAATCCACGAATGCATCCTCCGAAAGAGATAAACAATCTCTGAAATTTTTGAGTCCCATTTTCAACTTCCAAAACAACACGAGATCCAGGATTGGTTTCAGTCAATTTGTTAGTATACCATTTCAAGTACATAAATGATTTCTCGTTCTCTCCCCATGTAAAATTCAATGCATGCCTCTTCCCTGCATATGCATAATAACGACTAATGTCAAAGCCATACTCTCTTGTAAACTGATTCATAATATCCTTTGTCTTCTTCTTTGGATTCTGTTTATCATATCAACACCACTTAGTGGTATTGAGTTTGTGATCCTCACTAAATGAACCAGAAAAATAGGGGTATTTTGCGTTACCTTCCCTTTAAAGACTACTAATTAAGAAAACCTCCCTAGAGATTGAATATTAGAAAACATGCCGTGGGTTATAAGCCCAGAGGTGTCACTATCCAACTACAAAAAACCCAACAAAATAAATTTGTCACAAAAAACCCATTTGAGCCAAACTGTCTAAACTACCCTTAATAAAACCGCTCACTCACTCTCATTTAATTCTCATTAATTCAATTTGAAACGAATTTAGTTCCCTCTTTAACCACTTCCGGAATTTCAACCGTTCCCCATTTTCAAAATCAGAAGAAAAATCTCCTGAAACAACATCATCTTAATCTTCATCCATATCATCCTGATCGTCATAATCATCATTATCGTCGTCGTGATCATCTACATCACCAACAGTACATTAAAAAACAAAATCAAAAACTGAATTTTTGATTCTCAAACGGTTGTTCATCATCATCAGTAGATATACTAAGTTTCCCACATCCTACTTCTACTATTAACTCATATCTTTCTATTCCTATCTCTAACAATTTAAACCTTACCAAAAATCGAAACAAAATCACTGAACATCATTCAAAATGGTAAAGAAACAAGATAAAAAGAAAGATAAAAAGATGAACAAAAAACTTAATAAAACAGTTAAGAAATAAGATTCTCCAAAAGGTAAATCAAAGTTTCATTGTTCTTCAGTGATTGTTTATGGTTGAAAAATCAACATGCATCAATGATTTTTAGTTTCGCAATTTTGGTTTCATCAATGAATTTGGGTAATAAGGTTTCATCTTTTTCGAAATCACCGGTTTCATAGTTAGGTTTCAATTACATTTTTCTGTAATTATGTTTCACTGATTTTCATCTTGGTTTCATATGTTTGTAGCATGGTTTTAGGTTTTATCTGTTTTGACCTAATTTATTACTTAATTGCTATTTTGATGGAACCAAAATTGATTTCATCATGTTCACTTATGGTTGGGACCAACGGTGTTGGTGTTTTTTACTTAATGTCTATTTCGATGGAACCAAAAGAAGTTCCATCATTTTTATGGTTCCATCTTATTCCAGATGAAAAAATTGATGGAACAAGAATAAGTTCCATCATATTAGAGATGAAAAAAAATATTGAAGCATGTGACAAACTATGAAACCTATTTTGAGCATGTGACAAACTATGAAACCTATTTTGGTTCCAACAAATTATAAAAGCCTGCAACTCTGTCAAACTTAATCTAAAATTAAACAAACATAAACACATACAGCAAAATAACATGTTTAACTTTAAACAATGATGGAACCAAAAAAAGTTCCATCATATTAGAGATGGAAAAAAAAAATACTGAAGCATGTGAAAAACTATGAAACCTATTTTGGTTCCAACAAATTATAAAAGCATGCAACTCTGACAAAATTAATCTAAAATTAAACAAACATGTTTAACTGTATACAAATGTAGAAAAAAGAATAAATCAGAAAATAAAGATCAAAACATATAGTAGTCTAGACGAATTGTAGTCAAAATGAATTCACATCTGCCGCGCAGGGCATTCCTTCGGTTATGGGCACTCAAAACATGGCAGCTACCACAAGTTCTCATCTTCTTATTAGGAACTGAACCTGTATTAGGAATTCTCTTCTTCTTCTTTGGACGACCTGATTGTGGTAGAGCATCAGGACCAAGAACAAGAGATTTTGGAGACACAATCACGGGATTTTCAACTGTGGGGACAGGATTGATTGGTCTTGCATATGATTCACGGTAGAACTTTACTGTAAAGTAGAATTCGGCATACTTATACGGATTTTCTTTATTTATCATGATACAACGGATAGCGTGGGCACAAAGGGAAACCGTTGATGCGCCAGCGGTTGCAAGAACATGGTCTTCTTTACAAATCGACCTTTTGTGTTAATGTCGAATGAACTTCAAACACATATTGCGACGACTTGGTGACACTGTATTCACGGCCGTGTATCTTGTTGTTGTAGATCTCAATTTCAAATTCTGGACATAAAGTTTCTCGCCACTTCAATAATGTTGCACATTCCTCGCGACGTACGCATATTTGATTCATAAGCTTCACTCTGATCTCATCAACCATGATGGCTATAGGCTTCTCTATCTCTTCAAGGATCCAACTATTGAAACTCTCAGCGATATTCGAACACAACCTACTATAATAACGACCCGGGAAACAAATGCTTTCCCATTTATCAACCGAAGCTCTAATAAGATAATCTTGTAACTTCTGATTTTTGACCTGCAACAACTTCTCCCAGTTCTCTGAAAATTTTGTATGTGTATTAGCATGCGCACATTTTTCAAACAATCCAAGCATATAATTGTTATAAACCTTACTGGACTTCGGCAAGTATGTATTGATATTGTTCTTCATATGCCAATAACACCAACCATGAGCAGCATCAGGGAATACATCAGGGATTTGATTCACCAAACCAGTAACTCGATCACTAACAAAAGTAAGCTTTTTGCGCATAGGAGAAAGTACTTGCTTCAAATTCTCCAAAAACCATTTCCAGTTGGCATCATTCTCCGAAGAAACAACATCATAAGCAAAAGGATAGATTTCTGAAAAAACAGAACAGAAAAAAAAATGTCTCAGCATATAAGAAAACAATGAAACCGAAAAAGGTTTCATCCGTTTAAACTATATTTTTCTGTAGAAAAAATATCTCAGCATATAAAAAACAATGAAACCGAATAAGGTTTCATCCGTTTAAACTACATTTTTCTGTAGAAAAAATGTCTCAGCATATAAAAAATAATGAAACCGAATAAGGTTTCATCCGTTTAAACTACATTTTTCTGTAGAAAAAATGTCTCAGCATATAAAATAAAAATGAAACCGAATAAGGTTTCATACTATCAATTACATTTTTCTGTAAAAAAAATAGGTTTCGCTGATATGAAACAAAATAGAATGTTTAAGAAAATTACCGTCATTCCCGGTTAGACCTGTTGCTGCCATGATATGACCAAGGTATTTGCTATTCAAATGGGCTGCATCAAGGAATAACAAAGGACGACAGTAATTGAATCCACGAATGCATGCTCCGAAACAGATAAACAATCTCTGAAATTTTTGAGTCCCATTTTCAACTTCCAAAACAACACGAGATCCAGGATTGGTTTCAGTCAATTTGTTGGTATACCATTTCAAGTACATAAATGATTTCTCGTTCTCTCCCCATGTAATATTCAATGCATGCCTCTTCCCTGCATATGCATAATAACGACTAATGTCAAAGCCGTACTCTCTTGTAAACTGATTCATAATATCCTTTGTCTTCTTCTTTGGATTCTGTTTAATCTCTTCAAGAATCAAGCTACTAATAAGTTTCTTCGACAAATGTGGTCTGTTTACAACTCCACCACAACAAGTATGCTTCTTATTTAACTCCTTGATAATAAAAGGACTACCTTCAACACCATCAATAGAAACACATATATATGCCATTCACATTTATCTTCTTCCTTCTTAGAACAACATGCACCAATCCTCAACTTCTCATTCCTTGTCATCTTAAATGAATACCCAGATACTGCATGATATTTCAATAAATCAGAACGAATTTGTTGAACACCTCCATTAAACACCTGATTGACACCCTGAAAAAGGCCAAACCAATGCGCAGACTTCAAAGGTTCTTTAACTTTATTACAGACATCATAATCAGCTAAACTTCGTGGATGCTCATATGGTATGGTTGCTGAAATTTCTGAACTACAACTAGAGGACTCATCTCTATGCATTACATGTAACTCAACAGATGGAAGCTTATTAAACAAAGTAAATAAAGCAACCGATTGGAGATCAAAATCAGAATTGATAACCTTTTGCTGATCACAAACTATGTGGAAAATTTCAGTAGAAAGAGAAGAGAATTGACACCAACTTGAACATATATTACCTTTCAAATCACAAACAGATGCTTGTAGACCAATACGAAAAGATAATGTATCATCTTTGTGAAATATAACAGCGAGAACAGATTCCATAACCTACAGAAAAAAGTATGAAACCGAAATAAGTTTCAATGTATGTGAATATAAACAACAACAAACAACAAAATTTGAATATTAACATCAACAAAATAGCAAAAATATGATTCCATAACAACAGGAAAAAGTATGAAACCAAAATAAGTTTCACTGTAAGTGTATATAAAAGAACAACACCAACAAAAATTGAAAATTAACATCAACAACATAACAAAAATGTGATTTCATAACCTACAGACAAAAGTATGAAACCAAAATAAGTTTCACTGTATGTGTATATAAAAAACAACACCAACAAAAATTGAAAATTAACATCAACAACATACAAAAATGTGATTCCAATAATATACGCAAAAAAAGAATGAAACCAAAAACGGTTTCACTGAATATAAACAACAACACCAACAACAACATTTGAAAATTAACATCAAAAACATAACAAACTCTGATTACAATTATATACAGGAAAAAGTATGAAACCAAAAACGGTTTCACTTGTTTGTGAATATAAACAACAACACCAACAACAACATTTGAAAGTTGGATTTCAGGTTCAGAGGAATGATTGAACTAATACAAAAGCTTGAACCGAATGAGAATATGATCAAAATTGAAAGAAAAAACTGAAAATACAGTAGGAATCTTCAAAAAACAAACAATTTGAAGTTACAGTTCCTGATCTTCACTTGAACAGAAACGAATACAATTTTGAGTTTGGTTTTTCAAAAATATGATAATCAAATAAAAACCAAAATCAATAAAACAAACAATTTGAAGTTACAGTTCCTGATCTTCACTTGAACAGAAATGAATACAATTTTGAGTTTGGTTCTTCAAAAGTATGATAATCGAAAATTAAACTTACCTGATGAAATACAACTGAAGCCGAGTTTCTGTTCTTCACTTAAACAAATAGGAACTCGGTTCTTCAAATAATCAATGGATTTGAAACTGTTTGAGATGAATCGAAGCTAGAATTTATGTTCTTCAATTAAACAGCACCAAAAACGAACTCAAATCTTCACTTACACAGCAGAATTTAATTTGAAGAAGATATCTTCAATTAAACAACACAAAAAACGAACACAATTCTTCAATTCTTCAACACCAAAAACCCTAGCCGAATTTGGAGAAGATATGTGAATTCTCTCATCCGAATTTTAGAGAAGATTTGGTTTTAAGATTTGTTTCCATTTAAAACTTATAGATTATATAGGAAGGGCAATTCGGGTATATTAAAAATAATTAAAGTCTAAATTTAATTAGTATTAAGTGAAATGGGGTTTTTGTCTCATTTTTAATGAAAATGGTTTTTTTTTATAAAAGATAATATGGGAGGATTTTATGCATGGTAAGTTTGTTCACCTTGGTTTTTTATACCAAGTTTTGAAAGATTAATATACTAATAAGAATATCTCCAATAGAAGGTAAAAATATATACTCCTTTTGTTTCTATAAAAATGTTACTATCACTTTTTCATTTTAACCTAAAAATAGATTAAATTGAAAAAATGATAGTAACACTTTTATAGAAACGGAGGGAGTATTTTTTATAACATATAGGATTTTAGATCCCTATTTAACATAAATTCATATTTAATTGTTGGATCATACGAACTAGGAGGGATGAGATACTAATTACCAAGGTGTTAAGGAAGTCTTAAATACACCTTCAGATTCACCTCCACATCACATATTTCCTTAAGTGGTAACTGAATATATACCCTCCCTTTTCATGGGCTTTACAAATACCCTTATCCCTCAACAAATATATCCCTTTCCTTCTAAAGGGAAATAGTTTTTATTTTTAATACCATAATTACCCTTTCTATCCTAATAAAGGTTTAAATGAAAATCATTATTTCAGATCCGAGAATCGTCCTCCTCTTCCCCACTTTCAGCCACCATCACCACCTCTGTCACCACCACCACCTCCGCCATCACCACCACCTCGGCCATCACCAACAGATTAACACCCATGAAAACCAATTCATACTTATTTTTAGTTCATTTGAGTGAGTGAGAGATTTTCAGAGACGATTTAAAATTTTGAGAGAGAAATCTTCGTCTGAAATCAATTAAATCTTCGAATTGGAACTTCATAGTCACAATCAACAGTTTATTTTCTTCTCATTTTAAGAGTTATTTCAATGTCAATTGAAGACCCAGATGATCGAGATTTAGGTTTTTAATTTTATTTTCTGGTAATTGTCGATTTGATTTATTGCATGTTTGGTTTATTTGAAGCTTAACAACTAATCTTAATTTTTGTTTCTACGTTTATATTTTTGTTTTAATGATTTTTTTCGAATTTTAGTTTATTTATTTTTCTGATTTAATTCAGGTGGAAGATTAAGAAGTATAATTATCCAGTTCATTCAGAGATTATCCAGATCAGAAGAAAGCAAAAGGAGTACTAGAAGAATCAGATTCTGGAGATGATGAGGAGGAAGAAGAAAATGCAAAGAAGAAAAATAGGAAAGAAAGGGGATAAAGGTATCAAAAAGAGCATTCGAGAGGTATGTAAAAGAAAACAAGCACTTAGCTAAGATGATTTCTTTTACATACTTGTTTCCATGATGCTCTCGTATTCTCAATTATATCATCTCTCCTGTGGTATAATTTCGAACTTCCGCCCTCATTGCGTCGTTCTTGTTCTTTATGACGAAATGTCCAGTGATCATTTAGCTAAAAAAGATATGTAGGATACATAAATTTTGATCATACGAAATTCTTACTATCGAATAGGAAGTTAGTTTGGAAGTCACCATTTATTTATTAGTGCATGAGGAAGAACTCAGATTTAAGAACATCAAAAGTCCAAAGAACAAGGTTAGTTTATTATTATAATATTATGATTTTCAAGCATTTGACGCATTTCAACTGAGATAGGTTGCTTTTTGTGTGAACATTTTCTGAAAGTTGATGGAATTAGGGAAGCATGCCATTCTGATGTTTTACATATGTAAGTGATTACATAGAAGCATGCCATTCTGATTGTCTTATTAGTGCATTTTTATTTTACATATCCCTAAAACGAACTGAATTATAATACACTTAATACTAAGACTTGTGAAGATTTGATTTTTAAACCTAATTTTTAATACTAAGAACAAAGAAGATTAAAATAAAACTGATTTAAAGTTACGGAAAGAATTGAGACTAAGGATTCCACCATTAGCCAATTTTTCAAGTGATTTAGCATTAATAATCATCTTGCAACTCGTACATTCAATTGATTCTAAACATTGCCAAAGTTAGATTTTCAAAATAATAGTTGTAAATCAAAAGTATGAGACATCAATAGATCTAAACTAAGCATGACTCATCAAAAGAAAACACAACTAATTGATAAAAATTATTATTTCAAATTTAATTCAAAGAAAATAATTATAAAAGAATTACAAAAAATTAATAAGATAAAAATATACCACTTTATTATTGGAAAAATGGCTTCCTCCGTCGCCTCAGCAATAGGGTCTAGCTCCTCATGTCAAACACTCTCCCAAAATACATGTCCATAACTCAAAGTGCTTAAAAGAAGAGAAAACAGAAGCAACACAGAAAACAACTACGGTTATAAGTGTTGATGAGACTGTTTTCTGTGTTGCTGAAAAGAGAAATTAAAATAAAGAATAAAAGACGGCTCCTGGGCGCAGAAAAAAAAGAAAAAAAAGGTGACGTGATTAACAATTGTTATCTTCTGTGGTCTGTACTCCTTCTTCTTCTTCACCAGCGAACAAATTTTTTTTTTCTCTGAAATTTTCTCCCGACTCCCAGATGCGATTCTGTTCTTTCTCTTTGCTTTATATAGTCTCCTCAACCCTAACTACCAGTCCTAAGTCGATAAGGACTCAAACAAACAATCTAAATCTCTTGTTAATCCGAAAGATTTCCTTTTCCGACCTTCAACTCGACTGTTCACCCATTTTTCCGACGTGAAACTCTTGTAGTTGACGTGTTTCAACTTGTTTTGGTTTAGTCTTGTTTCTGAGTTATCAAAACAGATGGTTAATCCCAAAAATCTCGCTCTCCACAAAACTCAGACTCTGTTTTACGCGTGAAGAGTTTCTTCCCACCAATTTCGGATTCAAAAGCAAAATGAAGGGTGCCCCTAATCCATCTTGTGGGTGCCTTTAGTAATTTTCCACAAATATGTATTTCCCAAAAATACCTACAAAGACATAAAAACCCATAATAAGTACAAAATCAAGCACTAGTAGAATAGAGAATTAAGCACAATTTAGACACAAAAATGTGTCTATCAAATACCCCCAAACTTACTATTTGCTAGTCCTCGAGCAAATCTAATCTAGAAATAAAATAAAATCCTAACTCACTTTCGCAGGAATCGCGACTACATTTAGCATATGTAATAAGCCTTTAAACCCCTAGGTGTCCCTAGTGGAAGAGTTTTGTCTCGTGAGGTTTTACAAGAGATATATCCACAAAACCTTTACTCCAAACCCTAGCTACCTGTGAACGATTGAGGGTAAACACCAAACAAGCTATTTAGTTGGCATAATAAATTCTTCGGCTATGAGAATCATTACCCTATATGAGTCCAATTATTGTACACGAGTTTGCACTCAGCGTACTAAAATTCATATTTAAGAAAATAAATCTCTACTTAGATAGTTGTTCAACCACGATACTCAGAATCTATCAAAGTACAATCACATGAAAAGATTTTGAAGACGGATATAGACAAAATGAAGTTTGCGCGTTTTGACTAAGGTGAACGGTGTTTCCCATATCTGTCTGAAGGTCAATGCCAGGATGAATCCTAATGGATTGAGATACGCTCCACTGGTCTTAATCCTTATACTAATATCGACCTAGCTGGTATATACAAGGGTCCCAACGATCGATTATTGAAAATAAAACAATTATAAGTGTAATGACAACATGATTAGATCAAATTGAATCCAAGCGCATGCTCTTTATCAGCATCTTACATGATAGTTCTCATGGATCCTATATTCCATGCTTGCTTAGGCAACGGAGACAGGGAGAACACACACATATTGCTATCAAAGTGACAATACTCGATTTTTTTTATATTTTTTTAAGATAAAAATATAATAATGGGGCTTGATCTTAAACACTCTATTTCATCCTGGTGATGATAACAATTCGATACTGGTGCCCCACCAAATCACTTAGAGAAACATAAAAATTACAAAAATAAAAACAGAAGGTGATAAGGTCGAGATAGAATCCGAGATATGGTGACAACTATCATGTTATTTCTAACATCTGAACTCTGTCCTTTTATGAATAAACCATTTAACTGGGCATACCAATTCCATCTACCTAGAATGGTTAGTGTCATCCTGAATTGTTCACAAGCTTTTAAATTTTGGATTTTTATTATTGCACATTGCACTAAAAATTTTCTCCGTTACCCCCAAACTTAAATCAAACAGTGTCCTCAATGTTTCGAAATAAAGAGCAGTACCAATAAGTAAAAAGAGGAATAAAGAGGTAAGTCAGAAAGATAGTACCTGGGTGAAGCGTAACAATCCTTAGAAGGAGAATAAGACAGAAATTAAAAACCTAAAAACGAATATTAAAAACCTACAAAAATCTACTAATGTACAAAAAAAAAACCTTGATGGTCAATCAAGGTAAAGATGGTCCTCCAGAGGACCTCCTCAACATCACCTGTAGGAAAAGGCTCTAAAAATGGTTTCAATCTCTGACCGTTAACCTTGAAAGGACTTCTACCATCTTGAGTCTCAATCTCAATAGCACAATGAGGAAAAACAGTACGAACAACAAAAGGACCGGTCCACCGAGAGCGTAACTTCCGGGGAATAGATGCAAACGAGTATCATACTGAAGAACTTTTTGACTTGGAGAAAATGACTTTCTTAAAATATTTATATCATGCACAAGTTTCATTTTGTTCTTATACTCCCTAGCACTATCATATGCATCTTTCTGAATCCCTTCCAACTCATTGAGATGGAGCTTCCTGTGAGCTCCTTCCTTGTCAAGTGAAAAATTTAACTGCTTTACAGCTTAATATGCTTTATGTTCTAACTCGACGGGAAGGTGACAGGCCTTGCCAAAAACTAGACAATAAGGTGACATTCCAATTGGGGTCTTAAACGCAGTACGGTAAGCCCATAAGGGATCAATAAGCCTTAACGACCAGTCTTTCCTATTAGGATTAATTGTTTTCTCTAGAATACGTTTTATTTCCCTGTTGGAAACCTCTACTTGACCACTAGTCTGTGTGTGATATGGGGTAACTACTTTGTGGGTCATACCATGTTTCTTCATCAAAAGCTTAAACGGTCGATTACAAAAGTGTGATGCTCCATCACTAATTATAGCTCACGGTGTACCAAAACGTGCAAATATGTTATCATTCAAAAATTGGACCATAACCTTGTGGTCGTTTGTCACCGCCTCTACCCACGTAGATACATAGTCTACAGCGACAAGGATGTAAAAATAACCAAAGGAATTAGGAAAAGGATCCATAAAATCAATGCCCCACACATCAAAGACCTCAATAACTAAAATAGGGTTCAAAGGCATCATATTTCTACGATAAATGGTTCCTAACTTCTGGCATCGCTCACAAGCAACACAATAACTATGGGTGTCTTTAAACATCAAAGGCCAGTATAATCCACACTGCAATATCTTAGCAGCAGTCTTCTTAGCACTAAAGTGACCCCCACAAGCATGATCATGATAAAAGGAAATAATACTGGACTGGTCACTCTCAGGTATACATCTCATAATAATCTGGTCTGGACAATACTTAAACAAATAAGGATCTTCCCAAAAGAAATGTTTTACCTCGGCTAAAAACCTAAAACGATCTTGTTTACAAGTGTTGAGGTATTCGACCAGTAACAAGATAATTCATTATATTCTCAAACCAATGTAATTGGGAAACAAAGAATAGTTGTTCATCAGGAAAACTATCTCTCACAGGAGGAGAATCATCAGGGAAATCCACAACAAGTCTAGACAAGTGGTCTGCTACTACATTTTCTGCACCCTTTTTGTCTCTAATTTCTAGCGAGAATTCTTTCAGCAAAAGGATCCATCTGATCAATCTAGGTTTAGTATCCTTCTCAGGCAGAAGGTACTTCAAAGCAGCATGATCAGTAAAGACTATAACCTTAAAACCTAAGAGATAGGATCTAAACTTGTCTAAGGCAAAACAATGGCTAACAGTTCCTTCTCTGTGGTGGTGTAGTTCAGTTGGGTATCATTTAGAGTTTTACAGGCATAGTAAATCACATGAAGTAATTAGTTTTCTCGCTGACCTAACACAACACCAATAGCATAATCTAAAAGCATCACACACTATCTCAAAGTGTAGGTTCCAGTTAGGTGCCTGGACTATTGGGGCGGTAGTGAATAAGTTCTTAAGAATAACCTAACATCTCGCTAGAAATCAAGGTAAATCCTTAATGAATCGACGATAAAAATCTGCATTCCCTAAGAATAACCTAACATCTCGTACAGTTCTGGGAACCTGTAAAGTCTTAAGACGGTCAACTTTGGCTTTGTCTACCTCTATACCCTTAGAAGATACGATATGCCCTAAAACAATTCCTGATCGAACCATGAAATGGTATTTTTCCCAATTAAGCACTAAATTCTTTTCCTTACACCTAGTCAACACTAATGTCAAATGATGCAAGCACTCATCAAAAAAGATGACCCAAATACTGAAAAATCATCCATGAAGACCTCTAAAAACCATTCTACCATGTCATAAAATATGCTCATCATACAGCGCTGAAAAGTAACGGGTGCATTACACAACCCAAAAGGCATATGTCTATATGCAAAGGTACCAAAGGGATAGGTAAAAGTGGTTTTCTCTTGGTCTTCTGGGGCAATAACAATCTGATTATAACCAGAAAAACCATCTAACAAGCAATAATGGCTATGTCCATCTAATCTCTCAAGCATTTGGTCGATGAAAGGAAGGGGAAAGTGGTCCTTCCTTGTGACCTTGTTCAATTTTCTATAGTCAATACAAACACGCCACCCTGTGGTCACTCGGGTTGGGTTTAACTCATTGTTATCATTCTGGACTACAATGATACCTGATTTCTTGGGAACAACCTGAGTGGGGCTGACCCACTTACTGTCTGAAATAGGGTAGATAATACCCGTATCTAACAACTTAAGCACCTCAGTTCGAACTAGTTCTTTCATGTTAGGGTTAAGTCGATGTTGTATCTCCCTAGATGGTTTGGTATCATCATATAAATGAATCTGATGCATACAAACAGTAGGACTTATACCCTTAATGTCTGTTATGGTCCACCCTAAAGCTTCCTTATTGTCTTTAAGCACGATCACTAGCCTACTTTCCTGGTTACTATCCAAGTCGGATGCTACAATCACATGCAAAGTCTCTGATGGGCCTATATACACATACTTCAGGGTATCTGGTAGTTGTTTAAGGTCCAACTTAGGAGGCTCTTCTAGAGAAGGAATTAGGGTAGACTTAGAAACTGGTAGTGGCTCGAACTTAAGTTTCCATCCATTACTAGTGTCTATCAAAGGGGATGAATCTAATAAAGCGTTCACCTCATTAATCACACTATCATCATCAAAATCAAACCCAAAGTGGGCTAGGCATTTCTCCCAAAGTGTCTATCAAATGTCACCTTCCCATTTGTCCCTTACGTCCTCGTCAAACTTTATCCCACATCAAAAAAATTCTCCTTTTTTACAAACTTGTTATAAGCTATTGGACTTTCAATGGTCTGCTCATATCATATTCAGGGTCTTTCCATGTTGACTTTCTTGTGTGAAGCTTGTTTTATTGAATGAATGAATGTGCAACTATTTTTAAATGTGATTATTTTGTGGCAGTAGTGGACACGAGTTTAATGTCATCCTCAGAGGTTCCAGTACTGCAATATTATGCCAAACATTTGTAGCTGCACATAATTTAGGCAAGGAATAAATTGTTCTATTAGTTATTTCTGAAGACAACTGTAGTTTATACCATGCGTCTAATTACCAAATAAATCTATAAGCATGTTTGTGTCTACTTTTCGATCATATACTTTTTCTTAGTTGCGGGCTGTGAACCTGTAACCATGTTAATCATTTGAATGTAAATTAATACTTACAACTAGATTATAATTTCTTTGTACTTTCATGCTTTACAGCTATATATTGACCAATACTTTTGTACGAACATCATAATGTGCGGTTAATTATAGAAAATTGACGAACCTGTGGTGCAATGGTAGCACACCTGACTCGACGTCAGAAGGTACATGTTCGATTCACATCAGGTTTACCCATTCGAGTATGTCAATTTTTCTGTCAACATGGGTTGTTGACACCAGATTTTGGTGTCAACTTTAGTTGTTGACATCATAATTTGGACCTAACTTTTTTCTAAAATTTTCATTTTTGATATTAAGTTTGGTTGTTGACACCGGATTTTGGTATCAACTTTGATTGTTGACACCAGATTATGATGTCAACTTTTGGTTGTTGACACCAGATTTTGGTATTAATTTGGGTTGTTGATACCATATTGTGATGTCAACTTCGGTTGTTGACATAAGATTTTGGTGTCAATTTCGGTTGTTGACACCATAATCTGGACCTATGAATAATTTTGGTATCAACTTGGGTTGCTGACACCAGATATGATGTCAACTTCGGTTGTTGACACTAAAATCTGGTGTCAACTTCGGTTTATGAATTTCAAATTTATATCAACTTGGTAGGTGGTGGTGGTGGTGGTGGTGGTGGCGACGAAGACGATGGCGGACTTGTGGAGACGGCGGCAGTGGTGGTGGCGGTGGTGGTGGACTAGTTGTGGTGGTGGAAATGGAGGTCATGGTGGACTGGTGGTGGGGTGGGATGGTGGTGGTTGTGGAATGTCCGTGGTGGTTGTGGAATGGTGATGGTGGTGTAGTATTGGTGGTGGTGGAGTTGTAGAGAAAAAAATTGTTGTTTTTTAAAACGAAAAAAAATATCATATGTAATATATTAGAAAAAAATTATACAAAAAAGAATATTAAGATAATCTATATTTAAGAATAAGATTTTTAAAAGGTGAAAGATATTTAAAATATAATAATTCATATTTGTAAATGGGTCTAAATTTAGGGATACTTAATTAATATACCCCTTTATAAGGATTTTTTACCCTACGATTAGAGCATCGTAGGAGATGCTCTGATAGTTAAAAAGTTGTGCGTTTATGGTCAAGGGTGAAGCTTCCTGAACGGTGGTAGTGCTGTTTTCTGTGCCCCCCGTGAGAAGGATTATTAGGTCTCTAGTTTCTCCACGCCAACTAGTATTATTCATTTATTCTTTTATGCTTCCGTAGCTTATTCAAGATTTAATGATGGTAAAACGACAATGAAAATGATAGGGATGTTAGCTTATTAGCTGTATGTATGTACTCGTAAGTTAGCATTGATAAGTAAAGAAATAAAATACCAATAAAAGTGTAATCTAAGTCAAATGTCTTCCCCACTCTTTGTTTGTCCTCTTTTTCTTTTGAACCCAAGTGGAAAATTAAGTAACATGACAAAAGAGAAAGACATTCAAAGAAGGAGAAGAATTAAAGGTTTCTTCTAAGAGAATTAAGGAACATCATCACATTACAACTCATGTTCACTGGATAAATACTGGATTGAGATTACGCGAACAACAGTGCAAATGTTTCCAATTAAGAATGCTATAAGAATGATTAACTCATCACCATCAGTCCATCAATCACAATTCCCATGGCGGCAATTACATTTCCTTAGTTATAATAATCAACAGAAAATGATTAGGTATAAGTATGACCCACTCTACTAGATAAATGATCAGACAACTACGCAAGAACATCCCAAGCTAGCTGTAGTGTCGGTGTGGTTTGAAAAAGAAGATCCTGATATTAGAGAGAAGAATGTCATTTAAAATACTACTACTAAACGTTCGCCATTTTTGATTACCATGGAATTGAAATTGTTCCAGGTAATAAATACTTTATATTTTTTTTTCTTTATTCTTTTTTAAGTAAAAAACTTTTACTAATTACTCCTCAAGAACACGGAGGAAGTTAGAAATATAAGAAGGTAATTCATAATGATTGCACTTTGAGATGATTTGTACTTTTCCTTGTGCGGCGCTGTCACTCGCTGAGTCGATTGTCCTCCCACATTTTTCCAAAATGTCATCGCGTGGGATGGTCAGATAATTCTTTAGGAGTGAAAAGCACAGCTTCGTACAACTTCATACAGATCGCGAACACTGAGAACCAGGCCAAGCCAAACTATAGGAATCTATCTAAGGTCGACCATTGTAATGCAACCGTAATAAAGAGATGGACACTCCTTAACACAATATTATTAGGTCACGCCTCAAAAGAATGATGCTATCTTGAAAGAGGAAGGATTATATATTAAAAGAAAACCCAAAATGGAACTGTCAGATATAACCTAAATAAATACCACGCAATTGACTGCACGAAGAAAAGAAAGATAAATGCAGAAAACACATCATAACATAAGTACCAAGAAGCAGGAAGATCAAAAAGAGCATGGGTAGTAGCTAGCGGAGAAAAGAGAACTCCTTGTAAATCACGCAGATATCAGGACATAAACAGTCAAAAATCATCTTGTCTTAAACACATACAAAATCAACAACCGTCAAAAATCATCTTGTCTTAAACACATACAAAATCTTGTTGATTTTGTTTTATTTTTGGCAAGAATTTTTTTACCACCGAGTCATATGCTCCCCCACTCAATAAAACTGTAAAAGTTCGAAACAAATTTTGCCTGCTCCTTCTCAAAAAAATGGGTTGACCCATGGAAAAATGATCTAGTGACCTTTAGGGCATCCACAGTCACACGACTAGATCAAATGATCAAAGATCAAAAAAATTTGATCTCTACTCCGACCCAAGAACAATCATGGATAGTCAAGCAGACCTCTAGCACTGCGTGTGGAGTGGGGCGAACACTTAGCGCTACGTTTGGGGAGACGGACGGCGTTCTAGAATTTCGTTTGGTGTAGACAGTGTCATAGCATAACGCCTGTAGTCAGCGGAATGCTAGGATCCCGTCTAGAATTCCAAGCGGAATGCTAGGATCCCGCCTTGAATTTCCATTGTGTTTGATGTTCAATCTTGGTTAATCTTGGAGGCAAGTGTTACTCTGGTACGTCGTTTCGTCAGGCGAAGCCTCAGCATAACGCTTCGTCAGGCGAACTACCAGCGCATCGCCCGTGATTCTGAACGAATTGCTAGGACGCCGCTTGATGCTGAACAAAATTCTAGTACACCGCTTGATCATAAAATTTAGTCGTCGATCAAAGATTACTTTTGATCAGCTACAGTTGATTTCAGCGATTAAAGATTACTTTCAATCGCACAGCTGCGCTTCCTTTTTCTCGACTAAAGATCAAATTTGATCTTTGATCCGTCTTTTGATAGCGTGATTGCAGTTGCTCTTAGATCCTAAGATCAAACCGTATCAAAACCGTAACAGACGGCTTAAATTTTTTTTTCCTACATAATATCCATTGGCTTTTAGTTAGGTGCCAAAAATGACATTTTTTTTTTGCTAGGAAAGATATTTTATTTCAATTAAGAAACACTAAAGAGAAGTGAGAAAGTCAGGCTCCTCACCTCACCGTTAATCTATTACATTATTCCTCCTACAATACTTAGTTGTTATATCAACTATAAAGATATAAGTTCTATTCACATAATCTATTCTTGAGAATGAAAAATTGTTCAATATAAATTGACAGTCATCTAAAATAGTTTGATTAAACCAACACAGTTGGTAATTATTATTACTATTCAAATGAGTGAGTGCACTCTTTGCGTCACTTCGAATGCAGAACATGCCATGCCTTTGCTTTTCAGCCAGTTAATTCCTTAAAATATGGCAATGCATTATGCCTCTTCAGCTGACCTAGCTACTCCTTTGATGAGTTTGTAGCCGTTGAAGAACCCTGTACATCAGTTAACACAAGACCAGAAGCTGTTGCATTAATGTTTTGTATCATAACTAGCATCACAATGTAGGATATGGAAATTATCAGGAAGACTACTGTTATTAGGGATTCGAATAACTGCAGAATACAGAGCTGGAGCTGAAGTTGGTGTAGACAGAAAGAGATCCATGTCTTCTATTAGTCTTAAAGCATAGTTGGCAGTGTTCAAAGGTGTAACAGTTTTGTTTCGTAAGATTTTTAAAACACCTATCTCTCCATATACTCGAATAAATATTGAAAATAGACTGTTTAGTTGCTAGATTAACACCATTTATCAAACCATATTCTAATAGTAATCATAGAGACATCATCCGAAGACACATAGTGACCTAAAGGAGTATTAGCCTAAACAGACTTAGCATATGAACAGTGAAGAAAAAGAAGTTTAGTTGTTTCGGCTGAACTTGTATCACACAAGCAGCAAGGATCAGTTTGGTTTCTGTATTGAGAAAGTCTGGCACCTGTGGGAAGAATATTTTTCTATACATTTCCAAATGAAGAGTTGGATTTTGGGTAAATGGGTAAGTTCCAAACGACTTTATAACTAGATTGTGCTGGATGGGGATTGTGCAAGTAATTAAGTTTACCAGTATAAGAGGTTTTAACTGAGAATTCACCATTTTTGGTATGCAACCAAATTAATCTATCCTCTCCAGTGAGTGGGATTCTAATATTGATGATCTTTTGAGCATTTTCTATAGTAAAAAAATTGTTAATAAGCTCTACATCCCAAGTCCTAGATTGAGTGATAATGAAATCAGAAACTAACATATTAAGATTAGGATAACCGTGGCAAAGAGGAGAAGTTGCATCTGGTATGCAATTATTTATAAATGCATGAATATTTATCCCATATTTGACTTCCCAAATTGTATTTTCCCTGATAATTTCTAGTCATATTGAAATTCCTTTCCAGATCCATGATGAGTCTGATGGTTTCCTTGCATGCAATGGATGATAATTCTTGAAGTATTTATACTTCAAGATTTTGACACACAACTCATTCGGAGACTGTCAGAGAGACTAGACCAGCTAACATAGCTATATTAGAGGTTTTTAAATCTTTAAAGCCCAAACTTCTTTGAAGTTTGTGCGAGCAAATTTCCCTCCATTCTTTCATGTATATACCACCTGAATGAGCCTTTACCCACCAAAAAATCCTGTTGGGATTGTTTCATTTTCTAGATTATGGTATCGGGAATAGAAAAGTAGACATGTGGTAAATAGGGGAAGATTTCAAAACATGTTGCACCATTATGGATCTACCAGCTTGAGTAAGCTGATTTCCTTTCCATTTCGCAACTTTATTATTGAAATTCTCAAAAAGACGACTGGATGATTCAATTTTGTTTCTATCAATGGTAAAGGTATACCTAGGTATTTTTCTTTTAGATCAATTTCCTTCACCTTTAACTATTTGATAAGCGAAACAGCATGTTCATGGTAAACATTCTTGCTAAAAAACAACATGATTTGTCATAATTGATAACTTGACCAAAGATATCACTAAAATATTTGATCAAAGTCGTCAAATTATTAGCTTCCTCATGGAAAAATTTGACAAATATGAGACAGTCATCGACAAAGAATAAGTGTGAGACACTTGGATGCTCCTTGCTGATGGATACTCCATGAACCAATTGGTTGTTTTCTGCATGGATAATATACATATATATATAGTCAACGACTCCATGCAAAAAATAAAGATAAAAGGGGATAGAGGATCCCCTTGTCTCAAACCTCTAGTAGGTTTGAAAGAAGTGTATGGAGATCCATTTAGCATGATAGAAATATTGGTTGTTCTAATACATTGATAGATAAGAGCACACCAATCATGCGAAAAACCAAAACATTTGATAATATCAATCAGAAAAGACCAGTCGACTATGTCAAATGCCTTATACATGTCAAGTTTAAGGCCCATGACACCATTTCTATCTTGTTTCCTTTTCCTTTTCATAGTATGAAATATCTCTTGTGCTATGACTACATTATCAGAAATGTGTCTATTGGGAACACACGTCGCTTGGTACGGAGCAATGGGGAGATAAGTTTACTAAATAAAGGTTTCATTCTATTTACAAGAATCTTTGAAAATAACTACTATTGCACAAGGAAATCGGCTAAAGTCAGACGGAGACGAAGGGCTGTTGACTTTAGGAATGAGCGATAAAAAGTATGTTTTATAGATTTCAACAAATTCTTAGACTCAAAGAAAGTTTTGGCCATATTCTACATATCATTCCCAAGTAACTCTAAATTCTTCTCATAAAACCCCTGAGAGAAACCATCCGGCCTAGGGGTTGTTTATGAGGAAATTTGTTTTATGGTTTCCCTAATTTCCTCAAGAGATGGAACTAAGAAGATTAGTGTTATCTTCAGCAGTAATACATGATTCAATATAATTCAAAAAAGCAACATTTCAAAAAGGTTGAGATGTGGAACTTATGCTTTTAAAGTGATTGGTCAAAAGGCCTTCAAGTTCAATCATATCCTTAGACCATGACCATTGGCTAATCTGAGAGCTTCAATATGATTAAAGTGTTTCCTTCTATTGATAGAAGTATGATATAAATTAGTGTTTCTATCATCACTTTTTATGAAATCTTGTCTAGATTTCTGAGCATAGAAATCTTCTTGAATTTTTTTCCACTGTTCAAGATCTAATTCTACTCTCCTGACCTCCTAAAATTTTTGAATAGATATAGGTTGACTTTTTAAATATTGAAGTTGATCAAATAAATAATTGACTATTTGATCTGCATTCCCAGAATGAGTAAGATTCTATTTTTTTTTTCAAATCATGTTTGACATTCCTGAGTTTATTAGTAAACTGAAAAGCAGGTGATCTTCTAACATGTTTTGAAAAGGCAATTTTGATTACCTCCTTAGATGTTGGGTCACTACTCCAACACCTAAAATATCTATAAGGTTTGCAACCTTGATGACCCATATGGTACGTTACAAGCACTATTGTTATGTGGTCTGAACCAATAACATTTATGTGAAAAACCTTAGAAGAGTTGTAATATTCTAACCACAGACTATTTCCCATAACTCTGTCAAGCCTAGCTTTAATTAAATTTCCACCACTTCGTCTGTCTGACCAAGTAAACTATGTTCCCACATAACCCAAGTCATTAAGATCAGAATAATCAATAATGGTCTGGATTGCTGGGATTTCAATGGTGGCGGGATTGGTATTAGTTAATCTTTCATGATTTAACATAGTTATATTGATCACCCATTAGAATCCATGGGAGATTCATTCTAAAACCCATCTCCTTAATGTAATTCCATTGTTCCATCCTCTCATTATAGTGTGTAGAGCCATAAAGAAAGGTGGAAAGGAATTCAGGCTTGCCAGGGTCATAGGAGATTATGACATTTATCATTTTATATGTATGTTGAATGATATCTAATTGAAAACCATTTTTCCAAAGGAAGGAATACCACCCGACAGACCCACAGAAGCATGACACCGAAACCAGAGATAATTAAAACTTTTATTGCTTCATTTTTGGAGTATCATTCTTGGTCCCACACAAAAAAACTATGTCAGAGTTTTGAGACCTAATTAGATTCCTCGAAGAGGTTCTTGCATTAGGGTTTTTAATCCCTTGACAATTCCAGGATAAGACCCTCATGATATGTAAATAAAATTGCCAAACATAAGAGTTTTTACAAATAAAAGGAACACATTGACTCAAAAGACCAAGACTTTCTGTGATGCAGATGCAAATGAAAATGGAATGCAAGCTAGAAAGAAGTAGTTCTACAGGTAAACCAATGTGAGGTGAAACTATAGTTATTGCATGTTTGATAAAAATTCAGACCATTATCATCAAGAGAAACAATTGTAGCAATCTCAGATAGACAAATAGATCCAACCAAACATCAACATGAGAAATATTATGTAAGAAAACCCTAGATTCTGAGTAGTGTTGCAATTCTGCAAAAATAAATTTGGGGATCTAAATAAGCATACCAAACAGAAGGGATTTGCAGAATATGAATCACAAATAGTGATAAAAGAAGGGGCACCAGGGGTGCCATTCACATCCTCTAAGGTTCCAATAACCAAGTTAGTTAGCCAATATTACCATTTGGCAATCCTTGTATGGGCAGGTCTAATTAGCCGAGTCAGCTAGTCTTAGTCATTTCTGTTTCAGCTTAATTCAGTTTTAGTCTGAAAGCTTAATCGAGATCATTTATAAACTCGATTAGCAAGTCATGTAAAGGATGAAAAGATTAATACAAAATAAACCTTTTTTCTGCTCAGCTTTTCTCTACGTTCTCTGGTAATTTCTTGCCATTTTTCTTATTCCTTTCTTGTTTTTCTGATATCTTATTTCCGATCAGGAAAGAGCCTATCATTTGGTATCAGAGCTTCGATCTTGATAGATCTTAATCATGTCAAATCACACTTCAAGAATTGTAAACTTATAATAAAGGTGGACGGAGATTAATGGAGAAATGATCTCCTTGAATGACCGTACAGTAGGAATTTCTTCAAGCCTAAATGCAGTAACCAGCATAGTAGATGGGATCACCAACCGATTAGATGATCTAGTTTTACAAAATGAAACTTCCAACAACAGTATGAATAACAGCTTAAACTCAGTAAAGACTCAAAGAAGTTCAATCAATTCAAGAATAAATGCAATTTTTTCAGTTTATGCAAGAACATCGGCCAAATAACAGTCAAGAAAACACAAGAAATGGTTCTAATTGTCATCCTGAAGGTGAGGAAAGCACCAATCCAGTAGAAGGAAATCATTCTAGAGGAGAGAAAAACATTCATAATGGTAGAAATATTACACAAACTCGAGTAGATCTTCCAAGATTCATGAGGGGAGATGATCCAATTTTGTGGATCTACAAAGCTGAGCAGTATTTCAGGTTTTATGGAGTTCTTCCATCTCAGAAAGTGACAACAGTCTCCTTCCAATTAGAAGGAGAAGCACTTCAATGGTACCATTGGCAGGGATATGACTCATCTAACCCATCATGGGAAGAGTTTGTGAAGGAATTATGCAAAGAATTTAGTCCAGAAGATTACATTGATTTCACTTCCTCTTTGTTTAAACTTAAACAAACAGGGACATTCCAGGAATATGTATCTTCTTTCAGAAAGTTTGCTATAAGAACCACTGATCTCTCACAAGATGCAATGAAGAGTTGCTTCATTGGAGGTCTCAAAGATGAACTTAGGTTTGATGTGAAGATCCTCAAGCCATCACCAGTTCAGGAAGCCATCACAGTTGCTGCACGACTTAACTCTAAGGTACAATTTCTTAACTCTTATAATCCTAGGCAATTTCAAAAAACATATGCTAGTAATTCCTCTCATTCTGTCACTGCTCCAACAAAATTAGTACCCAAGTTGGAGTACAAGAAAATTACTCCATCTGCTGTGACAGATAGGACCTTGAACAATTTATGCTATTACTGCAATAGCAAATGGTTCAGGGGACATATGTGTAAGGAGAGAGCAGCAAAAAATGGTGGCTCACAAGTTTTGCTTCTGGATCTACTAGAAGAAGCTACTGATGAAATTAGTGAGATGTTGGCCAGTGAGGAGGAGCAAACCAGTGTCTCAGCAATACACCTAAGTGAGTGTGCATATTTTGGGGCTGGACACCTACCAAACATTAAGACTATGAAGGTTAATGGTAAGCTCAAGGGTGTAAGTGTGAAAATCCTGTTAGACTCTGGAAGCACCCACAACTTTGTGGATTCCAGATTAATTAAAAATATGAAATGGATTCCTCATGAGGAAAACTCTGTGATGGTTATGGTAGCTGATGGTAGTGCTGTAATGGGAGGAAGTTATTTTAAAAAATTATCAATTGAGATGGGTAGTTATAAAGAAAAGATTGATTTACAAGTCTTACCTTTGGGTGGTTGTGACATAGTGTTAGGAGTGCAGTGGTTATCATCTCTTGGAACAATAACTTGAAATTTTCCAATTACACCATGGAGTTTAAGAAGGATGGTCAGCAACACATGGTTAAGAAAATGGAAATTCAAGTTCCTTTGTCAGAGATGATATCTTGCAAGCAAATGGAAAAACTGCTAGGAACAGCCAAATTGGCTTACTTCTTGTACAACTTAGAAGGGAAGGAAGAGAATCAAAGTGCACACTTATCTTCAACTGAGTCCCAAGAACTGCAACAATTGCTACTGGGATACAAGAAACTATTTGATACCCCAAGAACTCTTCCTCCTAGCAGAATTTGTGACCACCAAATCCCCTTGATTCCTGAAGCCAAGCCAGTGAATAAGAAACCATATAGATATGGTCCTATTCAACAGAATTAAATTGAGTCAGCAGTTAAGGATTTACTGGATTCAGGATTTATAAGACCAAGTCAGAGTCCTTTTGCTTCTCCAGTATTGCTGGTTTAAAAGAAAGATGGGACATGGAGGATGTGTATGGAATATAGAGAACTCAATAGTATGACTGTCAGGAACAATTACCCCATTCCATTGATAGATTGATCTGTTAGATGAACTCTTTGGAGCAAAATTCTTCTCCAAGCTTGATCTAAGAGTTGGGTACCATCAGGTGAGAATGGCAGCTCCAGATGTCCAGAAGACTGTATTCAGGACCCATGAGGGCTTGTATGAATTTTTAGTAATGCTATTTGGGCTTACTAATGCTCCAGCTACATTTCAGAATCTCATGAATGAGATTTTCGAAGCATATCTAAGAAAATTCATTCTGGTATTTTTTGATGACATTCTGGTGTACAACAAATCTTGGGAGGAGCATTTAGACCATCTTAAACTCACATTCAAGGTGTTGGAGTTGCATCAATTGTATCTTAAGGAATCAAAGTGTGAGTTTGGGAGTCATCAAGTGCAATATCTAGGCCACATTGTCACTTATGAAGGGGTATCTCCTGATCCAGAGTTGAAGGTAGTTCAGGAGTGGCCATTACCTACCACTCTCAAAAGATTGAGAGCATTTCTTGTCCTTACTGGCTATTACAGAAATTTTTTTCCTGGTTATGGCAGAATATGCCAACCCTTATTTGAGCTAACAAAGAAAAATAACTTTCAGTGGACTAGAGAAGCACAAGAGGCATTTGTTAAGTTGAAATAGATCATATTAAGTCCACAGGTGCTAGCACTGCCAGACTTCTCCTTGCCTTTTGAAATTGAAAGTGATGCATGAGACACAAGAATTGGTGCAGTGCTATAACAAAGGAAGAGACCCATTGACTTCTTCAGTCAAAGTTTAGGCATAAAGAATGCTGCACTATCAGTCTATGAGAAGGAGCTCATAGCCATTGTGCATGCTATAAGAAAATGGGAACAATACATTCAGAGACAACACTTCATAATCCGAACAGATCGCCATAGTTTAAAATACTTCTTAGAACAAAAGGCTAACACCACATTTCAAAGGAAAAGGGTGAGCAAACTTATGGCGTATGATTATGAGATAAAATACACGAAGGGTAGTGATAATAATGTTGCAGATGTACTTTCAAGACTGCATGAGGAAAAATTAGCTCCAGAGCTGCTAGCAATAACTTATCCATATTCCAATCGGATGGATGAGCTGAGACAACATCTGGAGAAGGGGGATTATATCAAGGATATACTGAAATCATTTTACTCTTCACGTACATTTCCATCACAACATTACACTTATGAGAATGGTTTTCTTAAATACAAAAAGAGAATTGCTCTTAGTCCTACTTCTTCCTGGAGATGCAAACTGCTGGAGGAACTGCACTCAAGCCCAGCTTCAGGCCATCATGGTGTTCTTAAAACTTACCAAAGAGTAAAAAGGAATTTTTATTGGCAAGGAATGAAAGGGATATCAAAATATTTGTAGCAGAATGTATGGTTTGTCAGCAGAACAAATATGAAACATGTGCTCCTCCTGGATTGCTACAACCTTTGCCAATTCCTGAACATGTTTGGGCTTCAGTGAGTATGGACTTTATCACTGGACTACCTAAGTCTAAAGGGAAGTCAGTCATCTTTGTGGTAGTGGATAGATTGTCCAAATATTGCGATCATCCTTATACATCAACATTGGTAACATAGATATATGTAGAAAATGTTGCTAAACTACCTGGAATGCCTAATTCAATCATCAGTGACAGAGACTCAGTTTTCTTAAGCCATTTTTGGAAGGAGTTTTTTGCCTTGAGTGGTTCTATGCTATGCATGAGCTCAGGATTTCACCCTCAAACAGATGGCCAGACTGAAGTGGTCAACAGGTGCATTCTGACTTACTTAAGATACTTCACTTCTCATGCTCCATTTCCTGGGTAAAATGGCTTCCTTGGGCAGAATGGAGTTATAATTCTTCATATCATTGTTCTTCTAAAATGACTCCCTTCCAAATTCTTTATTGGTATCCTCCTCCTCTCATTCACTCACATGAGATGGGTAAAACTAGAGTTGAGTCTGTGGAAGAAGAACTCACTACTACAGATCAGATGATGCACCTATTGCGCACCAACTTGCAATTGGCACAGCAGAGAATGAAAGCCCAAGTTGACAAAAAGAGAACTGAGAGGGAGTTCCAAGTCAATGATATGGTATACTTGCGCCTTGTCCCATATCAAATGAAATCTTTAGCAGGGCATTCATTCCACAAATTACTGCCAAGATTTTTTGGCCCTTACAAGGTGATTCAGAGAGTTGGAAAAGTTGCCTATAACTGCAACTCCCTTCCCAAAGTAAGATGCATCCAGTATTCCATGTCAGTTGTTTGAAGAAACAACTGGGGTCTCAAATTCAACCAATGCATTTACTGCCATCTCTAACATATAGCACAGAGGATACTCCTCTAAAGATTTTGGGCAGGAAGCTGGTCTTTGCTAGGAACTCAGATGGAAATAGAGTACTAACAACAAAGTGGTTAGTTCAATGGGATGGAAGAGATGTGTCGGAAGCTACTTGGGAAGATTCAGATGCATTTGTGCAGGAATATCCAGGATTTAGTGCAGCAAACAGGATTGATCTCCTTGAGGACAAGGTTGATTTAAGGAGGGGGGATTGATAAGAGAAGGGGCACCAGGGGTGCCATTCACATCCTCCAAGGTGCCAATAACCAAGTTAGTTAGCCAATATTACCATTTGGCAATCCTTGTATGGGCAGGTCTAACTAGCCGAGTCACCTAGTCTTAGTCATGTCTGTTTCAGCTTAATTCAGTTTTAGTCTGAAAGCTTAATCGAGATCATATATAAACTCGATTATCAAGTTATGTAAAGGATGAAAAGATTAATACAAAATAACCCTTTTTTCTGCTCAGCTTTTCTCTCCGTTCTCTGGCAATTTCTTGCCATTTTTCTTGTTTTTCTGATCTCTTATTTCCGATTACAGGAAAGAGCATATCAAATAGACATATAAAATCAAACGAATCCACAACTCGAAAATAATTGAGGAAATAAATAGAATTTGAATTACAAAACCGATCAATAACATGAAATTGGGGATCTAGGTTTTCATAATGACTAGATGAGACTGGAAGAGTAAGAATCAAATCATAAAAGCAATCAAAGATTAAAGAGATGGTATAAGATTTTAATGTAACTTACCGGATTAACAACTTTGTTGCGTTCCATCATTGTGAGCTCTTTACCGCAAGCATGATCTTCAATCTCTATCCATTTCAACCCCCTTCCAGGGTCCAAAGTGAGCAGGTGTGTAAGAGTGATTCTCCATGGGATTGAAAAGAGGGTCAATGGTGATGATGGTTCGGATATTGAGTTGGTTATCATTAGAATTAAGGATTTCCTTCCTCACTCTTCTGCTTTTACGGGATGAGCGCCCACTTCTTCATTTCGTACAACCAACTTTTCTTCTTCTAGTACGTTATTTTCCATCTCCACCACCTGATAAGGGCAACCCTCTTCTATATGCTCTTGTAAATCTCCACACGATTCTTCGTATTCTTCAGTAGACATAGCATCACATTGTAATTGGTATGCGATGCCTTTATAGGATTTTTCGGAGTGATATCACATTGGTAACAAAAATTATACGGTTGTCTCTCCCAGTGGTACTTCACCCATGCTTCCCCTTCATATGTTGTTCTTAGCAAATAGCCTTTTTGGAGAGGAGTACTTGTCCATCTTAATTTTTGCTTTCACCATCCTGCCAACTCTAGGATGAGCATTTGCATGATCAATAAGAACTTTTTCTCCCAAGTCTTGAATGATTTCATCAATGAAGCCTACATCAGGATGCTCAAGTCGAAGGTCTCTGAGCTTCACAGTCCAAGTTTGGTGAGTATATTTGACATTCTTCAGTTCAATTTCGGATCATATTCTTGCACAGCCAACAACCATCCTTTGATTGTACAAGGGTACTTCTTGATAGCATCTTCTTTCTCACTTTATCTGTTGAATTTAACTACATATAAATTATGATCCATAACTTTGAACTCCTTCTTCTTATACCTTTTTGATATAATGTTTAGTTCCTCTTGAACTTCTCTTACCTATAAGAAATCAGGACATATTATTTTACCAATGATATTATTTGCCCAAGTCTCAGCAGCATTATCAATAGTTTGAAATGAACCTAGAGTTTCCCTTTGAATTCGTTGAACACCAATTGAAGTTGATTTCAATTGGGAAGTTATTCCAGCAACATGAATTTGAGGATTGGTAGCCATGATAGCCTCAATAGTTTTGCTTTTGAGTAGTTGGAATAAGATAAAAAATTAGGTTTTGAGAATAAGTATATAAAAAATGTCGAGCAGGAAAGTACTCAAATTAGGTTCTTTGGATATATATTCCTTCTTAAATTTTATATTATGAGAATAATCCCATTGATACGCAAAGATTTTTGGTATTTTTTCCTAAGAAACCAAAAAGGAAGGTAATGAGAGAGGTAATACTTGTTTGAGATCGGTCAATATGGTAAACAAAATTAGAGCCAGTCAGGAAGGGAAAAAAAGATTTTTGAATTTTAAAATGATGAATCGGCCATGGCTTAGTTGTCGGATCAGCAATTGATGTGTTTTTCATAGTAATCTTTTACAAAAGATCATATCCCAAAATGGAGGAGATGGGAAGCATATCTATTGTGATTACCAAAAATCTATCTTGGCAACACAACCACATGAATCATATGATAAACCAATAAACCAAAAGCAATGAGAAGATAAAGATTAAATGCAAGAAATTAAAAGAAGAATCAACACAAGAGAAATTTAACGTGGTTCGACAACGGAGTTTCTACATCCACGGGTAATAAAAGATTTAAATGTTTATTTGATGATTGTATGTTACAAAAGGATAAAAGGCTATATGCATCAAGTAAAATTCATCAAAGAATGATTGAACTACGAATATAATTAATTGACACAAATCCTATACCTAAATTTTTTTCTATGATCCTTTTCCTTCTCCAAAATCTTTCCCTCCCCTCTTTATGTCTTGGAGCTTGATATTTATAGTAAATATCATGGTCCCCCCTCGTCTTTCTTTCCACCTATTAGTTTTAATTCAGACTTTGGAACGAAACTTATCCCGCATTCTTATTTGTATTTCTCGCAAGACTTGACATGCGTACTTCTTATTTCCCTTAGTTTCCCACTTGGTGACCTGCACTCTTCTGCGTTTTTGTATTCAAGTTATAGCTTTTGGATTTCGAAGAATGCTGCAGTCTTATTATTATTATTATTATTATTACAATTATGGCATGTCCGACGTGTGGCCATTGAAAATGACATTATTATTTTCAGAATTTGGCATGTCCGATACGTGGTCATTGAAAGTGACTTGTCATGTTTTAGCTTTTTCTGTTCCGCAACCTGCACAACTGAGACATGTCTATCATGCATCGATGTTTGTCAGTTCTATACATTGTGTCATGTTTTCCCGCAACTTGTGTGTCATTCATGCAACTAAGGTGTCTTTTTCAATACTTATCTAATGAATTTTGTTCCAGTGTTTCTTGTTCCATCATAATCTGATATTCTTTCCATAGTATTTGAACACGTGGTGTTAGGGATTTAATACCCTCACAATTTGCCCCTTTTTTCTTTTGAATTATACATATGGTAGGAATTTGAAAAGGAAAAATAATTATTACTTTTCCGATTCGTATGCCTTTAATAAATTTTCTTCTCATGCTTAGGTTTACTTTTCTGACAGTTTTGAGAAAATCACATCTCTGATAAAGTTCCTCTCTCCTCCACTTTACTTTTTCAACGGTTTTGTCTGTTTCAATCCTTTCATATTTAATGCAAATCTTGTTATATCTCTCATCTTATTCTTCGTCTTCTTTGTCTTTTTCTTCTTAAAGTTTCTGTTCTTTTTCATTCTTCTGAAACTGAAATTTTTCAGTGATTCCTCGTGATTTGATTAACTCAATTTGTGATGATTAAATCGTGATTAAGGATTTCTTTCATCGGGATCACGTCTTCTTTTCATCCAGTTATCTGATTTGATTTCTGTTCTTCATTTTGTTACAGGTAATACTCCTAACTTATTTTTTAATGTATCTGTTTATCTATCAATCTTCTTGACTGAATCTTTTAGGGTTTTCTACTGTTTTGAAGAGTTTTTGTTTTGTTATTGGTTTTCATCAGGGTGAATCTATCTTTTCTTGTTCTCTCATTTGTAGGTAAAATTCATCATGTCTGGAAAAGATGATAGTAATGTTGACGGAGGTGTCTCTCATCATGGTGATCAACTTGTAGAAAAGAAATCATCTCGCTACTTTGTGAGAAAAAACAAAGTGGGAGTCAATCTGGTAATTCAGAAGTTCAATCTTCTGATTTGGTAGGAACTGATGATATAGCTGTTGCGGCCAATAGACCAGCTTATAAGAGCAAATGTTTAAACGAGAACTTCAGCTTTAGGTCAATATATATTGAAGAGTTTAAAGATAAACATCAACTCCAACAATTTAAAGTTTCCCTTTGCGATCCTGCGAAAGGAGATGAGATTACTCTTGATATGATGAAGAAATTTCAGTATAGTGCCAACATACTATTAATAACTGCGGGAGCGCTGCACGCTGGCTTGAAGCTTCCTTTGTACAAGAGTGGGGATTCTTTCTAGTATGAGGTTCTTGCGAGCCGAAATAAATCCAAGCATGGTTTGGTCCGGTGTATTGCCCAATACAATGGGAATTGGTGGCGTGTGCTGAATGAGTGTAGTAAACATAGTAGGGAAGAAACAAATTTCACATGCTATGTCCCCAATCCTGCGGAACGTAAGCATTATACTGTGGATAATTTCTATGCTACATATGCTAACACTATCGTTGTAAAGAATTACAAGAAGTGGAGCGTTGGACCGGGTCGCAAAGGTGGCGAAGGATTTCGTTTACTATGGGAAATTGATAACTCTAAGCTGAATTTCATTCATGGGATGCAGGCTCCTTTACGGGAGAAGATCCGTATTGATCATGACTTCAGGTGGTACCGCACTCCTCTCATAATTAAGGGACCATGGATTTATGGGTTTGTTCAAGATATTGTGGTCCGTAACCTTACATCACGCCTTCATTCTTACTGCCCCTGGCAGTTAAACTTCGTCGGCTTTTCTTTCCCGTATGACGACGTGGTATGTAGAATTCTCTTTATTCTTCTACATCACGCCTTAAACATTGTATAATTTTTTCCTTTTTTCATAGTCGCAAGATGAAGGGAGTTCGTAAGGTGATTCGAGTAATAAGCGCAAAGCCGCAGCTTCAATAGAAAAGGTATTGACTTATCCAAATGAATTTGCATGATTCATATGAATCTTATTTAATGAGTTCTTGCGGTACATTGACAGGGTCATAATTTTTTTAAAGTTGCACCCCGCATTTCCACTGATAGAGAGGAAGGAGAAATCCGTGATTCACCCTGTTGTCAACCAAAGTTAAGAATTAAGAATATTAGTTCTGTTGAACCTGAAAAAAGTGAGGAAAAACAGAATGTCCCGCTTCAGCTGACCGATACGGAGCAGAATGTTGAAAATTTATCTACTGTGAATTTTGAGCCCACGGAGCTGGTTAATGCTGCGGTGGAACTACAGGTGTTGCGGACAGTTATTCGAACCGGGCCGCAGATCCTGATTTCTCCTACCTCACCTCCCAGTTTTCCCCTTTGTTAGAAGATGATATTCTCGTGTCTTCTGCGAGTGAAGATGGTCTATCTGATAAGGGGGATCCTGCAATTCAGGGTGAGACGGTAAATGCTACGGTGGAAGCTGCTTCTACCGGGAGTAATGACAAGAGCACAACTGTCACTGATGCAGTTCATATGAATAAAGATATCCCGCACAGTGATAAGGGTAAAGAAAGAGCGAAAGATGAAAATTTTATGGATAAGGAGGAGGAGGCCTTTCGCTGGTTCATGTCCAAAGAGTTGCTATCTGTCAATGCGACTTTCAGCCAGTGGAGACAGATACCTCTGCGGTTGCTAATCTGTGGGAATGCATGCGTCTGCTCCGTATGAAATAGTGAAAGAAGCTTGGTTAAAGGACGAAGGTCATCCCGTCTGCCCTTCTTTTGACATGAACCTTTCTTCCTCTCTTGCGGAGACGTTGCTCTAGCGGATGGTGGAGCATACTCTTTCCCGCAACAAGCTATCTTGCAGGTATTTTTATTACTTTAATGACCTTAAATTTAATTTTATTTTCATCTTTACTTATAGCTTTAATTTCGAAAATTGTAGCTTGCTCGGGGTCAGAACGCCGCATATGTGGCTTATCAATTTTTCAAAGGACGATCCATAAAGATGGAGATTCAGTTTAGGAAAGTAGAGGAAAAATTAATCAGATCAGAAGAAGATGTTGCGGACTTGAAGCGGGAAAATGATGTGCTTCGTCAGCAGTTATTAGATCTCCAGAATCAAGGTTTAACGCTTTTCTCTCATGTCATTTTTCTTACTCTATTTGCATGTTTCTGAATTACTTTATGGGATCAGCGGGGGATTCAGACCTCATGAATAGGCTGCAACGTAGAGATAACCGTCTGACAGAACATGTATTAAAAATCAATAAAGAAAATGTGGAGATCAAGGAAAAAACAATAACTTGGTTGATATGATGCGTCATTCCAAATCAATAACTAAAGGTTGTGTTCTTGAAGCAGGGGCACAATCAGAGAAATTGGAAGAAGAAAATCGCAAACTCTATGTGGAACGCAAGAATATCCTTGTGGGATTTTCTGATTCCAGGTCATTTCATAATTCACAGCTTTCTTCTTATATGGCGCAACTTATTAAAGACAGAGATAATTCAGCTTCAGATACTCATGCTAACGGGAATGCACTTGCAGAAGCTCAGGTTAAAATCCGCAGCTTATCTGATATAATTCTTCTTCGTAAAAGTGATATTTTCCGCTTACATAAAGAGATGGAAAGGTGTACAAACGAATAAAATCAGTTGCGGGACAATAATTCATTGAAACAAGCGAGTTAGATCAATGTCGTCAAGATCTTCAGCATCTTATCGATAATTATCATAAACTTTCAAGAGAATATGACTTCCTCGATGATTCTGAAGATGCAATAGTTCACGAATTAGAAGAGTTTGAATATCTCGCAAGAGGTATCTTATTTTATTGCATATTTAAAGTTGAATATCATTTTCGTATTGATTAATCTGTTATTTGCGTTGCAGGTTTTAAGGGAAAATTCAAAGATGCGGCCTAAAGAGCTGATAGATATGAAGGGGAGTTTGATACTGCCAATGCTAAGTTGGAGGAAGTCAAAGGACAACTGAAACTTCTATCCTCTAAGACTAAAGAATCGGAGGACAATTGGAAGTTGGAAACCTTGAAAGTTGAGAGCATGGCTCGTGACTTGGCTTCGGAGCAAGGGAGAAGATATTATTGGGATGAGCGTGTCCAAAAGTATGTGGCCGAGGTGAATAGGTGTAAGCAGGAGCTTGAAGCTGCAAAAGCTAAAATTTCTTGGTTAAAAATTGAAACTCGTGTTGGAGTTGCAAAAGCGATCAACAACACTCTATATAGGGTTAAAGCTGATGGATGCACTAAAGTTTATAGCCGCAAGGAAATCCCTAAACACCCTTCTCCTAGTGCAGATCCTCCTGTTCCTTAATATTTTCCTTCTGAATTGTATTGGCAAGCTTCTTTTTTGTTTTATATTATTGTACCTGCAATACAATTAACAAATATATATACATAATCAGTTTGCGTTATGAGTGTGTGAATTGAGAAACCACAAGGCGTTTATTATACCTTGGGTTACCTTTGAGGGTACAGTCACATGACTAACTTCTCTTTGGCCAGGAGGAAATTAATGATGCGGTCCCTAATGAGTACCTCCTGAAATGGATAATACCTGATATAATAATTAATGTCATGTTATGCATCTCTTGCTCGCGAAAGATCCAATAGTCATACACTCATAGATATTTATATGGATTTTCTAGAGAGATTGTATTTGTTCTGCTTTACCTAATATGAAGCCAAATTATTGTATGATTGCTTTATTTGTTATGGATAATATGGTTTGAGATATTGTGCGTTCCAAGGATGCCGTAAGACTTCTCCATTCATATTCCGCAAATGGTACGAGCCCTGACAATATCTTGTATGATATATGGTCCTCCTCATGTGGCTGCAAATTTTTTCGTTTTTTTATCTTTTTGGTATTCTGGGATTTGTCGCAGAACATACTGCCCTTAAACAAAGTTCCGCAACTTTACTTTCTTATTATATTCTCTTGCCAGCCTTCTCTGATAATTCTCTTGCCAGCCTTCTCTGATAATTCTCCATTTTTTGGAGCGTAACCTCTTTTCTTTCTTCTAAGTCATCCAACTTCTCAAGCATTAGATCTGTGTTTAAATTCTTTTCTCATGCTTCTCTTGTGAGTAAAATAATCTCTGTTGGAATAACTGCTTCCGCTTCATAAGTGAGAAGAAATGATGATTCTCCAGCGGTTTCTCTTTTCATCGTGCGATATGCCTATAAAATGTTATGAAGTTGTTCGCACCATCGTTTATGATGTCCATCTAGAGTCTTTTTTATTTTCATAGCAATAGTTTTATTTGTAGCTTCAGCTTGTCCATTACTTCGGGGATAAAATGGAGTGGACTTGTTCTTTTGGATATTAAATGCTTCGAAAAGCATATCAATATTTTTTCCTTGTAGTTGTTGTCCATTGTCCTAGACTATAGCTACCGGGATTCCGAATGTGCAAATTATATCTTCGAATAAGAACTTAAAAACATTTGTATCTCTAATGCGAGCAAGAGCTTTGGCTTCAACCCATTTAGTGAAATAATTAGTTGTTACGATCAAGTATTTTCTTTTTTGTGTGCCTTCCACTAAGGGCCCAACAATATCTGCTCCCCATTTTGCAAACGGCCATAGGATGAGTACAGAATTGAGTTCCGTTGCGGGAGCTTTAATTTTTTTTACAAAGCGTTGACATTCTTCGCACCTTCTTACCAGATTGTCCGCATCTTTGTGCATAAATGTCCAGTAATACCCTTGCATCTTTGCTTTCAGTGCGAGTGATCGTCTTCCGGTATGATTTCCCGCATCTCCATAATGAATATCTGTGAGAATACGTTGTCCTTCTTTTTGTAGCAAACACCGAAGTAACGGCCCCAAAAAAGACCTACGGTACAAAATTTTATCCCGCAATTGATAATTTGCAGATTTTGATTACACTTTTCTCGCATCTTTAGTGTCTGCGGGGAATATCCCACTTTGTAAGTACAGATGTATCAGGAGCCTCCAATCTTCTTCAGATGATTCATTTTCTGGTTTCTGTGAAAAGTTTGCATCATCTTTAATGGCTGCATCTTCAATATCTTCATCTACTTTCTCTTCTATGTTTTCGACTGCCCATAACTTAATTGATGGCTCATAGATGCGCCCAATTTTGACTACTGATGTATTTTGATCTTTTATCATTGAAGAAATGAATGCTAATGCATCAGCATGGCGATTTTTCTCTCTGGATAAATGTCGAAAAATTATATTTGGAATTTGAGATACCAATTTTTGAACAAGATTCTTGTATTCTATCAAGTCTTCATCAAACGCTTGATATTTCAACTCAACCTGTCGTATTATAAAGTGTAAATCACTTGTAAGTCGTACATCACTTATTCCCAACTCGATGATGAGCTGAAGGGCATGAACCACAACCTCATATTCTACTATATTATTTGTATGTTCACCGAATTCAAGGCGAAATGCATGCACCATCCGTTCTCCTGTAGGGGTTGTAATCACAATTCCGATTCCTGCTCCTTCTTTATTCCGTGCCCATCAACAAATACTTCCTATCTGCGGGAGTTAACAGAACTCAGAATATCTTGGGAATCATCATCTTCTATCCCCGACAAACTTTGGATTTCAAAGTCGTTATCCAATGGTAAATCCGCAAGGAAATCTTCCAAGACTTGTGATTTTTGTGCAGTTTGTATTTCAAATATGATATGGAATTGCTCCAATTTTGCATTCCATTTCGCTATTCTCCCTACCTTTCTGCATTCTATGGTACAGATTCTAACGAAGCTTTACTTAGTACCCGCACATAGTGTGTTAGAAAATATGTGCGTAATTTTTGTGTGGCAAAAACCAGTGCTAATATCAATCGTTCAATTTTGGTGTAATTCCTTTCTGCAAGATTAAGGGTTTTACTAATATAATACACTGGTTTCTCTACTTTCTCATTTGTTCGTACCAATACCGCACTTACAACATCTTCTGTTGCAGCTATGTACAAGGCCAGTACCTCTTCAGGCTTCGGTTTTTGTAATGCAGGTAGTTTGGCGAGATAAGATTTGATGTTTTGAAAGTCTTGCTCACAATTTTCATTCCATAGAAATTTTCTTTTCTTTTTCAGTGTGTCAAAAAATGGTTTACATTTGTCTGATGATCTGGCAATGAATTTGTTAAGTGCAACTAAACATCCATTTAATTTTTGTACTTCTTTTACATTCTTTGGAGATGACATATTAACAATTGCTTGTATTTTTGCTGGATCAACTTTAATCCCCTTTTCTGTGACCAAGTAACCCAAGAACTTTCCAGATGTAACTCCAAAAATGTATTTATCCGGATTAACTTTCATTTTATATTTGCGTAGAGCTTCAAATATTTCTCTTAAATCTTGTAAATGATCCTTTGAAAGTTTACTTTTTATTAGCATATTATCTACATAGACTTCCAAGGTACGGCCTATCCATGATTTAAACATTGCATCTACCAGTCGTTGATAGGTTTTTCCCGCATTTCTTAGTCCAAATGGTATTCTAGTATAGCAGTACAAATCACGTAGAGTAAAAAATGCAGTATGTTCTTGATCTTCTTCAGCTAAAGCAATTTGATTAAACCCTGAATGCCCATCCATGAAAGATAAAACCTCATGTCCTTCAACTGCATCTACTAATTGATCAATGCTAGGAAGTTGTTCAAATTGGTGAAGCCTATACAAATCCTTACTCTTTCATTCTTTTTTGGTACAATTACCATGTTGGATATCCAAGTTGGGTATCGCACTTCTCGAATAAATCCCGCATCCATGAGTTTCTTTAGTTCCTTTTCAACTGATAAATGATACTCGGGCGCCACTTTGCGTATACACTACAGAAATAGTATAATGTCTGGATGTTTATGTAATTTGTGACGAACGATACTTGGATCAATGCCTGGCATATCCTCTATTTTCCATGCGAAAATATCTACATAATCTATAAGTAGAATAATTAAATCATGTTCCCTTTCTGATTCCATTAGTGTTCCAATCTTGATTATTCTTGGAAATTCTTCTGTTCATATATTGACATTCTTGGTTTCTTCAACTGTTGAAAAAGTGGATTTGGGAACTCCTAAAAATGTGGGAGCTCCCTTTGATTGCTATTCTGGAATACTGCCCCTTTCCCTAGTTTTTGGTATGCTCCCTTCCGATGAGGTATTTTGATTTGTTTCATTCACTGATCCTCTACCCGCAGTCTCAATCAGATATTGATTTATTGCCTTTTCTTTTGCTTTGATTTTTCGTTCTTTCTTTCTCTCTTGTTGTTGTTGAATTCGTTCCTCATTCATGTGTGCCTCTGTGAGGATGCAAGATCTCGCAACATTTTGATCCCCCTTTACTTCCATTTCTCCTTGTGGTGTTGGGAATCACAAATATTGATGATAAGTTGCGGTTATTCCTTTCAATTGGTGAACCCAATGTCTGCCAATGATTGCATTATATGGGGACGGTGCCTCTCCTACACTAAATTTGGTTAAAACGCTTATTGGTCCCGCCATGACTTCAAGTAAAATCTCTCCTTTTGGCTTTGATGTTATCCCATTAAATCCATAAATAGTGTAACAAGAGGTTGTGAGTTGATCGTCCTTAAGTTCCATTTTTTGAAATGTGTCATAAAATAACACATTAAGTGAACTTCCCCCATCCATGAGGATCTTCTTCACATTCTATCTATACATTGGTAAAGTGAGAACCAACGGATCATTATGTGTCTCAATTTCTTGATCAACTTCACCCACTGAAAAAGTCAATGGGGAAGCCATCCATTCCTCCCGCGTTTCTGTCATTCTTCCCGCAACTTTAGAAACTTCATGACTGTCAATTATTTTAAGCAAATTCTTATCAATTGTTGCGTTCATAGATAATTAATTTGACTATCTGTAGGAAATCGTGTTGATGGTTCGGTTATTTTCCCAAATATTTACAGTTTTTCCTGTGTTCATCCTTGGTGGAAGATCGGGTAAATTAAGGAATTCCTTCAGTTCTACCACATCAATTAACTTCTGGACTTGCAATTTTAAATTTCTGCATCTATTTGTGGGATGACCATAAAAACAATGATATCTACAATAATCTTTAGAACTTTCTGTGTGTGGTGGTTGCCTTCCCTTCGTCCATGGCCATTCAAAATATTGTTTGTTTCTAATTGTATTTAAAAATATTTGTGAATACAGGGTGTTGAGCTTAGTAAAAACTCGATCCTCAAATTGATGGTTGATCTTTCTTTCTTCATCTGCTTTACCTCGCTTAGATTCATTATATGGATTTTCACTCGCAACTCGCTTTCCAGAACTTGTTGCCGATTCCACAAAATTTGTTCTGTTTGCAACTCTCTGATGTTGAGAAACTGCTATTGGATTATGTTTTTGTATATCTTATAACCTTGCATATTTCGCGATAATTACCCTTAGATCCCATTTCAGTTTTTGGATCCTCTCCATGAATATCTACAAAAAAAGGGCTCATGCGGTTTGATATTCCCCATTTGTAATAATTAATAGAGATTTCTGGACTAACATTACCTATTGCTTGAAAAATTGCCGGCCATCGATCTGTGTAATCTCGGATACATATGTCCAAGACGCAAGGGAAAATAATTTATCCATTCCAGCATTTACGGGTTTATTGTACATGTACGTCTCCAAGAATTTTCGGGTCAATTGTGTATATGAATGTATTGTTCCTTCTGGTAGATTGTCATACCATGTTAATGCAGATCCTTTCAAACTAGAGGGAAAATATCGGCACATGATAACACCGTTTTGCTCCCAGCGGGTCATATTGCGGTTATAATATTTTAAATGAGCTGCGGGATCCTTTGTTCCATCGTAACATTCAAAGATGGGGAGAGTGCATTTATGCGGGATGGATGCAAGCGCAAGGTGCACCAATGGAATTCTACTTGCCTCTTTTAATACTTCCTCAAGACGTCTTCCCTCTTGTTTTTTTTTCAGGGTCCCTATTTCCTCTCTCATTTCTTCCAAATCCTTGAAATATTTATTCCACATGTTGTTCTGCGGTTCTGAGTCATCAAAATCTGGTTTATCGGGCTCATACCGCTGATTAAACCTGTTTTATTTTGGATGAATATATGTATCATCTTCCGGTTCGACTATCATCACCCTTTGATCTCTATTGGTCCTCATTTTGTTTTCTGTAGATCTTTTTGAACTTACTTCCTGCCCCTGTAACCTTGTACCAGATGCTTCCGCATCCTGTCGGGCTTTATGCCTGAGCATCTGATTTTCTTGCGTTAGAAGAGCAATTGTTTCTACATAAGTCTTTTGGGCCTTACGCATTTCATTCAATTCTTCGAATGATTGTTTGATGGGATCAATCATGTTTTGTGGTGCTTCTACATGTGGTTGTTGCATTGTTCTGTTGCTATCAATTGATTGGTTAATTGGGATGTTTGGTTCTATCATTTCATCTTGCAGTCTCTGTAATTGCTCTACTCCGTTTTCCTCTTGTAATTGATTCCTTGTTTCGTTTATTTGTAACAGAATAGTATTCGCAACTTCAGTATCTTTGTTTCTATTTTGTATTGTCCGATCCAAGGGTTACGGTCCTTGGGACTCTTCTACAATTTCTCTTTCTGGTTGATGAAGAGTTTTTCTTCCAGTCCCCATTGTTTTATTACCCAAATTTCTTACATCGACTTCTTGTTCCTGTAAGGTTTTATTTGCGGCTGTCTCCATTTATTTAATTTCTCTTGGGATATTATAATGACTTATTTGCTCAACCTAGTGTTGTTGTAGAAATTTCTTTGTTGATATTTTAATAAAAGTTCAAATAATGAGATAAGTGCTTCATAAAATATTAACATCCGCAATATATATATATATACATCTGATTGATAGAAAAAATATAACTTTAGTTACAATTTGATATATCACATAAAAGTTAGACAAATTTCCAATTTAAAACAAATTTCAAAGGTTCATTGAATCATTTTTGCAAAAGTTCACTGAAAACATATTTCAAAGGGTCACTGAATCATTTTTACTAACAAGTCAAAAGCAAGTTTAGAAATTCAGTTCAAAACTTATTTTTCTGTTTTGACGAGAATCAAAACTAGGTAGCTGCAAAACAATTTTAATTTATATAATCAATTGATTACAAACACAGAAAATTAATAATTTTAAGCCACTCAAACTAAGATTTCTTTTTTTTTTTGACAAGTAAGCTTCCCACAAATCATTCATACCATAAAAACTCAAACTCAGATGGGTTAAGATACGAAAATTATAGGATTCTAAACCCATTTGACATAGTAATTGAATAAAAAGAAACCTTTATTGTCAATCAGAGAAATATGAAAAAGGGGCTTCTCAAATAATAACAAATTCAAACTTTCAAAATTGTAGATTTGAACTATTATGAATTCATTGAAAATATCAATGTAAAAGTTGAACTAATTTGTAAAATGAACCCTGTATGTAGTTCTTAAACTTCATAGAAATCATTCATAGCATTAAAACTCAAACCCAGTTCAGTAACAACTTTAAGATTTCATACACAAAAACAAGTTTAAACATAATTTTTTTTTTAGAGAAACCGTATGTAGAACTTTGAAATATCAATTGAAGAGAAAAGAGCCCCTGATAGAAAAAAGAGGTTTTCTAAGATAACAAATTCAGAATTTTAGAGATGAAGTTTGGACAGGTAGAATAAATTCTTTACTACTTCCCTGTTTCTAGCGCCAAATTATTATTACCAAAAATCTATCTTGGCAACAGAACCACATGAATCATATGATAAACCAATAAGCCAATAAACCAAAAGCAATGAGAAGATAAAGATTAAATGCAAGAAATTAAAAGAAGAATCAACACAAGAGAAATTTAACGTGGTTCGACAAGGGAGTGTCTACATCCGCGGGTAATAAATGATTTGGATGTTTATTTGCTGACTGTATGTTACAAAAGGATAAAAGGCTATATGCATCAAGTAAAATTCATCAAAGAATGATTGAACTACGAATATAATTAATTGACACACATCCCATACCTAAACTTTTTCCTCTGATCCTTTTCCTTCTCCAAAATCTTTCCATCCCCTCTTTCTGTCTTGGAGCTTGATATTTATAGTAAATATCATGGGCCCCCCTATTCTTTCTTTCCACCTATTAGTCCTTATCCAAACTTTGGAACAAAACTTATCCCGTATTCTTATTTGTATTTCCCGTAAGACTTGACATGCGTACTTCTTATTTCCCTTAGTTTCCCGCTTGGTGACCCGCACATCTTCTGCGGAATTGTATTCAAGTTATTGCTTTTGGATTTCGATGAATGCTGCAGTCTTATTATTATTACAATTATGGAATGTCCGACGTGTGACCATTAAAAGTGACATTATTATTTTTCAGAATTTGGCATGTCCGATACGTGGCCATTGAAAGTGACTTGTCATGTTTTAGCTTTTTCTGTTCCGCAACCTGCACAACTGAGACGTGTCTATCATGAATCGATGTTTGTCTGTTCTATACATTGTGTCATGCTTTCCCGCAACTTGCGTGTCTGTCATGCAACGAAGGTATCTATTTCGTACAATGTATCATGCTTTCCTGCAACTTGTGTGTCTATCATGCAACGAAGGTATCTGTTTCAATACTTATCTAATGAGTTTTGTTCCAATGTTTCTCGTTCCATCATAATCTGATATTCTTTCCATAGTATTTGAACTCGTGATGTTAGGGATTTAATGCCCTCACATCTATTAAACGTAACACAACTATTAAAAGATTTGAAGACACGCTTGACTTCAAATTAAGAACCACAACTGGTTTGCTCACAACTGTAGGAACAACAATTCTGCCACACAAAGAATTAGTTATCCATAGTTGGAATAATCTTTAACAGTATTAAAGCATAGGAAGGTGCATAAAAGTATAAGAGATTTCAAAGAAAACTCGAATGCAATTCAAGTAGATTTAAGTAAAAAATTAGAAATCTGACTTCGAAATCACATGAAATCAATGAAAATAGGTATAGACATGGAAAATCAATAGCAACAAAATCACTGCAAAGGATCAATCTTTTCTTTGTTTTCTATATACTCTCTGACTCAAGGACACGTGCTTAACACATGTTTTCTAATCATATTTTCAATTTGAGGGAGAGAAAGATAACATTGTTTGGGTTGGGGTATGTCACTCATGGCCTAGAGTGGGGCAAATGAGAACCACAATTACTAAAATTTAAATTTTTATATTCAAGTACATGAATATCAATTATTAAAAAGAAGAAAAAATACACATAAAAACGACAAAACAATGAGATAGTGACACCATTTTACAGAATCCAATCTTACCTATTAAATAAAACAGTGTTTATTAGGAAATATAAAAAGGTTATTACTGCTCTGATAAATCTACAGATAATCAAAAGCTAAAAAACTACTCCCTCTGTTTCAGCAAAAGTGTTACTATCACTTTTTTATTTTAACCTAAAAATAGACCAAAATGAAAAAGTGATAATAACACTTTTGTCGAAACAGAGATAATGTGAAAATATTTATAATTAGTTTATTACAGGTCTCTTATGTCTGTGCATGTGCTGATTATTATTACTGGCATCTTTTAGCATTTAGATATATCTATTAATAATAATATTATGATGAATTTTCTTATAAATATTTTTTTTATTTAATTGTTTGAAGTTTGAATTATCTAGCTACTCCTTTTTTTCTCTTTTTTTTTTTCTAACAAATTTGGTTGTATAATCGACCTCCAATTATAAGGTACTTTTAAACTTTATCGTCCATGTGGCGCTCAAATTTTTATCTTTAGTGAGGAGGAATGTAGTGCTTTCACATCGGTCTAAAAAGTTTTCCTTTAAAAATATAGTTTTGATCTATTATTTTAGTTTAATATAATATATTTGTAGATGGTTAATTTTTAATAAAAAGTAAAATAATAAAATTATTTTTACTCAGTAGTAGAAGTATAGAAAACGATAAAATTTCATCAGAAACATAAAATTTCTATGTTAAATTTCACGAGATAATTAAGGTATAAAACATACGTTATAGACATCTCACAATGGTCCTTTAACTCTCTGTAAATATACATATCTCAATATTATAAAAAGACGTTGTGTTTCTGTATACCAGACAAATCCGACCATCCAAATCATCAGCCTACGGTAACGATGTTTAGGCCAGATACACTGAGATTTTATTTTAACCGTCGGATCAAACTAGCCAATATTATAAACAGACGATCAGTTTGTGTTTCCTGGACAAAATATTATAAACAGACGATCAGTGTGTGTATCCTGGACAAAACCGTCCAAATCGTCATCCTACAGCCTAGAACGACAGATAGGCCATATACGCTGCCATATGTTTTCGACCGTTCGGATCAAACTAGCCTTTCCCCTTAATAAACTGGTTTCCTATGTTTGTTGGGTTGGTTAGAGAGAAACAGAAGGAATGGCCGTAGGAAATAAGAAGGAGAAGAAACCAGGGTTAGAGGAGAAACGTGAAACAGAATCAGCTGAAGGATGGATTTGATGGGTTCCTGATTGTGGCTCGATTTGTGATCAGTTTTGGCAACAGATATTGCAATAATTGGGTTCATTGATATTCCTGGTATAGTAGATGCTATCACACATACAATCATACTCAATTCGATGGAAATAGAAGAAATCAGAGATTAAAAGATGGGTTTCGAGGTGGACCTGTGAAGTGAAGAATATAGAGTTAACAACGAGAAAGAAGCTGCTCGAGGCGAAGACATGGGTTTTAATGTTGGGCCTGCCGTGAATTGATGAATGAATGAGGTGTTGACAGTGAAACAAAGAACTTGGGTATTGAGATCGAGAAGCAGTGAAGAGCTGGTGGCTTCTGCTGTGGTGTGAAGCGAAGAAGACAAAGAGAATTAGGTGGATCTGGGAAGTGGGTTTTGATGGTGGAATCCAGCGATAAGATAGAGACAAAAGAGAGTTGTTGCTGTCCATTTTATGGGTATAGTTTGAAAGGTTTTGTTGACAGATTTTAAGAGCCATGGAGTTTGTGAGTTAGTGGCTACTTTCAAATGTCTTAAATCTGTTCTTGAAAACAAGGAGATGGTGTTGCTGCTGAATTAGTTAGGTAAGCTGGGTCTCGAGAAAGTGGAGTAATAAGGAAGTTTAAGTTGAGAAGAAGACAGGGAGAAGTTCTGTTGCCCGTGAAAGAAAATGGAAGAAAAGATGGTGATGGTGATTTTCTATCTCAAATTGTGTGTCTGTTTGTGATGAATGGATGTTGTGAATGAAACCCATATTGCAGGAAGGAGCAGCTGGTGCTTAATCACCAAATTCTTATGTTAAATAACCACCAGCAAGACACACATGAATTGTTTGAAGAAATGTTTCAATGAGTGGTCGTAATTTGCCGCGAGATTTGAAGTAATAATAATCTGTTTTGGGCTTAAAAGGGTATGGGCTCTATTTAGACTCTGATTTTGGGTTATGAATGTTTGGGCTTGACTTAGAAATTGGAACAGACCACGTTTGGGTAGGGACTATTTTTGATCTTAGATTTTCTAATCCACGGTTAATTTGACCAGACCAACAAAGCACCGTGATGTAAGCTCCGATTAATCTATAGGCTCAACTTATAGGTCATAGGTCCGGATAATTTTACCGAGCAACAAAACACCGGAGCCACAGGCCCCGCTAACTTATAATATTTTCAACTCCCTAAATTTTAACCTAATCACGGTTAATTTTAATCCACGACCCCAACTAATTTGACCAGACCAATAAAACACCGAGACCGCAGGCCCCGACTAATCTATAGGCTCAACTCTTAAGTCGTAGGCCCGGGTAATACCTAGTGTATATATATATATATAATATTAGAGCCTCACCCGGATAAGATTTCAATATTTTATATATATGTATACAATATTAGTGTTGTACGACTCAGTGCTCACTCCTCTACAATGATCAGACATCTCCTAGATGAATTAATCACTAGTGTAGAGCAACATCGTCCTCAAAGTATCAATGGTGCTGATTAAAAAATTTCCCCAGATGATCTCTGACTATACAAAATAAATATCCAAAACACATCTTTGTTCCCGAATGAATATCAATGCTCCTGGATAGATTGCCTACTAGTGTAGAACGAATCATAATAAATCCTAGGCTATATTCCCCAGCTAAATTCATAGAATTCTCTATATAAATACTTAAACCATAATTGGTTAATATTGACTTATCATAGTGTAAGACAAGTTCCACACGAATGCACTAAGTCATTGTTGCGCCGAATGCAAACTGAAAGCTTCGATTTACCAATCCCGAAAGTTGGTTGAGCTTGAATTACATGTTTCCAATATAGGTCGCACTATAATCCCAATATTGGTCGAAATACAATGAAACCATAATATTGGTCAACTCCTAGTTTCTAACTTATCATCATGATCTCCTTAGAAAATGTTCTAATGGGTAGAGAACGAGGCAAAATGATGTAAATAACAAATGTTCCCCTATATGTCTACTACGACATCCTAAAAGGGCGTCTTATTCCGAGCAACTATTTAAGAGATATGGCCTAAACCCTAGATGAAATATAAGCTGAAAATTGTCACAAAAAATCTTGGAAGGTTGTTGTTTGCTCCGTTTGACTACAAACGAGCTCTAAACCTAAATCCATCCGTGAAAGAAGATAGATGACGATTTTCCAATTGGGGTTAACTATCAAAAACAGATACTGTATGAAGAATCTATAACATTATTACTAAAACCGCTGTGTTTGAAATTTTATAATGACGAAAATCAACAAAAAATTTCGTTCTTTCACTATGAATGGTCGTAAGACGTTCGTGATATGAAGATTAAAAGCAAGAAGACTGAAGAGCTATAGAAAAAAAATAAGGGAGTAGTGGGACCGGCACTAGCTGGCCGATCGTCTATCCCATGGTCGGTCCCCATTTTCTTATTTTTAACTTTATTATTTTATATATTGCAACCTTACTTAAGGTTTCCCTCTTCCTATCTAACTTTTTGTTTTTTCTATCAAGAGCCTGGTCATCCTCTCACTTCAAAACCATAAGCTCCGCAGAGCTATATAGAATGGTCCCTCTACCAAATTCATATATTAAAAAAATATTATTTACTAAATTTTGGTCTTCAGTCTTTACATCAAAGTCCTCTTTTAGATATTATTTCCAAACAATATCATAGAGACTATATAGCATGCAAGACAATGAGGAATAATTCCGTGACCACTGACCGTGCTCAGATCACCTGGTCGGCCCTCTACCACCTAGTTGGTCTCATCTATCATGGTCTTCATATATCATAGTCTTCATCATCATGGTCTTCATCTATTACGCCTCTCATCTATCGCGACCTTCATTTATCATAATTAGGGTTTTATTATTTTACCACAATTGGTCCTTTTACCAATAATTAAAATAACCTAATGATAAACACATTTTTGTGTCTAAATTATACTTAATTCTCTATATTGTTAGTGCTCAATTTTGTATTTATTGTGTCATTTTATGTGTTTGTAGGTATTTTTGGGAAATAAACATTTGTGGAAAAATAGGCTAAAAAAGTGATAAAGGCACCCATGAAAATTACTAAGGGAACCCAACAAATTTATAAAGGCACCCTCCCTTTTGAATTTAAATCTGAAATTGGCAGCAAACCAATTTTTTTTACGCATGAAGTTATCTGTGTTGGTTTTGAAGCGAGTTTTAAGGGATTTGGAGGTAATTTTGAGTTACCAAAGTAAAGAAGAATTCAAAATAGGATCAACACACATCAAATATAGGCATTTCATACCGTGAAACAAGCTGGAATATCGAGTCCACACCGAAAAGATGAGTTATTCTCTGTTTTAGGTTAACGAGATTTGGAATCTGTTTTAAAGTGATTTTTGAGTCCTTATCGATTAAGGATAAGCTTTTAGGGTTTGATTGAATCTACAAATAGCAATGAGTAGTAAGAAAAAAAACATCTGGAGTCGGGAGAAAAAATTCAGAGAGAAAATTTTTTCGCTGGTGAAGAAGAAGAAGAAGGAGTACGGACCACATGAGAAAACAGTCGCAGTTTGCGTTACCTTTTCTTTCTTCTTTTACTGCGCCCAGAAGCCGTCTTTTATTTTCTGTTTTATTTTCTCTCTTTAGCAACATAGAAAACAGTCTCAGCAACACTTATATCTGTGTTACTTCTTTTTTTCTATTCTTTTAAGCACTTTGAGTTATGAACATGTATTTTGAGAGAGTTTTTGACATGATGAGCTAGACCATATTGCTGAGGCGACGGAGGAAGCCATTTTTCAATAATAAAGTGGTATCTTTTTATCTTATTAATTTTTTGTAATTCTTTTATGATTATTTGCTTTGAATTAAATTTGAAATAATGATTTTTATCAATTAGTTGTGTTTTTTTTGATGAGTCATGCTTAGTTTAAAGCTATTGATATCTCATATTTTTGATTTACAACTACTATTTTGAAATTCTAACTTTGGCAATATTTATAATGAATTGAATGTATGAGTTGCAAGATGATTATTAATGCTAAATCACTTGAAAAATTGGCTAATGGTAGAATCCTTAGTCTCAGTTCTTTTCATAATCTTAAATCAATTCTACTTTAATCTTCTTTATTTTTAGTATAAAAAAATTAGTTTTAAAAATCAAATATTCACAAGTCTGAGTATCGAATCTTTTACCACTATTTCAAAAACACATCACCTGACCACTCTAACACAAGTGGATGGTCATACACTTATTGATAATTCGCTTAATACTCTTACGTTTATAACTCATTCGACTTGATCCTCATACACAAACATTATAACATATCAAACATTGTACGCCTCTGATCGATCAAATATTGTACCTGGAACAATTTCAATTCCATGGTAATCAAAAATGGCGAACTTTTAGTAGTAGTATTTTAAATTGCATTCTTATGTCTAATATCAAAATATTCTTTTTCAAACCACACCGACACTACAGCTAGCTTGGGATGTTCTTGCGTAGTTGTCTGATCATTTATCTAGTAGAGTGGGTCATACTTATACCTAATCATTTTCTGTTGATTATTATAACTAAGGAAATGGAATTGCCGCCATGGGAATTATGATTGATGGACTGATGGTGATGAGTTAATCATTCTTATAGCATTCTTAATTGGAAACATTTGTATTGTTGTTCGCGTAATCTCAATCCAGTATATATCCAGTGAACATGAGTTGTAATATGATGTTGTTCCTTATTTCTCTTAGAGCGTCCACAGTCGGCAGACCATACCAAATGACCAAAGAGTAAAATTTTTACTCGTTGGTCTGTCTCAAACGCAGCGGGTGAACGAGTAAATTTGATCGGGCATTTGTGTAAGGTAGCGTCTGTAGTTGGGAGGTTGTCTAAGGTAACGTCTGTTGAAACGGACGTACGCCTATGATAACGCTTATGTGGGACGGACATTTGGTGAACGCTCGATGGGAGGCGTAACCCAGAATAACGCCTGATGATAGCATCTCCAATCGTGGGGTAAAAAATCCTATGTAAAAGGGTATATTAATTAAGTAACCCTAAATTTAGACCCTTTCACAAATACTATTTACCATATTTTAAATATATCTCTCACTTTCTAGAAACATTATCAGAGCATCTCCAATCGTGGGGTAAAAAATCCTATGTAAAAGGGTATATTAATTAAGTATCCCTAAATTTAGACCCTTTCACAAATACTACTTACCATATTTTAAATATATCTCTCACTTTCTAGGAACATTATCCCTTAAATATAGATTATTTAAATATCCTTTTTCGTATAAATTTTTTCTTAATATATCATATATGATATTTTTCTTCATTTTAAAAAACAACAATTTTTTTCTTTATAACCCTACCACCACCAGTACTACACCACCATCACCACTTCACAACCACCACCGACATTCCACTACCACCACCATCCCACCCCCACCACCGCCACAACCATCCCACCCCTACCAGTCCATCATGACCTCCACTTCCACCGCCACCACTAGTCCACCATCACCGTTACCACCGCCGCCGCCGCCAGTCTACCATCGTCACCATCGCCACCACCACCACCACCAACCAAGTTGATATAACTAGAGACCTAATAATCTTTCACACGGGGCACAAAAAACAACACTACCACCGTTCAGGAAGCTTCACCCTTGACCAAAAACGCACAACTTTTTTAACTATCAGAGCATCTCCAATCGTGGGGTAAAAAATCCTATGTAAAGGGGTATATTAATTAAGTATCCCTAAATTTAGACCCCTTCATAAATACTATTTACCATATATTAAATATATCTCTCACTTTCTAGAAACCTTATCCCTTAAAGATAGATTACTTTAATATCCTTCTGTATATAATTTTTTTCCTAATATATCACATATGATATTTTTCTTCGTTTTATTTTTTCTCTACAACTCCACCACCACCAGTACTTCACCACCATCACCACTCCACAACCACCACCGACATTCCACTACCACCACCATCCCACCCCCACC
>JAJJMC010019832.1:2975016-3164907 GCA_023531435.1 Papaver californicum
CAACCACCACCGACATTCCACTACCACCACCATCCCACCCCCACCACTGCCACAACCATCCCACCCCCACTACCACCAGTCCACCATGACCTCCATTTCTACCGCCACCACTAGTCCACCACCACTGCCGCCGCCGCCACCAGTCCGCCATCGTCGTCGCCGCCACCACCACCACCACCACCACCACCACCACCAACCAAGTTGATATAAATTTGAAAATTCAGAAACCGAAGTTGACACCATATTTTAGTGTCAACAACCGAAGTTGACATCATATATGGTGTCAACAACCCATGTTGATACCAAAATTATTCATTAATAAGTTAGGTCCATATTATGGTGTCAACCGAAATTACACTAAAACTTATGTCACTAACCGAAGTTGACATCATAATATGGTATCAACAACCCAAATTAATACCAAAATCTGGTGTCAATAACCAAAAGTTGACATCATAATCTGGTGTCAACAATCAAAGTTGATACCTAAATCCGGTGTCAACAACAAAAGTTAAAAATCAAAAATGAAAATTTGGATAAATGTTAGGTCCAAATTACGATGTCAACAACTAAAGTTAAAAACAAAATCTGGTTTCAAGAACCCATGTTGACACAAAAATTGACATACTCGAATGGGTGAACCTGACGTGAATTGATAGGATTTTAGAATACCATATATAAATAAATCGCAATCGCACGATTTCTACAACGCAGACAACGGCAAGTACGGGTCGAACCCACAGGGAGCGGGGACAATACTGCAATTAATATCTCAATTAAACTAATCAAAAATAATATCTTTGGATTTTTCAGAAATTCTAATGAACGAGAAAATAATAAAATAAACTAAACTAATAAAACAAATAAGTAGAGAGAGTCGGTAACCAAGGTTTTTAGTATCCACCACTATTTCTATTTAATTACTGAAGTGAAACATAACTCCTGGATATTCATCTATTGTTCGTTCTATCGACATCACATATTATATGTATTAAAGTCGTAAATATCACTGGGACACCCTAAGCACGGCGCATCAAAAGCTCTAAGTCTCAGCATACACCATCTAATTGCGTTAGCGAGAAAATTATACGAAACTAATTATAGGTTCACAAATAATACCTGGCTATTCTAAGCATACCCCATCTAAGGATTTAACCCAAACATGAAATATCAAATAAGTAGACAAGTATATTTGCTATCATATTGATTCTGCGCATATGTTACTGTATTGTACAGAACCGGTGAAGCAACAACTAATTTTTTTCATTAAATCAATAAATCAAAATCAGGAATTAATCTTATTCAAATCATAATAGTCTTTTGCTTGATAAATCAATCCAAAATAGCCTATTACTCAAAGTGGTTACAAACATAAAACCTAGCTACAAAATCAATTAGAACATGGAGTTGGATTTCTTAAAATACATTAAAATAAATAAAGAGAAATATAAAAAGATATCACTGTTATCGGCAATGGATCGCTTTCTCCTTTTTCCTGTATGTATCACTTCACTTTCCTCTCTACCCTGACAATCCACAGCCGCCAACCCCAGACGTCCCAACTTCTCCAATCCCCAGACCGAACAGAAAACTCTCTAAACAGAGCAGAACCTGTCTATCTATGTACCTTCTCTCCTGTTTATTTCTTTTATTTTATCTACGTTCTGGTTCCCAAAGGAAGTCCCACCTAATCTCCCCTCTATCAATTGCTTTCTCTCCCCCTCAATCACGCCTTCTCTTCACTTTCAACCTGCTTTTCTCTCTAGCCGTCACCCTCTACCTACAATACACCTCTCCCATTACCCCCTATCCCCGAACAACAACCCCCCCCCCCCCCCGCCCCGCCGCCCCCAAAAAAAAAAAAAAAAAAGAAAACCTAAAAGAGAGTATATCTATAAACCTAGCCTTCTCTCCTCTTTTTATACCCAACTCCAAAACAGAACCCAAAGGATCGATCCTTTCTCTTCTCTGACTTTTTTTTTCCCAATCACCTCAACTGTCCGGTCCATATGCCCCGACCTCACTTTTTCTCTCACCTTACCCCAATCAATCATTCTTTCCCCATTCTTCCGTACCATCAGCCGTCGTCCTTCTGTATACCTCTTTCCTCATTTCCCTTAATCAGACGCACTTTTCTTACACATCTACCCACTTCTTCACCTCTTAACACCTTTATACTTTCCAAGTTCACCTACTTCTTTCCACCTCGTCTTTGTTTTCTAGGAGGGAATCAAACTCCCCACCGACCACTACACACTCTAAATCAGCTTAATTTATTCAGGTTCGTATGAATCGATGGGTTGGGGGGGGCCACTACCAAAACAATTGGACCATCACGAGGAGCTGGTAATGGTTGTGCATTAACATGGAATTCCTGATCTTGTTTTCGATATATCACTGTGATCATGACCTTTTAACCGTGTGTAGTATCTCATTTGGATTTTATGTGTACCACCTATAAATAGAATTAAGAATATATTATAAACACAAATCAAGTACTAGCAAATATAAATTAAACGGTAATTATGTATAAATTATGCCCGTATCAAATACCCCCAAACCTATATTTTGCTAGTCCTCGAGCAAAACTAACCTAAAATAAGTCTAATAAAAATAATGGAATCCTAACTCACTTTCGCAGGAATCGCGACTGCATTTAGCATATGTAATAAGCCTTTAAACCCCTAAGTGGCCTTAGCGGACGAGTTTGTCTCGTGAGGGTTTACAAGAGGTATACCCACAAAACCTTTACTCCAAATTCTAGCTACCTGTGACCGATTGAGGGTAAACACTAAACAAGCTATTTAGTTGGCATACTGAATTCTTCGGCTATATGAATCATTACCCTGTATGAATCCAATTGATGTACACGAGTTTGCAGTCAGCGCACTAAAATTCATATAAGAATGCAAACTCTACTCAAATAATCATTGAACATCCAAAACTGGATAACATTCACATTGCTCGAAATCAATCAAATTCAAACACATGGATAGATTAGAAGATGGATATAGGAGTGATGAATGGTGCATATGTTGACTAAGGTGAACGATGTTTCCCAAAATATTAATATAAAGTCCGGCTCGGATGCTCATATTTTTATTATTATTTATATACATAATAATTTATTTTTATTTTTTTTGACTACATGATTAGATCTTTTGAATCTAAGCGCATGCTCTTTTTCAGCAGATTACATGATAGTTCCCATGGATCCTGCATTCCACGCTTTCTTAGGAGATGGAGACAGGGAGAACACACACATATTGCTATCAAAGTGTCAGTTTTTCAGGGTTTTTTTCCAACAAAATTCTAATTCATCCGAGCTACGACCTTATGGCAATACTAGGGCCCCACCAAATCACTTAGAGAAACATAAAATTGCAAAAATAAAAATAGAAAGTGATATGATTATGATGATTCCGAGATATGCTTGTTCAATGATTATCATGTTATTTCTAACACCTGAGTGCATTCAGATATGAATAGACTATTTAGCTGGGCACACCAATTCCTATAGATAAGAGCTACGTCTCCATCTACCTAGAATGGTTAGTGTCATCCTGAATAATTCACAAGTTTCTAAATTTTGGAGTTTCTTATTGGCATCAATTTTTAGAAACTCAACCCCCAAACCTAAATTTAACATTGTCTGCAATGTTTCAAACTGTGCAACCTAGAATGTCATGCAATATATATAAATAAGAGAAACAAATGTAAATCAAAGAGAAGGGATTTGAACGTCTCACCTGATTGACGTAAGAAAAACAGTATTCTCTGTAACACATATCAAACGATAGTAATAAGAAAGAACACTGAAAATAAAAAGAAAAATAAACAAAAAGCCTAAAAAGAAAATAAAAATAAGAAAATAAAAATCTACCTACTGGATATGTACAGAAAGGATCCCCATACACTAAAAACCTGAAAATTTAGGGATCAACCCAAAATAAAATATATACAAATGACAATTTCACAATTATATTATAGCAACACGGAGACACTGAAACTATCAAAAATGATGGATTACTCTCAAACCAAGTTTTTACTACACCTAGGAGTGCGTAAAGAACATAATATGGGGATAATATTGGGATTGGGGAAATATCAAATTGGTTCGTGCACAATGTCAGGAACATGCAAGTCCTCTGGATATTTGGATGCAAAGTGATCCAGCAAAACTTTAGAAGCACACAATTTTAACCTTAAATTAGGTAACTTTTGGAATTCTAGGGGTCTAGAAACAACCTCTAAGTCGGGTGAATGATCTTGTGAGATAGATTCATCTATGGAATTAGGAAAATCATCTACACAATTATCCACAATTTGTCATCTGTATATTCTGTATGGAACATAGAGTCACTACAAGACTGATCATCATCAGCAAATAATCTCTGGCATTCCAGAACTCTCAATCTTTGTTCCAAACTAAGCGGTCTGTATTTATAATACTTATAATATATCATTAGAGGTGATTCTTCACTTACCATAGGTGAAGAAAGAACTTCTTTATGTCGTGACCGATTCATATATTCTCGAAGTGTCATCTTAGATGACGTCTCCTGAGAAGGAGTCATCATCCTCAGAAAAGTACCTGAAAGGAATCACTAAAACACAAAACAAGTCAAATAAAACTAAAAATCCTAAAATAAAAATAAAAAAAATAAAACTAAAAACCTAAACTACGATTAGAAAATCAAAAATACTAATTACAATATTCTACAACCGCTCCCCGGAAGCGGCACCAAAAATTGAAAGGATTTTGAATACCCTATATAAACAAACCGCAATCGCACGGTGTCTACAATGCAGACAACGACAAGTACGGGTCGAACTCACATGGAGCGGGGACAATACTGCAATCAATATCTCAATTAAACTAATCAAAAATAATATCTTAGGATTTTTCAGAAATTCTAATGAACGAGAAAATAATAAAATAACCTAAAGTAATAATATAACTAAGCAGAGAAAGTCGGTAACCAGGGTTTTTAGTATCCACCACTATTTCTATTTAATTACTGAAGTGAAACATAACTCCTGAATATTCATCTATTGCTCGTTCTATCGACATCACCTATTATATGTATTAGAGTCGCAAATATCACTGGGACACCCTAAGCATGGTGCATCAAAAGATCTAAGTCTCAGCATACACCATCTAATTGCGTTAGCGAGAAAATTATACGAAACTAATTATAGGTTCACAAATAATAACTGGCTATTCTAAGCATACCCTATCTAAGGATTTAACCCAAGCATGAAATATCAAATAAGTAGACAAATATATTTGCTATCCTATTAATTCTGCGCATATGTTATTGTATTGTACAGAACACTGTGAAGCAACAACTAATTTTTTCATTAATCAATAAATCAAAATCAGGAATTAATCTTATTCAAATCATAATAGTCTTTTTCTTAATAAATCAATCCAAAATAGCTTATTACTCAAAGTGGTTTCAACTATAAAACCCTAGCTACAAAATCAATTAGAACATGGAGTTTGATTTCTTAAAATCCATTAAAATAAATAAAGAGAAAGATAAAACGATATCATTGTTATCGGCAATGGATCACTTTCTCCTTTTTCATGTATGCAACACTTCACTTTCCTCTCTTCCCTGAAAATACAACCGCCAACCCCGGACGTCCCAACTTCTCCAATCCCCAAACCGAGCAGAAAACTCCTTAAACAGAGCAGATCATGTCTATCTCTGTACCTTCTCTCCTGTTTATTTCTTTTCTTTTATCTATGATCCGGTTCCCAAAGGAAGTCCCACCTATTCTCCCCTCTATGAATTTCCTTGTCTCCCCCTCAATCACGTCTTCTTTCTGTACCTTCAACCTTCTTCTCTCTCTAGACGTCACCCTCTACCTACACTACACCTCTCCCCTATACCCCCCTTTCTCCGTACAAACCCCCCCCAAAAAAAAACCTAAAAGAGAGTATATCTATAAACCTATCCTTCTCTCTTCTTTTTATACCCATATCCAAAACAGAACCCAAAGGACCGATCCTCTTTCTTGTCTAACTTTTTCTTTTTCCAATCACCTCAACTGTCCGGTCCATCTACCCTAACCTCAATTTTTCTCTCACCTTACCCCAATAAATCAGTCTTTCCCCACTTCCGTACCATCAGGATTCATCCTTCTGTACACCTCTCTCCTCCTTTCCCTCAATCAGACGCACTTTTCTCACACATCTACCCACTTCTTCACCTCTTAACAACCTTTATACTTTCCAAGTGTACCTACTTCTTTCACCCCGTCCTTGTTTTCTATGAGGGAATCAAACTCCCCATCGACCACTACACATTCTAAATCCGCTTAATTTCTCCAGGTTCTTATGATGAGATGGGTTGGGGGGTGGGGGGCACTACCAAAATAATTGGACCATCACCAGGAGATGGTAATGGTTGTGCATTAACATGGAATTCCTGATCCTGTTTCCGGTATATCACTGTGATCACGACATTTTAACCGTGTGTAGTATCTCATTTGGATTTTATGTGTACCACTTATAAATAGAATTAAAAATATATTATAAACACAAATCACGTACTAGCAAATATAAATTAAGCGTTAATTATGTATAAATTATGCCCGTATCATGAATCGAATACATACCTTCTGACGTGGAGTCAGGTGTGCTAACATTGCACCATACGTTCGTCAATATTCTATAATTAACCGCACATTATGATGTCCGTACAAAAGTATTGGTCAATATATAGCTGTAAAGCATGAAAGTACAAAGAAATTATAATGTTAGGATTTCTACTACATCTAGTTGTAAGTATTAATTTACATTCAAATGATTAACATGGTTACAGGTTCACAGCCCGCAACTAAGAAAAAGTATATGATCGAAAAGTAGACACAAACATGCTTAGGGATTTATTTGGTAATTAGACGCATGGTATAAACTACAGTTGTCTTCAGAAATAACTAATAGAACAATTTATTCCTTGCCTAAATTATGTGCAGCTACAAAGGTTTGGCATAATATTGCAGTAATGAAACCTCTGAGGATGACATTACACTCGTGTCCACTACTGCCACAAAACAATCACATGTAAAAATAGTTGCACATTCATTCATTCAATAAGACAAGTTTCACGCAAGAAAGTCAAGATGGAGAGACCCTGAATCTGATATGAGCAGACCATTGAAAGTCCAATAGCTTATAACAAGTTTGTATAAAAGGAGATTTTTTTTGATGTGGGACAAAGTTTGACGAGGACGTAAGGGACAAATGGGAAGGCGACATTTGTATTTGGTTTTTAACGGTTTATAACAGATTAAAGTCATTATATTATACACCAAAATTACCCTTTCCCTAATAAAAAGATCTTGGTAGTAATCTAAAAAATAATAACAATCCTAATTAGCGTCGATTTTAACCAAAATAAAACTACAATAATAATAATAATAATAATAATAATAATAATAATAATAATAATAATAATAATAATAATAAAATGCGATCTCAAATAAATTAGGATAATCTTAAACTAGAGTATGTTATATCACATAAACACAATCTCTCACATAATATTGGATAATTTAAAACCGAAAACTCTTATTTCGTCTATCGATTCCTCAACTGCTAGACATCAATTGTACTCCTAAATTAGATTTTGTGCACTAAGCATACAGTAAAAAGGAGGCTTTAAAATTGCTACCATGAAAAGGAGGCCTTAAATATTGGGTACGCTGATAACTTAAAGTCTAATACGTGACTAATGAGTTACCTAGTAACCTGAGTTTAATTCATGAACACTGCCACTGGAACATTACATTTGAAGTGAAACTTAAGAACGATTAGGCAAAAAGATGTGTGGATTGGCCGAGCTCCAATATGTAACATACTGAATCAAAGACAAAGAGCCATGAATGCTTATTATTGTTTAATTGTGAATTAACATTCCTTTTCAAAGACGAAGGAGGACCATGAAGACCACCGATACATTATATCTTAATTTGTCAAAATATAATTGGATAATAGATATAGTTTAGTTAATATATCGGTATTTAAGGTATTGAAAACTACCGTTAATTTAGAAGAGTAGTTATAGCCAAAGGCAGTTCTGGAGTATAAAATCAGGACATTAATTAGTTATAAACTGTTAAAAACCATATACAAGTTTCGTCTTCCCATTTGTCCCTCACGCCATCGTCAAACTTTGTCCCACATTAAAAAATTCTCGTATAAAAGGGCTCGCTGTCTAACCTTGTGCAAGGACCTACGAGCCAAGAGACAGTCTCAGGTAGATAGTTTTTATAGGGCGTAGGCCTCCTAAAAGATAACAAAGGTTTCTTCGGGCCAGACGGAGATTGGTCCTCGAGTGCAAAGGAATAAGGGAGCTTGACTGCAAGACCCACCCATCGAGCAAGGACGAAAGTCGTCCTTAGTGATCCGACGGTGCCGAGTGGAAAGGCCGTCGCTCAACGAATAAAAGTTACTCTAGGGATAACCGACTGTAATTAGCAGGAAGAATGCTCATCTGCTTTGCGCCCAGGAATCGTCTTTTATTCTCTGTTTTAATTTCTCTTTTCAGCAACACAGAAAACAGTCTCAGTAACACTTATAACCGTAGTTGTTTTCTGTGTTACTTCTGTTTTTCTCTTCTTTTAAGCACTTTGAGTTATGAACATGTATTTTGAGAGAGTGTTTGACATGAGGAGCTAGACCCTATTTCTGAGGCGACGGAGGAAGCCATTTTTCCAATAATAAAGTGGTATATTTTTATCTTATTAATTTTCTGCAATTCTTTTATGATTATTTGCTTTGAATTAAATTTGAAATAATGATTTTTATCAATTAGTTGTGTTTTCTTTTGATGAGTCATGCTTAGTTTAGAGCTATTGATGTCTCATATTTTTGATTTACAACTATTATTTTGAAAATCTAACTTTTGTAATATTTAGAATCAATTGAATGTATGAGTTGCAAGATGATTATTAATGCTAAATCACTTGAAAAATTGGCTAATGGTGGAATCCTTAGTCTCAGTTCTTTCCATAACCTTAAATAAATTTTAATTTAATCTTATTTATTCTTAGTATTAAAAATTACGTTTAAAAATCAAATCTTCACAAGTCTGAGTATCAAATCTTTTACCGCTATTTCTAAGAATCATCAATTTTTGGCGCCGCCGACGCGGACTTTTCTTTAGGTTTAGAGTTTTAGATTTATTTTTAGGTTTTTATTTTTGTTTTTAGTATTATTTTTACTTTGTTCTATTTTACGCGTTTCTTTGGGTATTTAACTTTTTGTTATATGTTTTGGATTTTGGATTAAAAGGAAATTGAGCCAAAGATATTGGTGATTAAAGATTTTGGAGTTAAAGTTAAAGCTAAAAGAACGGAAAAGAAGACAAATAATTTTATTTTTAATTAGATTTTATTTGTTTCTCTTTTTAGAAAATTGTATTATGGAATCTTTTATTATTTCTGTAATTTTTCTTTTACCTACGGAAGGGTAATTTAAGTATAAACTGCAACAGGAAAGGACGACAATTACTATATTGTCTCGGCCACTCGGGTTCGTACACTTACAAAGGAGTCAGTGACCCGAGTTGACTACAACCGATTCATCCCCCGTCTGGTACGGGAGGTAAGACTCGATCAACCCACGAATCCCCTGCAAGTGAGTTTACTGTATTCCTTCGTATGCATATATGTTGAAGAACTGAATACAGATTTACTTTTCTAGTAAAGGGCAAGAACTGGCCATACAAGATAAGGACTCGGATTTCATCATCGTTTCCTTCTTGCCCGCTTTAGGAACACGTTACCAAACGCGAACCTAAGCCTTAAAATTTGACTAGAAAGCGACCGATAGGGTGACGAACTTATTGGAAAGTCATTCAAAAGGAATGTATTGGTTACTTTGTTAGCCTAACTCAAAATTCAGGAAGATTATTTTAATTAGATTCAAGCCTCCTAGTAACCCAAGGAAACGTTGCCAAAGAGACAGGGTTATCAAAGCTCCTTAGAGCTTATCCTATTTCTATTCGACTTAATCTAATTCAGATCGTTCTAAGAGGTTTTCTAAAACTGTAACTAGTTGCCTTTTGAAAAATAGAAGCTGATCTAGAAACAATCTAAGTGGAGCCATCATGCTTTTTGTTTGCTAGATTCAGTAGGTTTGATTTGGTTGAGTCATCATTGCTTGTGATTGTTTAGAATTACCTTCCAATTAGGAGTTATTTTTACTTTTTTAAGTGTATGCCAAGACCGCTCGAAATCTGAACGAGCTTGGAAAAGAGACATTCTAGGTCGTTTGATTAGTGAAAAACCTAGTAGTTCTGCCCCTGGAAATGAGGACCTCGAAGACTCTTCTTTTGAGGGCCTTGTTTTTAGAAATTTCTATATTTGAGAACTTGACACTGTGTGAAGAAGTTACTCCTAGTCCTTTGATAGTGCCATCAATGGGAACTTTAAAAGCTTTGTTGAACCCGACTAGGACTTCTCGTCCATCATGTATCAAGTTAGCTGAAACTGAAGCAAACTATGAGTTAAAACCTGGGACCATACAGATGCTCCCAATCTTCTTAGGGAAAGAAAATGAAAACCCCTATTTCCATGTTAGGGCTTTTGAAGAAACATGTAGTACCATCAGGATTAAGGACCTAGATGATGAAGCATTGAAACTTAGATTGTTTCCTTTTTCACTAAAAGACAAAGCCAAATCTTGGCTATATAGTTTGACTTCTGAGTCCATTGAAGCCTATGAACAACTTACACCTTCCTTTTTCCAGAAGTTTTTCCCTAGCACAAAACATCATCTATTAGGAAGTAGATTTGCACATTTGCTCAACAAGAGGGAGAATCTTTATATAGGTATTTGGAAAGGTTCAATGACTTATTATCACAATGTCCTCATCATGGTTTAGAAAAAGTAATGCTAGTTCAGATCCTCTACGAGGGTTTAGATTATTCGACAACAATCATGGTTTAGTCTTTATGCACAGGTGGGTTTGAAATTAAATTTTTGATGGTGCGTTGACATTTTTGAATGAAATCGTAGAAAAAACCCAGCAATGGGAAAATAGTAGGGAGCCCCAGAAAAAAATTCTTCTAAGTAAAGGAAATGTCAATAGGGTAGAAGGATCTTTTGAATCAGATGCCAAAATAGCAGCTATATCAAAAATGTTAGAAGCTTTAGAACTGAGTCAATCTAGTTGAAGAGCAAGCCCATGCTCTTTATAATAACACTAGATTTGATAATCATCAGAAGTTTGATCTTTATTCAGAAACCTCTAACCCTGGTTGGAGAAACCATCCTAACTTTATTGGTCTAAGGGACAGAGTCAAGGTTAGTCTAATAATTCTAAGGTTCCCCCAGGTTTTGGCTATACTAAGAATCCTTCAGGACCGACACAATTTCAGAATACCGATAGATAAGACGATCATGAGTTTAGTAGAGTCTATCGCCTCATTAACTCAGAACACTAAATATTTTCAGCAGTTTGTCAACCAAAGTTTACAAGAAAATCAAAAGATCGTTCAGGATAACAATCAAGTTATTTCTAATTTAGAAACCCAGGTTGGTCAAATCGCCGAGTCTTTGAGAGAAAGAGAAAAAAGGCAAGTTCCTTAGTCAACCAAAACCCAATCCTAGAGGAGTTCATGAAGTATCTTCTGGTGACAAATCATCAAATCATGTGAATGCAATTAGAACCCTTAGGAATGGTAAGGTGGTAGACAACAAGGCATGTCTGATAGTGAACATACTGTAGTTCACCCTTCTGAGCCAGTAGCTGAAGAGACTGACGAAGTCTCTAAACAGCTCGATGCAGTTCCTCATAAGCCGGATTTTGTGCCCAGATCCCCGTTCCCACAAATGTTAGCACCAACATAGAAGGAATCCAACTTTAACGACATATTGGAGGTTTTTAAGCAAGTCACGATCAACCTTCCATTATTAGATGCAATTAGGCAGATTCCTACCAATGCCAAGTTCCTTAAGGATATGTGTACACGAAAGCGAAAGCTTAGTTTACAAAAGAAAGCCTTTTTTATCTAGTCATGTGAGTTCAATTATTCAGAACAATACAACTCCTAAGTACAAAGACCCAGGTTCCCCAACCATTTCTTTCACAATAGGTAACTACCGTGTTGAGAAAGCGTTACTTGACTTAGGAGCCAGTGTAAACTTACTTCCGTACCATGTGTACCTCCATCAGGACTTGGTGATTTGAAACCTACTCAGATAACACCGCAATTAGCTGATAGGTCTGTGAAAATTCCTCGTGGTATCATAGAGGATGTTCTTATTGAGGTCGATAAGTTTATTTATCCAGTGGATTTTGTTGTCCTTGATACCCAACCTGTCCCTGTTCCAGAGAATCAAATGCCTGTGAATTAGGTCGCCCGTTTTTAGCTACATCTAATGCGATCATTAACTGTCAAAATGGTATTATGAACTTACATTTGGTAATATTACTATTGAGCTGAATATTTTAAATATTAGTAAGCAATCACCTGAGCTAGATGACATGGGCATTGAAGAGGTGAACATGATATGAACATTAGTTCAAGATTCATTACCAAACACTTTGTTAGAAAATTCATTAGAGAAATGCCTAAACCATGTTGGGTTTGATTTTGATGATGATAGCGTGATTAATGAGGTGTACGCTTTGTTAGATACAACCCCTTTGATAGACACTAGTAATGGATGGAAACCTAAGTTCAAACCACTACCAGTTTCTAAGTCTACCCTAATTCATTCTCTAGAAGAGCCTCATAAGTTGGACCTTAAACAACTACCAGATACCCTGAAGTATGTGTATATAGGCTCATCTGAGACTTTGCCTGTGATTGTAGCATCCGACTTGGATAGTAACCAGGAAAGTAGGCTAGTGACCGTGTTTAAATACAATAAGGAATCTTTAGGGTTGACCATAACATACATTAAGGGTATAAGTCCTACTGTTTGTATGCATCAAATTCATTTAGATGATGATACAAACCATCTAGGGAGATGCAACATCGACTTAACCTAACATGAAAGAAGTAGTTAGAACTGAGGTGCTTAAGTTGTTAGATGCGAGTATTATCTACCCTATTTCAGACAGTAAATGGGTCAGCCCTGTTCAGGTTGTTCCCAAGAAATCAGGTATCACTGTAGTCCAAAATGATAACAATTAGTTAATCCCAACCCGAGTGACCACGGGGTGGCGTGTTTGTATTGACCATAGAAAATTGAACAAGGTCACAAGGAAGGACCACTTTCCCCTTCTTTTCATCAACCAGATGCTTGAGAGATTAGATGGACATAGCCATTATTGCTTGTTAGATGGTTTTTCTGGTTATAATCAGATTGTTATTACCCTAGAAGACCAAGAGAAAACCACTTTTATCTGTCCCTTTGGTACCTTTGCATATAGACCTATGCTTTTGGGTTGTGTAATGCACCCGCTACTTTGCAGCGCTGTATGATGAGTATATTTTTTGACATGGTAGAATGGTTTTTAGAGGTCTTTATGGATGATTTTTCAGTATTTGGGTCATATTTTGATGAGTGCTTGCATCATTTTACATTAGTGTTGACTAGGTGTAAGGAAAAGAATTTAGTGCTTAATTGGGAAAAATACCATTTCATGGTTAGATCAGGAATTATTTTAGGGCATATCGTATCTTCTAAGAGTATAGAGGTAGACAAGTCCAAAGTTGACCTTATTAAGACTTTACAGGTTCCCAAAATTGTACGAGAAGTTAGGTCATTCTTAGGGCATGCAGGTTTTTATCGTCGATTCATTAAGGATTTTAGCTTGATTTCTAGACCTCTTTGCAATCTACTTGCAAAAGATGTTAAGTTTGTCTTTGATGATGCTTGTTTAGAGGCTTTTGAGAAGCTTAAGACCTTACTCACTACCGCCCTCATAGTTCAGGCACCTAACTGGAACCTACCCTTTGAGATAATGTGTGATGCTTCAGATTATGCTATTGGTGTTGTGTTAGGTCAGCGAGAAAACAAATTACTTCATGTGATTTACTATGCCAGCAAAACTCTAAATGATGCCCAACTGAACTACACCACCACAGAGAAGGAACTGTTAGCCATTGTTTTCGCCTTAGACAAGTTTAGATAATATCTCTTAGGTTCTAAGGTTATAGTCTTTACTGATCACGCTGCTTTAAAGTACCTTTTGTCTAATAAGGATACTAAACCTAGATTTATTAGATGTATCCTTTTGTTACAAGAATTATCGCTAGAAATTAGAGACAAAAAGGGTGCAGAAAACATAGTAGCAGACCACTTTTCTAGACTTGTTGTGGATTTCCCTGATGATTCTCCTCATGTGAGAGATAGTTTTCCTGATGAACAAATATTCTTTGTTTCCCAATTACCTTGGTTTGCGAATATAGTGAATTATCTTGTTACTGGTCGAATGTCTCAACACTGGGGTAAACAAGATCGTTCTAGTGTTTTAGCCGAGGTAAAGTATTTCTTTCGGGACGATCCTTAATTGTTTAAGTATTGTCCAGACCAGATTATTAGGAGATGTATACCTAAGAGTGACCTGTCCAGTATTATTTCCTTTTGTCGTGATCATGCTTGTGGGGGTCACTTTAGTGCTAAGAAGACCGTTGCTAAGATATTACAGTGTGGATTCTACTGGCCTTTGATGTTTAAAAATACCCACAGTTATTGTGTTGCTTGTGAGCGATGCCAGAAGTTAGGAACCATTTCTCGTAGAAATATGATGCCTTTGAACCCTATTTTAGTCATTGAGGTCTTTGATGTGTGGGGCATTGATTTTATGGGTCATTTTTCTAATTTCTTTGGTCATTTTTGATCATTGTCGTTGTAGACTATGTATCTAAGTGGGTAGAGGCGGTTTCGTGTAAAACAAACAACCACAAGATTATGGTCCAGTTTTTGAATAATAACATATTTGCACGTTTTGGTACACCGCGAGCTATAATTAGTGATATAGGGTCACACTTTTGTAATCGACCATTTAAGCTTTTGATGAAAAATATGGTATTACCCGTAAAGTAGCTAGCCCATATCACCCACAAACTAGTGGTCAAGTAGAGGTTTCCAACAGGGAGATAAAACGTATTTTAGAGAAAATAATTAATCCTAATAGGAAAGACTGGTCGTTAAGGCTTACTGATGCCTTATGGGCTTACCGTAATGCGTTTAAGACCCCCATTGGAATGTCACCTTATCGTCTAGTTTTTGGAAAGGCCTGTCACCTGTCCGTCGAGTTAGGACATAGAGCATATTGGGCTGTATAGCAGTTAAATTTTTCACTTGACAAGGCAGGAGCTCACAGGAAGCTCTATCTCAATGAGTTGGAAGAGATTCGAAAAATGCATATGATAATGCTAGGGAGTATAAGAAAAAAATTAAACTTGTACATGATAGAAATATTTTAAGAAAGTCATTTTCTCCAGGTTAAAAAGTTCTTCTGTATCATACTCGTTTGCATCTATTCCCCGGGAAGTTACACTGTCGATGGACCGGTCCTTTTGTTGTTCGCACTGTTTTTCCTCATGGTGCTATTGAGATTGAGACTCAAGATGGTAGAAGTCCTTTCAAGGTTAACGGTTAGAGATTGAAACCATTTTTAAAGCCTTTTCCTACAGGTGATGTTGAGGAGGTCCCTCTGGAGGACCCTGTTTACCTTGATTGACCATCAAGGTTGTTTTATTTTGTACATTAGTAGATTTTTTTGTAGGTTTTTACTATTCGTTTTTTAGGTTTTTATTTTATATCTTATTCTCCATAGAAAGATTGTTACTTCTCTTTATTTTGAAACATTGAGGACACTGTTTGATTTAAGTTTAAGGGTAAGGGAGAAACTTTTTAGTGCAATGTGCAATAATAAAACTCCAAAATTTAGAAGCTTGTGAACAATTAAGGATGGCACTAACCATTTTAGGTATATGGAAACTTAGCTCTTTTCTATAGGAATTGGTGTGCCCAGTTAAATGGTCTATTCATAAAAGGACATAGTTCAGATGTTAGAAATAACATGATAGTTGTCACCATATCTCGGAGTCTATCTCGACCATATCACCTTCTGTTTTTATTTTTGCAATTTTTGTGTTTCTATAAGTGATTTGGTGGGGCACCAATATCGAATTGTTATTGCAGCTAGGATGAAATAGAGTGTTTAAGATCAATCCCAATTATATATATATATATATATATTTATATATTTATATATATATATTTATATTTATATATAAATTGAGAATTAGTCACTTTGATAGCAATATGCGTGTGTTCTCCTTGTCTCCTTCGCCTAAGCAAACGTGGAACGCAAGATCCATGAGAACTATCATGTAAGATGTTGATAAGGACCATGCGCTTGGATTCAATTTGATCCAATCATGTTGTCAGTACATTTATAATTGTTTTATTTTCAATAAGTCGATCGCTGGGAACCTTGTTTATACCAACTATGTCGATATTAGTAAAGGATTAAGACCAGTGGGAGCGTATCTCAATCCATTAGGATTCATCCTGGCACTGACCTTCAGACAGATATGGGAAACACCGTTCACCTTAGTCAACACGCGCAAACTTCATTTTGTCTATATACATATTCTAAATCTTTTCATGTGATTGTACTTTGATAGATTTCGAGTACCGTGGTTGAACAACTATCTAAGTAGAGCTTTGTTTTCTTATATATTAATTTTAGTACGCCGAGTGCAAACTCGTGTACAACAATTGGACTCATATAGAGTAATGATTCTCATAGCCGAAGAATTTAGTATGCCAACTAAATAGCTTGTTTAGTGTTTACCCTCAATCGTTCACAGGTAGCTAGGGGTTGGAGTAAAGGTTTTATGGGTATACCTCTTGTAAATCCTCACGAGACAAAACTCGTCCACTAGGGACACATAGGGGTTTAAAGGCTTATTACATATGCTAAATATAGCCGCGATTACTACGAAAGTGAGTTAGGATTTTATTTTATTGGATTTGCTCGAGGACTAGCAAATAGTAAGTTTGGGGGTATTGATAGATACATTTTTGTGTCTAAATTGTGCTCAATTCTCTATATTGTTAGTGCTCAATTTTGTATTTATTGTGTCATTTTATGTGTTTGTAGGTATTTTTGGGAAATAAACATTTGTGGAAAAATCGGCTCAAAAAGTGATAAAGGTACTCAGGAAAATTACTAAGGGCAACCAACAAATTGATAAAGGCACCCTCACTTTTGAATTTAAATCTGATATTGGCGGGAAACCAATTTTTTACGCATGAAGTTATCTGTGTTGGTTTTTGAGCGAGTTTTAAGGGATTTGGAGGTAATTTTGAGTTACCAAAGTAAAGAAGAATTCAAAATAGGATCAACACACGTCAAATATAGGCATTTCATGCCGTGAAACAAGCTGGAAAGTCGAGTCCACACCGGAAAGAGGAGTTATTCTCTGTTTTAGATTAACGAGATTTGGAATCTGTTTTAAAGTGATTTTTGAGTCCTTATCGATTAAGGATAAGCTTTTAGGGTTTGATGAATCTATAAATAGCAATGAGTAACAAGAAAAAAATATCTGGAGTCGGGAGAAAAAATTCAGAGAGAAAAAATTTTCGCTGGTGAAGAAGAAGAAGGAGTACGGACCACATGAGAAAACAGTCGCAGTTTGCGTTACCTTTTCTTTCTTCTTTTACTGCGCCTAGAAGCCGTCTTTTATTCTTTGTTTAATTTTCTCTCTTCAGCAACACAGAAAACAGTCTCAACAACATTTATATCCGTAGTTGTTTTCTGTGTTACTTCTGTTTTTATCTTCTTTTAAGCACTTTGAGTTATGAACATGTATTTTGAGAGAGTGTTTGACATGAGGAGCTAGACCCTATTGCTGAGGCGACGGAGGAAGCCATTTTTCCAATAATAAAGTGGTATATTTTTATCTTATTAATTCTTTACAATTCTTTTATGATTATTTGCTTTGAATTAAATTTGAAATAATGATTTTATCAACTAGTCGTGTTTTCTTTTGATGATTCATGCTTAGTTTAGAGCTATTGATGTCTCATACTTTTGATTTACAACTACTATTTTGAAAATCTAACTTTGGCAATATTTAGAATCAATTGAATGTATGATTTGCAAGATAGTTATTAATGCTAAATCACTTAAAAAATTGGCTAACGGTGGAATCCTTAGTCTCAGTTCTTTCCATAATCTTAAATCAATTCTACTTTAATCTTCTTTATTTTTAGTATAAAAAAAAATTAGGTTTAAAAATCAAATCTTCACAAATCTGAGTATCAAATCTTTTACCACTATTTAAAAAACACATCATCGGACCACTCTAACACAAGTGAATGGTCATACACTTAATGATAATCCGCTTAATGCTCTTACATTTATAACTCATTCGACTTGATCCTCATACATGAACAATCTAAAATATCAAACATTGTACGCCTGTGATCGATCCAGCAATCTCACCAGACTTATGCTTATTAATCTAATAAGATCATCTAGGTATTATTTGTTGTCTCAGCTGATACGATGATATACCACGATTACCAATGTCAGTATCAATTAGACTCCTTACGTCTATAGTCTATTAAGTATCACTGCTTACCTCCACATACACAATATGCTTTGAGTCAAACATGCTAGAGCTCATCAATATGTTAAGACTAACAGTCTAACTAGGTCAACAATTGACCAAATGATATACGTTTATAGAATAAACTTAATCATACTCAAGACATCAATCATGTGACATTGGGGGATAATCATTTGGGTTTTGGTATAGAGGCCTACAACACGTGGGGTGTAACAATACACCCACGATGAGAAAGTAAATAAGTCGTGTCGACCTTGAAGAGATAAATTGAATTGTGTTCGTACAACCGTCAAGTCCCACCAGCATGACAAAATTGGTTTTCACCACGATCACAATGTCTATACTCTTCCACTTCTTTATAAATGTCATTATTTACAAGATCAATGTATTAACTTTCATTGCGATAAATAAGTTATTCGACCTATTGACAAGAGGACAGTCATCTAACAAGACAATCATCTTAGAAGAGATCAAGGATATATGATCACAGAGCTATCATTTCACAAGATCCTCAGAAAACTAAGGTTTTCTGATTTTCATCTTCATAGCAGTTCAAACACATATCTTCACAGACATTCAATCTCATTGATCTCAATACCTTCTCTGCTTCCCTCCTTACAGATCAACCGCTCTCCTTCCTTTGTGACTGAAACAAGATTGGAACAATCATTTCTTGATTTAGACTGATAATGTACAAAGTGATCTCTCGAATCTTTAAAGTACTTATACAGTACAAATGTTTAGGATTTAGACACATTAATTTGATTAGTATCTGCCTACTCTATCACTTTCCCCCTTTTTACCCTCAAATTATTTTTTACTCACAAACAATAGTGTATCAATTTTATTTACGTTATTACTGATAATCGTAAATCATATTATGGTCAGTGTCATACTTTTAATATTAACATATATTTTATAAATGGTTGACCCAATATCTATGTTGTGCAGTCTATTTCTATATTTCTACCTTCCATGAAAAAAAGTTTACTATATTAATTGATGTTTTCAAAAAGAAAAAAGAAAAAAGAAGACGAAGAATTAATTTAATAAAAATACATCTATTGAAATGGAACTGCCTACAAATGTGGACCATATGCCTAAACAATCTATATCTAACTATCTAGCTGGTTTTGGGCCTTGAGGCACATTCCAGGGTACAAGTTTTAGATCATAATTAATATTTTAAGTTACACGATAAATTTTTGGCCACGAGGTAGACATCAATGTTAACAAACTTTGGGTAACAAGGAATTTTTTTGTAATAGGAGATTAACCTTCAAGATGAATATTTTGGGTTGTAAATGTTAGGTTATAGTGGAAGATTTTAGACCACAAAACATTTAATGAACCATACAAGCTAACGAATTATGACTAATCAGATGCTCCCTCTATATTTCTTTATTAGCCTTTTATTCTATTTTCACCAAACTAAAAATGACGAGTTTCTGTTTATCATGGGTATCTTCTTGTTAAACTCTTAAATATATCCTTAAAATTTTCACAATTACAAAACAATTTTCAATATATATTAATTTAAAATCTTAAATAGTCAAGAGTATAAAGCATAATGTAGTTATAAAGAGTGGTTGAGATTTTATTTGGAAAAGGATAAAGAGAAGCTGAGATGAGTTTTTAGGAGATATAAAGAGTGGTCAGGATTATAAGATTCATTTTTAGGTGCTGATAAAGGGCGGTCTAGATTTAAAGTTTATACAAGTACGATGAGAAAGGTCATTGAATGGTTGAGATTCCGTGTTGGGTTTCTAGATCGACGTCTTCGGTTCAATCAAAAGAAGTTCTGATAGATAAAAAGCGGTTATGATGTGTTTTGAGGGGGATAAAGGGGAATGAGATCTGTTCTGGGATGTGTAAAGAGTGGTCAAGATTTTAAGATATTTAGGGGCTATGGTTAGTAAGATCTCCGTTCTTTAAACCCTAATCTGACGGCTGATATCTCTTATGGCCTTTGACAACCTCCCACGTTACTCCTCCTCTTAAATCTCTCTCATTCCGTTACCTTCATCTCTTAACTCTTCCGTTTCACGCACAGACACCACCGCCCATTAAATCTCCGCTTCCGTTACCAAACTTCATCTCCTCCCTCTTTCATTCCATGCACAGATTATGCTTTCATCTCTTACTCTCCATTAGTTACAAGATTTTCAGATGGCTCTCAGCTCTGCCTCTTTTTCAATTGAAGAACAAGGTCTTCATCACCCATTCGCAAGGTCTTCAGGTATGTTAAAAAAGTTTGGTTATAGTTGGAAATCGATTAGATGTTCAGGTGGTTTTTATTGTGTTTTAAATTAGTTTTTTTTTTTAATTATTAGTGATTTTTTCTTATTTGATCTTCCTAAGCTGTTTTAAAACAAGGATCTGCTGATTTCTACTAACTTAATGGGTTTTAATTAAATTTTTGGGGTTCAGTTAAGGTTTTAGTCATGTTTTTCTTTAATTTATTTGTATAGTCTGAGCACATCTCAATTTTTTCCTTGGGCGAACCTTCTGAATTATAAATTTACAATTACCTTGAATTGTTTGCATTTATAGGATAAGAAGTAGGTGGAGATATGAACTTGGCTGCTGGGATCCAGGTAGCTCAATTGGCTCTTAAACATCGTCAAAACAAAAGCTGCAACGGAGAATTATAGTTTTTGCTGGAAGGTAACCTGTGTAGCTGTGCTACATCCCTATTGGTTTTGCAGTCTCATGAACTTTCCTACAGTGTTTATTTTTCATGTGCTCCAGTCCAGTGAGATATGATAACAAGGTATTGGAAACGATAAGAAAGAAGCTGAAAAAGAGTAGTGTTTCCCTTGACATTCCTGATTTTGGTGAAGAGGTGATGAGAAGCCATGAAACCTTGATGTGGGTCTGGCACATGTAATTTAGGTTTATGATACGTATAAAGAATCTGAAACATGATCTTTTTTTATTCAGATAGTGGGTTGGTGGGATCTCAATACAATTCCGTCGTGATGTATCACTAGAAACGCTTAGGTGGTTCCTTCTTGAATCAAAAGAGGTCTTTGATATTGAAAGGAGCAATGATTTTGATCTGGAGCACTGTTTGCAGTCTTTTGGGCACAGGTCTGTGGCCAAGTGCTTATCAAGGTCTCATCAGATGGAGGCGTCAACAAGAAAGAAAGAAGGCTAACAACAAGGTAAACAGGATTTATTGATTATAAAGTATCTGGAGTTCCAGTATTGTCTCAACCTGGTTGCTTGTTTTGTTCACATCCCTTTACTTCAATTTTCTTAGGGATGCAAAAACGGTAGATAACCACTTTTGAATGACCTCTACTGTTAAGAAGAGCTATGAGATGGTCCTCTTAGGGCAATTGCAGTGGGCGAGGGGACCAAAGAGTAAAGATTAAATTTACTCTTCCCTCGCCCAATTTCAACCGCAACGGGCGACCGTATTTGGTTTTGAGGCGACTATATGTACAGTACCAGAGGAGTTTTTATCACAAAATCATATATACTCGCACGCTCTTCTAAAATGACGTTAACCCAAAACGCTTTGTTAAGAAAGCGTTTCGAAACATAGACGTTTGGTTAGAGTAGCGTTTGATGAGACGCTTGGGCAGAGAAGCGTATGAAGTAACGCTTGTTTAGGAGAACGCTGGTCTACCAAACGCAAGCTAGAGGAGCGTCTCAACCAGACGTCCACTTAGGAAAACGTTGTAAATCCAACGTCCATTTAGGAAAACGCCTAGCCCCGGCGCTCACCCAAGACGACGCAGTGTATAGCAACGCTGCTCCAGATGGACGCCCAGTTTACAAACGTTGCTCCAGATGGACGTCCCAATTGGACGCTCCTCCAGCTAGGCGTTGCAACAAAACGTCCCCCTACACGAGCGTTTTGTTACCGTTGTATTGTATAACGTTGTAAAATGTAACCGTTGAACGGCTATTAAATCCTTAATGTATATAAACGAGTTGTCGTAGTATGTTTCATCTCCACAACAATATTTCATAATTCAGTTACAACAAATAAAGAAATTTCTAAGGTTTTTAAATTTTTGTTCATTCCAATTTGTTTGTAATCACTTTCATTAATGGATCCAAAACCAAGAGGTCCAAATTTTACTGTTAATGAAGATATAACCATGTGTAGGATTCATTTATCAATATCTCAAGATTGTAGTCTTGGGACCGATCAATCAGAAGACAAATTATGGTCTCGCATCAAAGATGGAATGAAAGAAGTTATACCTTCAATGGCTGATCGGAGTTGGACCTCTATTCAGAAACACTTTCAGGGAATAAGTAAAGAGGTGGCTCTTTACTCTGTAAAGGAGGCATAAGTGGAACGTGAACACCATACTGGATGGGGCCCAGAAACAAAGGTATGTGAAGACTTAAATTTTATGCACTGCCTTTTTAAAGTTTTGAATTGTATATGATGCACTAGCTATTTTTCTGAACAACAATAAATAGAGTGTAGAAGTAAGGAGGATATTCAAGGAAGCTAATGGTGGGAAACCATTTAGGCACGAAGAGCGCTACGCAATTATGTTAGAAAACATCAAATATTCAAGACGATCAACACAAGTTTTCGATTCATCACAAGCCGAAGAAGATTCGGATACCGATGACGATACTCGAAATAGACCTTCGCCAAGCCAAGGACAATGGAGTGGATACGAAGAAATAGGAGATATACCTAACACGTATCCCCGTCCAATGGGGAAAAAAGAGGCTAAACGTTTGAAGCTAACATGGAAAGCAAAATCCAGTGCCCAAGCCGATGCCTTGGACACAATTATTAACAACCAAAAAAACTTCAACAACAGTTATATGGAAAATGCTAAAGGAAGAATGATCAGAGAGAAGTCGAGCTTGCAGCAAAAGAGGAGTATCGTATTATGATGACGGACGTCTCCCATTTGGATGCCGCAACCAAAGAGTGGATTGAAATTAGGAAGCAAGAAATTTTACAGAAAAGAAGAGAATCTCGTCTTGGTTACACCGTATGAAACTTCGAGTGTAATTTTTCCGACCATTAATGAAAATTCTAACTTTTGAGATTGATTGTCACTTAGAGCAACTAGAACAGAACACAACTTTACATTAAGATATCTCATTTTCACATGAGTAGCGGTTGCACTTAGCACGTGCAAGATACTTGTTGTAAGTTGACAAGGCAATGCAAGGAATTGACAATACCCAGACCACATTTCAATGTAAAAATCATTTTTTCAACATTGTCAGAGATATTATAAAAAGTAAGTTGACAAGGCAATGACAGGAATTAAACTAAACATTCATATTAAAAGTAATACAAAGGTTCAACACCATAAAAAATAACACTTTCAAAGGAAAAAACTTGTAAGTAGATAATTCATTTAGTTTTGGCGATTATCATTATCATCAGAAGCAAGGGTTGCTATCACCTTAAGCACTTGTAGAACTCCCTGTTGTTTTGCTATACTCATCACCTTCCCAGATTCAATCGAGCGGGTCAGTGTCCTAACCAACAAATCGGTTCTATCCCTTATAACAGACATTTGGTTTTCAACCACTCGTGGTTGAACGTCGTCATTCTCCAAATCAATAAAGATTGTTGGATCAACAATTACACCACCTTCAGATTCAGTTGATATTGGATCTCTGGACCAATTCGACCCGATCTTGTAACTCTATTCCTATTTATGCTCATCTTCAGAATCTACGTAAAGTTTACGGCCAAACAAAAATCATCATAATTAAATTCCCAAATTTCATAAACAATAATATTATTCAATTAATTATATAATTATCTACAATCAAATTTAATAAATTAAATAAAACAAACATGTTCTACTAATAGTGTTAGAAATTTATAAAATTACAATTAAGAAATTAAAATTGATATTTTAGACTAAACCATTTCCAACACTAAAATTGACATTAAAATTATTAACTTATTAACATTAAAATTGACATTAAATTAAAATTAACAAACAGGTTCTACTGCATTTATACTAATTTGTTCTAAAATTGACAAACATGTTCTAACGTTTGAAAACATGTTCTACTGCATTTAAAATTAACAAACATGTTCTAAAATTGACATTATAATTAAAAATCCCATTAAAATTAACAAACATTAATAAATTATTAACTTATTTGTTTCTAAGACTAAACCATTTTTAACAGTAAATAAATTGATACAACTAAAACAAAATAAAATAAAATAAATTGATACAGCTAAAACAAGAAGAAAAAAAAAAAGAGAAATGTTACCGTGATTTAATTGATTTTAACCGAAATTTGGCAATTTTTCCCTTTCCTAGCCGTCGGTGTCTATTGAGGGTAAAAAGAGAGAAGAGCGTTTGAGAAGTATAGAAGAGGAGAGGAAGAACCGTTGGCGTTGCATCAAAACGTGCCCCCACACGAGTGTTTTGTAACCGTTGTATTGATCAGAAAAAAAATTACCGTCCCCCCATTTGGATGCCTCAACCAAAGAGAAAGAGTGGATTGAAATTAGGAAGTAACAGATTTTACAGAAAAGAAGAGAATCTCGTCTTGGTTAAACCGTATTAAACTTCGAGTGTAATTTTTCCGATCATTAAAGAAAATTCTAACTTTTGAGTCATGAAATTGATTGTCACTTAGAGCAACTAGAACAAAACACAGTTTTACATTAAGATATCTCATTTTCACATGAGTAGCGGTTGCACTTAGCACGTGCAACATGCCTTTAAACCACTAAGTGCCCCTGGTGGCCGAGTGGTGTCTCGGGAGGGTTTACAAGAGATATACCCACAAAACCTAGCCGCATGGTTTACTAATCTTTCATACTTCACCGAAATCCGACCATAAATGTTCGATCAAGTCATTTCGTAATCGAATATGCGTTTCTTTGCTATGTACTGCAATTCGGCGTTGGTGAGTTGACATCCTCGACAGTTCTGCAGTTTGTTGACGGGATATATTAACCGGTGCGTGGTAGCGCCCTTGATCATATTCATGTGGACAATCACCGGGTTGACGTTCATCCTCCACAATCATATTATGGAGAATAATAACAGTTTTCATTATATATGCTAGTGCGTCCATATTCCACATTCTAGCTGGTTGTTTAATGATGGCAAATTGGTTTTGCAGTACCCCAAATCCTCGCTCCACATCTTTTCGGCAGCCCTCTTGCAAAGTTGAGAATTTGTGTTTCTTTGCCGAATCTGGATGCTTGATCGACATAATAATGGTTGCTATCTCTGGGTATATCCCATCACCGACATAGTACCCCATATCATATTGGTTCTCATTAACCTCGAAGTTCACAGGTGGTCTCTGATTAGGTTCTTAAAAATATAAGAACGGTTCATTACATTTATATCGTTGTTGGAACCAAGCATTCCAAAAAGAGCATGCCAAAACCAAAGATCTTGTGAAACCACTGCCTCCAATACAATACTTTCATCGCCTTTGTAGGCAGTATAGGCACCAGATTCGGCTGATGGACATCTATCCCATTTCCAATTCATACAATCCACACCGCCTAGCATCCCAGGAAATCCCCTAGCTTTGTTCTGGTTAAGCAATAGTTCTACATGCGCAGGAGTTGGGTTGCGCAAATACCGTTCCTCATATAAATGCAGTATCGTCAAAAAAAAACCTTCGTGTTGCCTCAAGAACCGTGCTTTCTCCGATGCGTAAGTACTCATCTATTGCATCCGCCGCAGATCTATAAGCCAACATACGAATTGCAGCCGTAATTTTCACGTGTGGGGTTAATCCTAGGCGCCAGGCCGCATCCCGTTTTTGAACGAAATAAGGATTAACTGCTACTATATCCCGCAAGATACAGTTGAACAATTGTCTTCTCATTCGAAATCTTCTACGAAAAACATTGGGAGGAAAAGTCGGGTTTCTTGAAAAGTAATTTGTCCATAGTTGTCTAGCTTCATCCTCACGCTTTCTTTGTATTTCGATCCGAGTACGTGGCCAGTCAATGTATGAAGCGACCAATCCTAAATTTAGTGCTTGGTCATTTTGGTTAATCGCAAATGCTTCTTCGTCTGATGGGGAAATGGTGTTATTACTATCATCATTAGATGTCGAAGATAGGGTTAACTGATTAGGAGGAATATAAGAAGAGGAATTAGAAGCAGCATAAAACATGTTGCAGTTTTGATAACCTTCCATTGAAAGGGGAAGGAAGTATGTTTTTGGGAGGTTGCTAGTTTTGTGGTGTTTAGATGTTGTGGGTTGGTTTGTAGTTGTTGATGTGGTTTCAATGGAGAATGATGTGTTATTTTTATAGTTGTGTTTAAGATAACAACGAAAAAATAAAGCAAATACAAGCACAACAAACTTAGACAAGAGCTATAAAGAAGAAACAAACAAATAATTTCGAATGAGAAAATCAAGAGATAAGAAGTTTCAGCTGATTAGACAATACAACGCAGAGCTAAGGGTCAAATTAAAGCAAACATAAACAAGAGCTATAAAGAAGAAACAAACAAATAATTTCGAATGAGAAAATCAAGAGATAAGAAGTTTCAGTTGATTAGACAATACAACACAGAGATAAGGGTCAAATTAAAGCAATTTGACAAGAGCTGTAAAGAAAAAACAGACAAATAATTTCGATTGAGAAAATCAAGAGATAAGAAGTTTCAGTTGCTTTCTCCGATACAACTCATACACAAGGGCTAAAAACAAGAAACTGAAAATTACCTATAAAGCAAAAAATACAGAGCTAAGAAGTGTCGGTGGAGGAGAAAATACATGCAGTAAAATCCAAACTAAAACAAAGCCAAAAATACTAAAGATAAGAAAACGACAAATTTACTAAAAACAAAACGGTGACATATGCATGACATAGCTAAACCCTAATTTTGTTTTTCTCTATTTATTCTTCTTTTGTTTTTTTTCTTCACTTCATGAATTTAACTCCAACCATGTCAACATTTTATTCATCTGAATACTTGGCTATAACCAAATCCTGGTATAATGAAACCTTACGTCAAGATGTTATAGTCGGAATTGTTGATCCAGAAACCTTATGGGGGAGGATCTACACCTAATATGGTCAGGAATATGGAAATTCAAACCAAAGATTTGTTGTAGAAATCTGTGAAAGATACCAAGTTATTCAAAAGGGGATATCTGATTATGTATCTATACAACAACGGATCTTTAACCCCACCCATTTAGGATTAGCGATCCAGCAATTTGTAAGTATCTATTCCATTACCATATTTGTATGCTGTAACACTAACAACAATGTTAAATTATCAAATTATGTAACAGGTTTGTCTACTTGTATAGGAGGAAATCGCAAAAATGCACTACTATCAGGAAAAGGGAGAAGAATTCATATTTGTAGCAAGCTACGAGTTCGTGAAGTCCAAAATGTAATCGGAAGTAACTCCTAAATTTCTCAATAGTTTTTTAAGGTTATGCAATCTTTTTTAAGAGTTTGGTTGAAAAAAGCATGAAATTTTCCTAATTATAGCGCCTAAATCGTCATAAACGGAAGTACACGTTATGCTTGAAAATCATTTTATTAAATAAAAAAAAACATACATTAAAGGGAATAAAATACATCTTTTGATAAAGAAAGAAACCACACTCCTGATATAGAATAATCATGCCATAAGTTAACCTATAAGTGAAACCTTAAGGCTTGGCTTGTCGGACGACGTGCACGGCGTTCTTCACTACTAGGTAAAAAAATCAACACAAAAGGATTGAATTCTTCCATTACCCTTAAGATCTCGAAATGAGGTTTGTACCGGAAATCATGTCGTTTCCATTTAGTCCATTCCTCCAGTGATCTGGCAACAACTTCATCATCAGTTTCAATCCTAAGACGAAATTGATTGACCTTAGCAGTTAAAGAAGAAAATTCTAGGACTTCCTTTGTTATTTCCATATATCGACAAAAAATACCTGATATGTTCCTGTTGTTGGGATTACCGGTTTCATTACAAAAGTTTGCATGTGTATGTTCCAACCATTGCATGCTCATACAACCATTCATCCGACGTTCATGCCCCCTTGATGGATAATGCAATACTATGTTTCGACATATGGATAAATCTTCCTATAGTGTAAAATTATCTGCATTTAACCAAAAATTTTCGTAACCCGCCATTAAATGAAAACCCAGAATTACAAATTTGATCTTAAATGTTACAGAGATGGATTTGGAATGAGAATGATACATATAAGCTAATGCATTTATAGGACTCCATGCAAGGGTATTTGGCCGTTGTTCAACGGTAACTTTCCGTAACGGTAACAAAACGGTAACATATAGGTTGGATTTTTTTTTTAAAACCAAATCAAATAGTCTGTACGGCCACAAAGAAAGCACATAATTGAAAACGAAAACAGATAAAGTCAAATGTATTTTGAATTTGTAAAACAATAAAATCCAAAATATAGTGTAAATTGGAATGACTACACAATAATGGAATAACACTATTCAGTAGTGTTTTAGTCCCCACGAGAAGAGCGAGGTGGCATAAAAGGAGGCATACTTGACGAAGTTCCCTGACCCCCCGTGTTCCACATTTGCGTTGGGAGAGTTGCCGGAAAATTACCAAAACCTAAGTGTGGAGATTGAGAATGAGCACGTGCAAGTTGTAGGTGCAAATTAGTGTTTTCATTCTTATAATTGCGCAATTCCTCCATCCTTTCCCTCGACTGGGCCAAATGAAACTTAAGAAATTCTTCGGTAAAATCAGCATATTCTTGCGCAAAATTATAAGCTTCGGCCTTTAAATGAAAAAGAAATGTCAGTTTCTCAAAAATTTTCTTTAAATATATATTTTCGTTTAAATCTTAAATATACTTATATATGTCCAATTATCTTGAGGCGGAATGGCAACATGTTCAGCGGGTTGGTCGAGGGTTTCTGTAACAAGCCCCCCCAAACAGTCATATGTTTCCACCTCGTAGTTGACTTGGGTGCAAAATTTGTTGGAGTTAGTAACATGTCGCTAGTACTCCAAATAGCAATCATACGTAACCCGATCTTGGAGGTAGTCATTTATTGGTATGCCACTCGATTCCCTCATCTTGGTAGCCTCGGCATCAGTGATGTTGCTCACACAGCTTGGGGGGTTGCGCGGAATTCTCCATCCACCATAGATTTGGTGCCATAACCGGTCTCCAAGGTACACGTTATGCTGTAAAATTTAATTATTATCAGCCATGTACCAGAAAAACTAAAAAGAATATTAATAAATATGACTATTTGAACTAGAAAGTGTCAACTCACAGTGCCAACCCAAGTAAATACGGTGCGGGTATTTGATACCGCCATAGCTATCCGGATAGTCTCATTAATATGGCGTGCCGCAATTTTAACCCACGGTCTCCATGTCACAACATCCATTGTCAATTCATTCAAAAGTTTTCTTGCACCCTTAATATTATTGCTCTTCCTTCGCGTACTCTTCCACCGCGAACATGTTGGCCAAGGACATTCGCTCTCATCAGGGATGTTGTGAGGTCGAAGTATGTCCAGATATTCGTACCCCCAAAACTTGAATTTGATTAAAACAAACAAAGTTAATAATTTACCCCTAAATACCTAGTTATATGAAATTTCAAGGAAATAAAATTACCTCCAATATTTGACAAGACCCGGTTAGTGACTTTTGACCCCTCCCCGCTGCACCAAGTGTGGAATAAAGTCTTGACATACCAGCACTACCCCAGTCAAAAGTTCCAACTTTATTTGTATCCCCAAAAGCAGCTAACCATCCAGCATCGATGTAGTTCTTAGCATTGGAAAAGTAGAACTGTCCCAGAACATACATCCAAAAAGATCGCGCCACTCTCTCAGCAAGTACATTATCCTGTTGTGCCTCAAGCAACTTTTCCTCTGTAAAGTATGTGCACAAAAAGGCCACAGTAATGGCATCTGAAATCCACTGCGCGGGATACCTTCTCTCCGACAAACTTTGGAGTTTTTTAAATCTGGGAAAATATGGTCACGGACATGTTGAAAGGTATACTTATCCGGGTCATATGGAGGCGCCTCGCCAATACCAATACTGATTCCGGTCAACATCACCCAGTCTACAGGTGTAAAACCCATTTTACCAAATGAGAAGTGAAAGGTTTTCGTCGTGTCCCAGAAACGCTCGACGATATAATCAATCAACGCATGTGACGAGTCACCAACATCCATTGACAAAAACCGGTCCCATCCTTCCCTTTCAATAATAAATTTTGCTCTTTCGCAGCTTTTGGTTATAGCTTTATAGGCTTGTAGGACCGATTTCAGAGACCCACGACGCATATATTTGGTTTTTGGGTATGCTCTCGAACTCTTATTGCTGGAAGCGTGATCTTCATCATCTTCCACCATACTGTAATTTGCTAAACCAATATCATCATTCACTCCTTCGGCAGTGCTGCCATCTGGTACATCCTGGGTTGTTCGGGCTTTCTTGTTCTTTTTTTTCCGACCAACGAATCGGGAAGCGGCATTTCTCAACATCTATACAAAATCAACAATAATCAACACAATTGACCAAATATATAACTCCACATTTATCCATAAATCAACAACAATACATATTACAGTTCAAACAAAGCTATAGTCACACAATACATATTACAGAGACATACTTAGCAATTGGCAGAAAACACATAAAATTTACTTAAGCAGCATTTGGTAAAAGTTAATTATCACTAGTAATATAGAAATGTCATTAGACAATCAAATTTAATAAATTAAATAAAACAAACATGTTCTACTGATACTGTTAGAAATTTAAGAAATTATAATTAAGAAATTAAAATTGATATTTTAGACTAAACCATTTCCAACACTAAAATTGACATTAAAATTAATAACTTATTGATATTAAAATTTACATTAAAATTAACAAACATGTTCTACTGCATTTAGACTAATGGGTTTTTGTTTTAGTTTTTTTTATGGAAAATGTTAATATGTTATTAATTTATTTTGGTGTAAGATTTTGTTCCTAACACTAAACAATTTCTAACAGTAAAAATTTCATACAGCTAAAATAAAAAATTGCTACAACTAAAACAAAAATAAGAAATTGCTACAGCTAAAACAAGGAATAAAAAAACTGAGATAAAGAAAATTTTTACCGTGTTTAGACCAGATTTTAGCCAAAATCTTCTTCACAGTTCCATTCCTAGCCGCCGTCTGTTGAGTAGAGGAGCGTTTTTGAAATGTTAGAAGCAAATAGGAGAGTGTTTATATAGAGAAGGAAACCCTAACCGTGCACGGACGCTCACCTAGAATGCTCTGGACGCTTACTAGGAATCACAGACGCTCCTTTAAAAGGATGTCTCTAGCATAAACGCTCTCCCATTTGGACGTATGCTTGAGACGCTCATCCTGGTAGACGTCTACTGGGCGCTCTTTCTAGTGGGCGTCCGTGAAACGCTTCTGTGGGTGGACGTTCTGTGAGTGGACGCTATTCTAGAAGGGTTTCTGGCATTGAGGAGTTTACTAGGAAAAGCGTTTATCATTAAACGTCACGCAGTATAACGCAAAATTTGTAGACGTTCATCCAATACAACGCTGGTACAATAGACGCTTATCAGTGTCGACGTTAAACGTACGTCCACCCACAGAAGCGTAACAATATGCAAATGCTCATGTATAGTTGCGTCTGGTTCCAGAATATGAAACGCTCACATGAAGGGGCGTCCAACAAGATACGTCTTCATAGAGGAACGTCCGTGTCAACTCACGTTCTTCTACAACAACATTTTACAACAGACGTCATTTTAGTTGGACGTGCGATCATATTTATTCCAGAAACCGTTGTAGAAAAAAAGAAAAAAAAACAATTTTTTTTAGTATTTACTCTTTGGTATAGTCGCGTTGTTGGAGTTGCCCTTAGCAATCAATCAGAAGTTTCCCGTACCTTTGTATGGTCCTGTTAGTGCTGGAAAGAAGGAATTGATCAACAAGCTGGCCTAAGTCGGTGAAAATCAAGGTATGCCTTTCTGAAAAAATTCTTTTATGTCTTGCCTGCTAGGCTTCTACAGCTTAATCAACACATAATAATCTTAGTTCCTAAGCTTATAGCAACTACATAGTGAAGTTATGATTTTCTAAATTGTTAAACAACGCCCTTTCTTTCTTTCTCAGTTCTCGAAGATTTTCTGAATCAACCGGGTAGTTCAAAACATACGGTCCTCATCTTCAATTCAATTAAACACATTCCTCCCTTATTTTCTCTTTATATAGCTCTCACTCTGTCTACAATGGTGATTTATGCAACATAAAAAACTATTCTGATCATCTGAGGCGATCACATGGAAGAATTTGAGGTAATTCATGACTAACATGATTTTACAGCTGACTTTCCTAAAGATCATATATATTGTTACTTATCGTGCAGCTTAATATGGCTCACTACTTTCTATCATGCATGCATTCACTCCCAGCACAAAAGGAGCAGTATAATTAAACATTGGAATTCTGCTAGGTTTAGGGCAACTGTAACGGTGCGACTACCCTATTGACTAAAAACCAAATTTCGTTTGGTCTTTGTCTTAAAAACCACAGCGGTAGGGGAGCAAATTTTACCCACACGCTCTTCTTGGTAGCCGTATGATATAGGGTGTTCTCTTAATGGGCCGAATATAACACGGATGGTTAGCTATCCTAATGTATGTTGTATTTTCGTTCACTTAGAAGAGCGCGGAACTATACGCTAAGATAGCAACCATTATCATGTCGATCAAGCATCCAGATTCACAAAAAAAAACACAAATTCTCTTCTATGCAAGAGGCTAGCCGAAAAGATGTAGAGCGAGGCTTTGGGGTATTGCAAAACCAATTTGCAATCGTTAAACAACCTGCAAGAATGTGAAATTTCGACACACTTGCATATATAATGAAAACGGTTATTATACTCCACAATATGATTGTGGAGGATGAACGTATACCCGGGGATTGGCCACATGAATATGACCAAGGCCGCAACCATGCACCAGTTACTATTTCACGTCATCGAACTGCTCAACTATCAAGGATGTCACAACACCACCGCCGACTTGCAGTACATAGCAAAGAAAAGCACATTCAATTACGAAATGACTTGATCGAACATATATGGTCTGATTTCGGTGATGTATGAAAGTTAAATGCCGATAAGTATTGTGGGTATATGTAATGTGAACCCTCCGAAGACACCACTCATGTGAAAATGAGTTATCTTAAATTGTACTGCTTTTTCAATGGTAATAAATGACTTACTTGGTGTTTCATGACTCAAAGTTAAAGTTTTCATTAATTAAAAGGAAAATTACAAGCCCAGATTAATACTGCTTTAGGTAATCCGAGATTCTCTTCTTTTCTGTAAAATCTCTTGTTTCCTAATTTCAATTCACTCTTTTGTTGCAGCATCTAATAGGGAGACGTCTGTCATCATTATTCGATACTCCTCTTTCACTAAGCGATACTCCTCCATTGATGCAAGCTCGGCATCTCTCTGATCAATCTTCCTTTTAGCATTTTTGTTATAACTGTTGTTGAAGTTTTTTTGGTTGTTAATAATTATATCCAAAGCTTTTGCTTGGGCACTAGATTTTGCTCTCCCCGTTTGCTTTAGGCTTTTTGACTCTTTTTTTCCCATAGGCCGTGGATACATGTTAGGTATATCTCCTATATCTTCGTTTCCACTCCATTGGGCTTGGCTAGATGAAGGTCTTTCCGGGTTATCATCGCTACTACCAGAATATTCTTCGGCTTGGGATGAATCGAAAACAGCGGTTGATCGCCGTGAATATTTTATGTTCTCTAACATAATTGCGTAACACTCTTCATGCTTAAATGGTTTACCTCCATTAGCTTCCTTGAACATCCTCCTTACTTCTTGAACCTGTGTATCGTTGTTTACAAAAATACTTAGTGCATCACATACAATTCAAAACTCGACTAAGGGTGCTTAAAAATTAAGTGTTGCCTTACCTTTGTATCAGGGCCCCATCCAGTGTGGTGCTGACGTTCAGCTTCTTCCTTCTTTGCAGAGTATAGAGCCACATCTTTAATTATTCCCTGAAATCATTTTTGAATGGAGGTCCAACTACGATCAGCCATTGAAGGTATAACTTCTTTCATTCTATCTTTGATGCGAGACCATAATTTGTCTTCTGATTGATCGGTACCAACAGTAGAATCTTGAGATACTGATAAATGAATTCTACACATGGTTACATCTTCATTTGTACTAAAATTTAGACCTCTGGGTCTTGGTGCCATTTCGAAATTAATAATTCTGAACAAAAACTAATTGGACATAATAAAAATGGAAAATCAGATCAACAAATTATTGGAAAATATTGACGAACAATAGGAATAGGAATGAAATACGAAAAGATGGGGTATATGAAACAGAATAAGTAAACCAACTAGTTTATATACATCAGTTTACTAGCCGTTGTAAAATTTTCTCAACGGTTCTCAACGGTAACATTTTCTCAACGGTTCTCAGAATCGCAGGCGGCTCACTAAGGGACCGTATGGAATCCATACGGTTTCCTAACGGACCGTCTGAACAGCCAGCTCCAACGGTAACAAATATGAACGGCGGCCAGTTAGGAGACCGTATGTAATAAATATGAACGGCGTCCGACCACGAGACCGTATGGATACAAGCGGCTTCCTAGGATACCGTATGGTTGTATTGCGGTTTCCTGTCAGGCCGTATGAATCAGGCGGCTCCCTAAATGAACGTATACATCCCATACGGTTTCCAGGAAGAACGTATATGGGTAGGAGTTCTTCTATCACACCGTATATTTTGGACGGCATTCTATAGAAGCGCGGAAGTGTGAAGCGTCGAGCCAGAACACCGTGTAGTGAAGCGCTACTGTAATGTTTCGTATCTTCAAGGGGCGTTGTTGCAGCTAACCGTATTATGAGGCGTAAACTTAGCTGAGCGTAATACCATAGTTTCTCTAGCGATACTTTTGATATAAATACGCTTCTCTAGCTGAACGTATTCGGCATACGCTATCTCACATGGCCATGCGAGTATACTTAGAATTCGGAGAGAATTCACTCCGATACTGTAGCAAATCTGGAGTAAAACATAAATATGCTCTCCCGTTGCGGCTACAAACTGGCGAGTAAAGAGAAAATTTTCTCTTCTCTCTTTACTCTACTCGCCTGTTGCAGTTGCTCTTAAAGAGGTGTCACATGGGCCGTTGTAGTAAATCATGCCTCATTTTCCTACAAGTAATTCATAATGAAATAGAGTAGTAGATGCCTAGGTGTTGCAAGTTTCTTCTGAAACGATGTTCATGCTAATTTTTATGGTTTTCCAAATTCTGATTTTCAAACTATTTTTGCTGTTTGTAATGTGCAGGTAGGGAGATGGTTTTCTTTGTCCAAAATATGGTTGAAGTGGTTAGATTACTGATGACCTTCACATATTATAGATCTCTCATTTGGCCATTGTATATTACAGATTATCTAGCTCATTCACCTGCGCAATTTTTGGATATAATATCCTCAGATGAACTTGGTGTAGTTGAAGCTTTCACCTCTGATAAGATTCCATTGGTACTATCTGCAGGATGGAAGAATTAATAGCCACCACATAAAGGATGTTGACTAGACATGATGAGTCATCACTCCACATAGATATTCACATGGCATTCACATGGTCTTGACATGTCACAAGATAATAACATGTATATATATAGTGTTTTGTAAAGATAAAATCAATTAATAAAAAGATTCTTTTCTTTTTCATTTTGTTATTTCCAACATGGTATCAGAGCATTTTCTTGGGAAAACACTAGAGAAGAATTTAAAAAAAAAATTCAGATCTGTGAATGCCGTTAATGGCAGACAATTGAAAACATCACCTTCTTCATCGCTCATTTCTTGGTATTTTCTTGTTTCACCGCCAGACAAAGAAGAAAATTACTCATTAAATTTTCTTAGAAAGTAACGCCTTCTCTTGATTCTTGAAGCATTAATTGCTAAATCAGTAAAGCCATTCAACGCTGTCAGACGCGTGATTCTTCAAAGCATTGGAAACATAAGCATTCATTTTCTTTTCTTTTGAAAACAGCTAACGCGGTATTGAATTTCTCTCTTTCTCATTATCTGTGTTCAGTCAACATCATTAATGTCAGACGCATGCTTCTTGATCTAATCAAATATAGAAGAAATATCAAGAAACCAACGGTTTCTTCTGAATTGATAGTCAGAAAACAAAAGTTAGTGGATCTCGTTAATTCGCAGAGAATCTCGAGAAGCATTTAACAGAGGAAAACTTCTGAGAAATCAAATCATCAATATATAAGATGTATAAGAACAAGAGGTAAATCTTTTACTTCTCTCTGCTTCTAAATTTCTCAACTATTCTCTATGCTTCTTCTATTAGTCTTTCACATCTTCTCTGATCTTAAAGATACAAACTAGAAATTCTGGTTTTATACTATTAAGAGGTATCAAATCTACTCTTGATAATCTTTACCCATATTTTCTTGTTTGTAATTGAGTTGATCATTTTATGTTCCTGATCTACAATCTCTCTGTTCTCAATCAAATCTTCTGATCTACTATATGATTGAAACCTTTCCGCATATTTCATCTTCAATCATGGAAAATACTACAACAAATCTTTTCTCTAAGATACCTCTGAATCAACTCTATAACTTCATTCATTTGAAGTTAACAGAAGAAAATTTTCTTGTTTGGAAAAATCTCCTGAATCCAATAATCCAAAAATACAAGCTTAAAAAATTCCTAGATGGTTCATATCCTTGTCCTCCACAGTTTACTAATCAGAGAAATCAACAAAACGGTGTTGAAAATCCTCTTTATACTGAGTGGATTGATGAAGATTCAACTATTACCATGTGGATAAACTCCACAATTTCTGATTCAATCATAGCATACTTCACTCATTCAACAACTTCAGCCTCTCTCAGGCAAAACATTGAAAATCGTTTTGGCAGAGCTTCTTCAACCCATTCCATTCAATTAAGAACCAAACTTCTTTCCATCACTCAGGGAACACGTTCAGTTTCTTGTCTGATTCATGAAATCAAAAATCTCTCTGATCAACTGGCATCTGCTGGTGAAATAGTTAGTGATAAAGAACTGGTTGTTATTACCCTCAAAGCTCTTAATGATGACTACATCCCCTTCGCAACATCGATGCGTCACAGATATCCACCAGTAACTTGCGTCGAACTTCACAACAATCTTCAGAGTGAAGAGACTGTTGTTCAAGAACGCATAAGGATTCAAAAAGAGGAGCATCATGCAAAGGCTTTCTTCACTAACTATGGCAGAAACTACAACAGAGGTTCTTCTTCAAATCATAGGGGGTATCACAGACCAAATCAGAGAAATATGAACTATGGACAGCGAAATCCAAATCCAACAATATTTCATAAACAAATCACTGACAGAGGAGTAAGTCTGACTAATAAACCAATATGTCAAATCTGTAACATTCCAGGTCACATAGCCACTACTTGCACACAGAGGCTTAATTTCTCTTATCAAGGGAGAACACCACCAGCAAATCTCACGACGATGTTGGCTGCAGCTGATATTTTTGGTGATGAGGAATGGATAGCAGACAGTGGTGCTACCAATCACATCACATCTGATAGCAACTTACTACAAGAATGCACACCATATGATGGCAAAGAGACAATACAAACTGCAAATGGTGAAGGTATGCAGATCACACATGTAGGTAATACTCTAAAGTTTACTGGTATTAACTCTTTCATACTCAATAATGTTCTAATTGTCCCTAGAGCATCTCATAATCTTCTCTCAATTCAGAAATTTGCTGATGATAATCATTGCACATTAACTTTTGATTCATCTGGTTTCTATGTGAAGGACAAGACCACAGGGAAATTACTTTTCCAAGGTTCACATAGGAACGGTCTCTATCCTTTTTCATTCAGCAACTCCAATCATGCTCCACAACCACAAGCACTATCATCTACGAAATCTGATACCCTTACACTTCACATGAGGTTTGGCCATCTATCTTTCCAGACTTTACAAAAGCTATGTCATATCTTACATCTATCCAGTCCTTTAAGAAAACCATTATCATGTATGGACTGTCAAATTTGTAGAGGTCATAAACTACCATTCACTATGTCTCATTCTGTAGCAAATAAACCTCTTCAGCTATTGCATATGGATCTCTGGGGACCATGTCATGTAGTATCTGCATCAGGAAACATGTATTATGCAAATGTTATTGATGAATATTCCAAATATTGCTGGATTTTGCCACTGTCTTCCAAGTCTGAATTTAAGCATGTGTTTGTTCTGTTTGTTAAGAGAATTGAAAACTTGTTATCTCATTCAGTAATAACTATCAGAACTGACAATGGAGGATAATTTGTAAATCACTTCCTAGAAGACTTCTGTGCCACTAGAGGAATAACCCATGAAATGTCTTGTCCACATACCCCTGAGCAAAATGGAGTAGCAGAAGTGAAGCATAAACACCTCCTAGACATCACAAGGACACTACTGTCTCAGTCTAAGTTGCCTACATGTTTCTGGGTTGATGCCTTGCAGACTTCAAACTTCTTGATCAACAGACTACCAACTATGTCCATAGAATATAAATCTCCCTATCAAGTATTGTTTGACAAGATACCAGATTACTCCTTTTTAAGAGCCTTTGGATGTAGCTGCTATCCATGGTTAAGACCTTACACAACAAATAAGTTACAACAGAGAAGCAAATGTTGTGTGTTCTTAGGCTACAGTCTGAACCAAAAGGGATATCGATGTTTGGACCCTACAACAGGAACAGTCTACATATCAAGGCATGTAACATTTGATGAAACAGAGTTCCCTTACTCCAATCTGGTTAGTTCAATTATTACAAAGCAGCCTCCTACAAATTTTAGTCAACCTCAGCAAAGTTCCAACTCCAAAGTAGATCAGACTATAATTACTAGGGAAGACAATTCTCCTACAGATCAAAATACTCACAGCATGATCACAAGAGGAAAGCAGGCATTAGCAGGCCCAGGTCTCTTAAATCTACCAGGTACCCAATACATTCAGCATTACTTGGTACTTCTATTGTTGTTCCAACATGTATTACATCTGCCAACAGAGACCCAGTCTGGAATACAACAGCTAAAACTGAATATCAGGCCTTATTGGATGCTGGAACATGGTCTCTTCTGGATATATCTAACCAGGCTAATGTAGTGGGATGCAAATGGGTGTTTCGGGTCAAATACAACCCAGATGGCAGTGTAGCTAGACACAAAGCCAGATTAGTTGCAAAAGGGTATCATCAAAAACCAAGCCTGGACTACGAAGACACGTTCATCCCAGTAGCAAAACCAGTAACAATAAGAGTAATAATGTTTCTTGATGTTCAATACAACTGGACTATTACTCAGTTAGATGTCTCGAATGCTTTTCTACATGGTACTTTCAAAGAGGTAGTGTATATGACTCAACCACCAGGCTTCATAGATCAGGAAAGGCCCAAAGCTGTATGTTTACTTCATAAAGCAATATATAGGCTCAAACAAGCGCCACGGGCCTGGTATTATAAACTGAGTTCAAATCTATCTACACTTGGATTTGCACAATCAAAGGAAGACACATCTATGTTTGTTCATAACAACAAATCAGTAATCACTGTAGCACTGATATATGTAGATGACATACTACTAACTGGGAACTCAAAGGACCACATTCAACATGTTATGCATCAGCTACAGAGACATCTTCCAGTCAAGGATATGGGATAGGTTCACTACTTTCTGGGCCTGGAGGTATCCAGAAGTGCAAACTCACTGTTGCTGGGTCAGACAAGATATGCCATGGACCTGCTAACTAAATACAAAATGGAAGGATGCAAGCCTTGCAATACACCCATTGCTGTTTCCAAAACTCTAACAAAAACAACAGGAGAGATTTTGGATGACCCAATGGAGTATCGGTCTTTAGTCGGCGCATTACAATACTTAACATGGACACGACCGGACATTTCATTTACCGTCAATCTTGTGTGTCAATACATGCATGAGCCTAGGACATCTCACCTTGAGGCAGCAAAACGAATCCTAAGATATGTAAAAGGAACACTATCCATTGGGCTATGGTTCACAAAGGGATCAAAAACATTAGTGGGCTATTCGGATGCAGATTGGGCTGGATGTATAGATGATCGACGATCCACCGGTGGCTATGGAATTTTCTTAGGATCTAACTTGATCTCTTGGTCCTCTAAGAAACAAACAACGGTTTCACAATCAAGCACGGAGGCGGAATATCGAACATTAGCACACACGGCGGCGGAAATGGTATGGCTATGTTACCTTTTGAATGACTTACATTTCAAAACCATAGGACCACCAAGAATTGGTTGTGACAACATAAGTTCAATAAGCTTGGCTTCAAATCCAGTCCAACACTCAAGAATGAAGCATGTCCATCTTGACTACCATTTGTAAGAGAAATGGTCCAAGCCCAAAACTTAGATGTTTTCTATGTACATACAACGGCCCAACTGGCGGATATCTTCACCAAAAGTCTACCAGGCCCAAAATTCAATATGTTAAGGAGCAAGCTCAAGATGGTTTCAAACCCCTTGTGCTTGAGGGGGGATAATAGCCACCACATAAAGGATGCTGACTAGACATGATGAGTCATCACTCCACATAGATATTCACATGGTCTTGACATGTTACAAGATAATAACATGTATATATATAGTGTTTTGTAAAGATAAAATCAATTAATAAAAAGATTCTTTTCTTTTTCATTTTGTTATTTCCAACAAGAATGTGGTCTTAACATATCGTTAATTCAGTCCGTTTCAAAATATTTTTTCAAGAAGTTTATGTCACGAAATCGTCATGTAGAAGAATAAAAAAGGTGTTTTCAAGCTACTCAGTCATATAGTAAGTTTTATTCAAATAGACCATACATTCATACTAGAATTGAAGTTCCTAACACGTATTATAGCTTTAAGTATGTTGGCGATAAGGATTGGAAAATGGTTGTGTATTCCAGTTTGGATGTCTACAGTTTTTATTACTCCCTTGATCAAGCCTAAGTCGAACATCTCATTCTTATCACTAACTTAATGCCCTCATAAATAAACAACAAAAATCTCTCAGCAAAAACGTATACACCTCATAAATACGATTTGTTATAAATATTGTGTATCTATTGATGCACAAAGTTTTTAGTATTCGTTGTAGGTTGTGATGTTTCAAGAGATGGTGCATGGGATTTGCCAATTTTCGTTTACCATTTTTAATATACCATGGTTCAGGTCTCCCATTTTAATATTTGTTGAAGAGTTTTTTAACTTTTGAAGAATGTTTTGGTATGTGAGGGTGTAAGGACACACTATCAGGTATTAATCATCTATTTAATCAACCCACAATAATTTAAATTAGAAGAAAATACGGGTACCTCATGTGTGCCGAAAAGAAACCCATTAGAATACACACCTCGACAAATATCTATTCACCTTGACAAATATCTATTCATGTACTGTTACGATACAGGTTAAATCCTATTATCTCTATAAATAAGAAATAAATCTATTTAATATCTTTTATATTTATTTTTTTTATAAAAAATTATTTTTATCTTCATTTTTTTTATAAAAAACTATTAAACTTTATAAAGGTTAGGTTCCTTATAAGGTTTGTACTCTATGAATTTATAGTTCTTTCATCTAATTTCTTTAAATACCATGGTATAACATAAGATAGACTATGTAATTTCTCTAACCATGACATATTTACAAGCTCATGAATCGACAAAGACAGAGTAAATTTGGACAACACTTAATAAATAATTTGGCTAAACAAATACTATGGCTGGACAGATCTCGAAAAAATACTCGAAATCAATTACTAGAAAGCATCATTCAGATATCAAACAAAACATAAACGACATCTATCATAATCATTGATTTTAATTTGACCATAGTCCAACTTACTTGACTACAAATATTTAGTTTTCTTTAATCAATTTTCTTTCTTTCCTACTTTAGTTAATAATTAATAATATAAAATAAATTAAGATAAAGAATAATTAATACTATAAAATAAATTAATATTAAGAATAGTAATTTATATGTATCACCTGGGGTGAATATATAATTAAGGAGTTATTTTGTAAAACGTGTATAATAAAGGGTTTGGGTCGTGGAATATATAGTAGATGTATTTGTGTCGTAGAGTGACCAAAGACTAGTTTTACCGTCTGAAATTTTTACCGAAGGCCCTTAAATAGTTAAATGATAAAATAAATAATTATCCCATTTTAAAGTCAAGTCGACTCGACCTGTGCATGCGTAGACTATCTCCTCATTGGCATCTCTTAGCGATTAAATGTTGTTAGATCACAGATGGGTTGATCCCACCAAGCATTGTATGTCAAGTTTGGTTGTCAAGGTTAGTTCCAAATTCACCGTTTGAATTGCTTACTAAAGTCAACTTCGCTAGGTTAGACTTATGACATAGAAATGTTGAGAGACACACTCTAGTTACTCATTGAATATTTGAAGACGTACCGAAAAGAAGCGAAAATATTATCCTTCAAACTGAGGTTAGTAACTATTGTATGTTTCTTTTTTTCTTAATTAACAAATCTTGATGTTTGGCTAAGTTAGATTGAAAAGTTCATATGCTAGGAATTAACGAACACGTGAATGTAACTATTGATGTTTTAGTATAGATATTACTTCCTTTGTCCAAGGAAAAATGAAAGTATCACTTTTTATAGGACGGAGATAGTAGTATTTTTGAATTGGGCATCTATTGATGTTTTAGTATGAATAATAGGAAAGATTACACTGGCCTTTGAGATTCATTAACCGAAACATTATAATTTATTAAAAATCAAAGTATAGATAAAAAAAAACCCTAATTGAACTCAAATTTCAATCGAGTTCATTAATAGAAATAAAACATAGACAACTTCTGGTCCTTGTAATACATATATTGCGGAAAGAATCCTTTGTAAAGAGAACACTAGTGTTGGTTATTCGTGAGATATTATCTAAGAACAATAGTGAAAGAAGCCTTTCCTAATCGTGACCTTTAAAAACATTTGAATATATGGTATGAAGAAAATGTTAAGGTAGCTGGGGTCGAGCCAGAGGAAGCGCTATTGACCAGGCATAATCATGGTCAGCCTATGGTTAATTTAAGAGTTAAGATTAGTTGGACCGAGACATAATCTCTACCATCCTAACTTTCGGACTATCTCGGACGCTCTTTAAAATACATAATCACCACTTTCCTTAGAATATTGATGCAAATTATGAGCCAACTTAATATGCCTTTTTAAGTTCATTGCGAGTGAATTTCAGTTACAAAGTATATTTTAGATTATAGTGCATATTATAGGCTATGAGATAGATTTTTGGGCTCGGGACTAGATATGATTTTAGAAATTTTACGTTTTATCTCACTGTATTATGCGACTAGATTACAGTGCATATTATAGGCTATGAGATAGATTCTTGGTCTCGGGATTAGATGTGATTTCAAAAAAATTACGTTTTATCTCACTGAATTATGCGGCTTTAAAAACTTTTAACAGTTACATTAAAAAAATGATGGTATTGTTCAGTGTTTTAAAACCCAGACAATGTTTTAAAACCCAGACCAGACCAACCGGTCAAATCAGTAAACTAATGAACCAGTCATTTTTCTGGTCTGATTTACCATTGACCTACGTATAACCCATTGATCATATTTAAAGTATTTAACCACTTTGCCAAGTCATATTGTGCGTCATTTCTTTGTTGACATTTCTATATCTACAAATTGATATATTTTCGCTATTTTTTCCTGTTTCTAAAGCAATATTCCCACTATCTTGTTTCTATTACATACTGATCGTGGATCACATTATTTCATTTATGTATAATTAGTGAAATTTATAGGAATAGAACTCATAAGTCATATCACATTTACAAAAGCACAATTTTTTTTTATGGATCTGCTTGAGCAATAAATTTTATCAATATGAATCTCTTATATTCAGTTAAAAATTAAACCAATCAACCCACTGGTTGAACATTGACCCAACCCAATGATTTTACTGGGTTTTCAAACCATTGGTGTTGTTAACTTGTGTAACCGTTTATTCTATCTTTGTTTGATTGCAATAGAAATCATTTCCTACAAATGATTTGTTGTTTTATAATACAGGAGAAACTAATTTTCAGTGCTAACAATTAAGAATTTCCAATTTTTATACAAGTTTGATAGTACATTCTAAAAATATTCAAAACATCGATTAAAGTTTTAAAGTTGCTTCAAATGGTTATTAGTAATCGGGGGAATCGGAGACGCCACTAGTAAATCAATGCTCGTTATTGCTTACATATATATTGGACGGCTTAAATCTCAGTCATTGATCACGGTTACTCGAACTTACTAAATAAGGACTACAAAGCCCAGTTGTCCCAGGTGTTTCATGTGGCAATTAATCTGGAAAACACTTAATGAGCCAACATAAAATTCCCTAAAATAAAACCAAGCATATCTTTAGATGGAATTCATTCCAATTAAGTTATTCGAGCCCATACACAAACAATTTGCTCCGCCATTCGTTTTTTTTTTTTTTTCTGATATGAAAAACCTTTATTGACTGAACTGGTAAAACAAATACAAACCCCACAGGTGTACCACTACATGAAAAAGATATATACATAGGTCAAAAGAATTACAAGTAATATATTTTTCTCTGTCAGAATATGATGCTCATATGCTAACTAAGTACTTCAGTAGTTACATTTGGCTTCTGTTTTTCACCCTTTGTAAAAATGCAAGGGACAGAAAAATCATTGCTTCGTTCTCCGAAGAAAAATTACGGAATCAAGTGGAGAGTGTGTTACTGTATGTAGTGGATGTGGCTGTGGCAGTGGCAGCGGCTTTACTCTAAGTTCATATGTCTTACAAAGCGGGAAAAGTTGTTCCAATTTTCGGGAATGAATACCTTGGCATTCATCCTGGAATACGTAAATGATTTTACACCTGCTCTATGTGGATTGTAACAGTTTGCAATTATTTGCATTAAACCTTGCTGCAATAGCAAAAAACAACAATAACGGGTTAAATATCCCCAGGATGGAATCTAAAGCCTCAAAAGGAAGAAAGACTCTTTCAGTGAAGCTGAGAAAAAACAACGAAACAACAATTTATACCGTATCGAATATTTCAGTCTCATTTTGACCTGTCAACTGTACTAATCTTTCCTTCGACACAGTCCATATCTGGAGATTTGAGAGAGGAAGTTAGAACGCGAGGATAGGTGGAAGAAAGTATAGCGAATGACACGAGCTGAGATCAAAATACTCCAACAAGAGTTAACTTTGTCTCTTGAGGTTAATCACATCAAACCTGATGGCTTAAACACATCTAACAGCAAAAAGGCCATCAGGACCACAATGGTTATCCACTTGTTGGATCATTGTTCAAACGGAAGTGGTTATATACCTAGAACTAAATCTTAAATGACCAGTTATATTCTGTCACCTAAGAGATGCTATTAGAGAATGACAAAGGGAAGACAGGTTTGTAAGCAAAATAAAAAGCTTAACTACAAGTTTTCTTTGCAACAGGTCCCTTACCTGCCGCAGTAAACCTTCAGGACCGCAATGATACCCATGTGGCATGTCATGGTCATTCATTTCAAAGCATCTACAAGCAAAATATCAAACAAGATAAGCATTTGCAAGGATGCCTTGTTTGACAATGGTCTAAGAGATTGGGAGAATTCAAATGCTTTCATCTATCCAGGGGCAATGGAGAACTGTGAACATGTAGTGTATAAGAGTCAAATATGAGATGAAGTTCGATGGATCATTACAAGTATCAAATTATGCACGAATGGACTGAATCTGGAAAAACAGCTCCATAGCCTACTATTTAATGTAAACCTATTTCTACATTGGGGCACATAAGTGTATTCTTACCAAGTGCTTGTGATTCTTTGGATTACAAAATTTTTAAAACATGTTTATTTGCATGATCACACAGGGTACCTATTTTAGAGAGTTTATTTATTTTATACAGATATGATTATATAATTATTTGATTTCTGATCTGGTGTTCACCCGCATGTTATCAAGGCTATATATGGAAGAAGTACAAAAAATGACAAGGTTCCAGTATAGACGACTCACGAGACACGCAAAGCAGCTCCATGACGAGATAGCATCAATGCTAGAGGATCATAACCATCCCGCAGAGGAGTGTTATAGTAACCTGCTGTAAGCTCAGCTGGATGTGAGCCTGTATAGTACCACCAGTATACTATAGCAATTTTAGCAACCAGCAAAACAGAATCTGGCCCGTCATTTTGATAATTCTCCAACATCTTTGCAGCCTTTTCAAGAATTACATCCGCATGGCGGAGAAGTTTCCCACTGTACCACTCCTACAAAGAGATGGCACTCCACAATTAAGTTTTTGAATTTCATCGACGCGCATAGTTTTATTTGCAGAATGCACAAACAAAGTAATTCCATGTATACGCACGAGAAAAAATTGTCCATAATCTGAAACATAGCTTTCCGGCCCATATTCAAAGAACGGAACCCCATCAGGAACACTATTGTAACAACCAGCATTTTGCGGGCCCTTGCATCCCCACTCAGGTTTTCCCTCAATGCATGCAACCAAATCCAAGTCTTCCATCCTAACCAGAAAAGAAAGCTTCAAAAGTAAGTGAAAAATGCAACATAATAGTTAGTTGCTGCTGCAAGAACACTCCTATAAAGATTGAGAGGGTGCTTACATGTACTTATCGTAGCACTGGAATTCACCAATTCCAGGAAATCTCCACCTTCCGTCATTAGAGGGATGTGCAGGGTACCTCAATTCACCAGAAGGACCAAGGCCAATGCTTATTTCTTTGATTACACTTCCCATAAGGTGCTCAAACTTGTTTTTGAAACTCAACATAAAGTCCTCATAACATTGTAGGGCAGTCCGACCACAAAATATAGGAACACGATCCACACCTAGTGTAAGATAATCATGGTTTGAGAATCCATGCCGGTCTCGGTAGTATATATCGTTATTAAGATGGCCAATCTGAAAGAGAAATGACAATGAGGCAGTCGTCCTTTTGATATTCGAAACAACATAGGAGAATCATAAATGTCTTTTTATGGGTATTATTGTTGTTATATTTGCATGGTATACAGGTAAGAAACAGGGAGAACACATTAAATGAAAGGGTCTCCAACTATTTATTACTCATCAAATATAAGACACTGCAGTCATGTTATAGCAGATGTATTAAAAAATTTACCTCCAGAATCCACAATGGCAAACTGACACCCTGTTTCCCATTAGTTGTTAGATGCATGTTTGCATGGAAAGACAATGCGACATGTAACTTCAACCCTGAGTCAGATATCAGCTTGAACAGTTCCTCATAGACTTGCCAGTTATATTCAGACGGAGAAGAACGCTCCACAATTCCCCACCATACTTCGACTGTAATTCCATGCACGCCTGCCAACTTGAGAGCTTTTAAAGACGCAGCTATGGCTCTGATTCTGAAATAAACAAAGGGGAAAAAAAAAAAGCATTTATTCTCACAGCCTCAAGTACAGAACACGGAAAGTAATATCAATTCTCTAAAGCAAGAACATTTCTGCTATTAGTGATAAAGTAAAAATGGGAAATCTATTCTCTCACCTATCGAAACATATTAAAATCTAGTGGAAAAATAGTAAAGATGATAATTATCCCAGCCATGCAACGACTAAAAGCTTACTTCTTGATCTTTGCATTTCCAGAGGTATCAATCCCGAATGTATCTTCTGGCATCATCACAAAAAGAGGAACTTTCTTACGCTTCGAAGACTCCAATATTATAAACCTGGATTTCTCTTGGTGAGCCATGCTGCAGATATGAGAAACGAATAGAAGGGAGAAAAATATATAATAATAAAAGGAAAGAAAGAAGTAGAACAAAAAAGAAACAAAAGCCCCTTGAGAAAAATAAGATTTTCGACATTAACACAGGAAACTGTTAAAGAACCCAACTGGTTACTGTAACAGTTGTTTCCTTCATTATGATCAATCCCTAGTGTGTTTCAAAACCTGATAGCGATAACTTAATGAAGATACTCCAAATTACAGACCTAATATAACATAAACACTCTAAATTACAGTGAATTTCTACATTAAAGAAACTCATACATTTCTCAAGCTACCAAGATATTAGTAACAACCCTAACAAGAATTTCTGATCATTTTCATTTAAGATTCTATAATTCAACCTTTCATTACTTGTATATCCCTGCAATTCACTACTAAAGAATTTATCTAACCTTATCAACTCAATTATTAGCCGAATCAATTACTAACATTCAAAAACGAAATTCCTAACAAAACAATCAATATTCCTAGAACTATTTCCATTTCAAGATTCTATGATATCATTCATCAACATGCAGCAACAGAAATTTATGAAAGAATTCCAAGAAAATTGCAAATAAAAATTCATAAATGAAACCTAAATTGAAACATAAAGAACTCAAATACATACCTTTTAAAAGCTCGATTAGGGGAAACATTACTCCGTATATAAAATCCCTTCTTGAATGAAGAACAAGAAATAGTGGAAACATTTCTAAGATTGCTTTGAATTGTTGTTCTCTTCTGAGAACAGTATAAACTGAAAGTGTTATTACTACTACTGTTACAACTACTATTTACCAAACATTTTTCCGCCATTTATCCTTCAATATCTGGTATAATTTTGATCAATTAGATCAGATGAATCAAAAACCAGAATTTTTTTCAAGAATTGGAAAAGCAGAAAGATTTTTATTTTATTAGCAGTAGTAATTAGAATATCCCTAGTTTCTAGAGGAATTACAAAACTAACACCAATAGTTCGCTTATTATAATAACTTTACTGCGCAGTGCGCAATCATATTTAGCGGTTGATAGAAAAATCTGTACTGCAAAAATCTAATATTGACGGCGTGGATTCTGAGAATATGTCGACTTAGAAAAATCCTTGTTGAATCTGAATCGCAAGATGTAAATATTTAATCGACTCTACGGTGCTGGATCCTAGAGATTGGTGGCTCATTCGACTAGTAAAAGTTGAAGATACATTTGTAGGAGTTTGCCAGTTTGGGTCATTAATACTTTTTAGTAATAATAGGTGGGCCAGCCCAATCGTCTAATTAACAGTTATTTGATTACACTTATGTAGTTCAATAAAAGAATTTAATCTTCATTCAAAAAAAAAAAATTAATCACAAGATGGACGATAGAGAATTGCGATTTGGAGTGTGACGCGTTTTTTAGGATAAGTGGAATGGAAATCATACGATTCAATAGAAGTGATCCTAGGAAGTTCACTCGAAATGATACTTGGCCACATATGGATATGCATATTCGATTTGTTTGTGGTTTGCCACTTGGCAAAATATAAATCTTAATCTTTCGGAACACGTGATTTCTACGTAAACTTGGGAAGAAAAACGTCCGTCACGGGTTTAATTTTGAAACTGGAGTAAAATATCGCAGGTGTTGAAACAGAATCTAAATTAAACAAACATTACACATTAACAGAATAAGATAAAATGAAATAATAAATTAATATAATGAAAAGGAATATAATTAGATTCGAATTACTAAAGATAGATTGTGCGATGAATAAATAAGAACTTCTAAATCAACACTAACAAAAGCTAACAAACAAAGAACTAGACTGCGTTAAACAAGGAAACAAAAAAAAGAAGAAAAAAGACCCATGGTTAAATCAGTGATAATGTGCAGTTTGTTTACAGAACCAATGCGGCCAAGATACTCCCGATGAATAGTCCACCCGCAACATTGAATTTCGAGTTTGAAATCGCCCCATTCTCACTAGGATTCTCTGCAGTATCAGGAGCCAAAGTCGATGATGAACCGGGACTTGGTGGAGTACTCATTGGCATTGAAGAATCTGGAGACAAAGATGGTGCAGCCGATGTTGGAATTGTCACAGGTGAATCTGAGGGTGTTGCTGCACTCGCTGGTACCGCTGCAATTGCTGGAACTTCCGCTGGCGGTGGTGATGATTCGCGTGTAGGTGATGGTGGAGATGAAACAGGAGCCACGGGAGTCGGTGGTGGAGAGGGGGTTGGTGGTGGTGGTGGTGATGTTGGAGTAACAGGGGATGGTGCAGGAGAAATTTTACGTGGGGGAGAAACAACATGTGGTGATGAAGTTGGGGCTTTTGATGGAGATGGTAGTGGTGTTACAGGAGATTTTGATTGTGGTGGTGGTGCTGTTGTTGATGATTGCGGTGGTGGTGTCGTCGTTGTTGGTGATGGTTTTGGGGATGACGCTGGTGATTGTGCTAAACCAGTGTCCAACACGCACAATGCTAACAAAATAATGCAAACTAATCGATTCATGATGAGTAATTAAAGGTGTGATGATTAAGTAATAATGGTGTTGCGGTTGCAAATGAATGATGGGTTTTTAGGGAAAGTGTGACTCTAGATAGAGAAAGTACCAAAACTACTTTTGAGAAGTGAAGAGATGAAAAGATGAATTGAAAAGAGAGGAGGTATAAATAATAAATGAGAAAGACGGATTTAATCTTCCAAACTTATGGTTTTTTAAAATAAAATGCGACCGTTAGAAAATGCTCAGGAGTTAGGGTTACGGTCCAGTGGGTAAATGTAGCCGTTAGGTGTATGTATTTTACTGGGTATTTCGGTTTTTGTGTTTGGATTCAGTTGCGGTACTTAAAAGATTCTATGGAACGGTGTTGGTTTCAAAATAATGTCTTGTGATTGGTTGCACACGGAAGATATTGGTTATTTACTTATCAATCAACCTCATAGCCACGTATTTAAAAAAATTTCGTATAAATCTTTAATGGATCTTGTTAACTTGTATCATTGTATATATGTTAAGGTTTATTAATATAGATATATTTGTATTGGAAATAAGTTTTATTTATTTTATTTTATTGAAAACAATAAGTTTTTATATTTAAAAACAAGATTTATTGTTTTATACAAGAAAAATCAATTTCTGGTAAAATAAGATAAAACAGACACATTTTCCAATGCAAATGATTGGTGTTTTAATAAACCTTAATATATATACCGGGATAAATAAAAATATGCATGTATTTTTTTAAGAACCCTTAATTGGGGAATACTCCCACAAATTATAGTGCTTAATTTTGGCTAAAGGGATATTAGGAAAAATATCCATATTGCCTTTATCCTAATGAAAAGAAAAGAAAAGTACCCCCTTTATTGTTATTTTCACCGCCGTCTCCTTCTTCTTCTCCTCCTATTTTTCTCTTCTTCCATAAGTTCTTTGTTTCATTGTCAATTCATTAAGGATTCTTAAAATTTCTTCGACGATTACTTGTATAAAAATACCTAAAATGAAACACTGTTTTAGGTTTTAAATTAAAAATTAGGGCAAAATGGGGTTTTTGTGTTGCAGACGGCATTGATTAGATTATGAATGCAATACCGACTTTTGCAGCCGACGTTGGTTGTATTATGAAGGCAATACCGACATTTGAGAAAGAATTTAACTTTTGAAATTCCGTCATGTCTTAGTACACAGCCGGTTTTGCTAGAGTGAAACCGCAATGCCGGCTGTTGAGAAAAATCTCTGCCAAGAATTTTGGCACATCCGACATCTATTGCTTTATATTCAAGGCAATGCCGGTTGTACAATCGGCATTGACAAAAAAAAAAGAAAAAACCACAGTCGGTATTGCTTTGTATTCAAGGCAATGCCTGCTGTACAATCGATATTGATAAAAAAATAAATAAAGAAAAATCTCTTATATCATTCAAGTTCATTCAAATCTCCTATTTTTTTTTCTTCTTCTAAAATTAATATTTAAAAAAATAAAAAAGAATCAAAATCTAAGTTTAATCTTAACAAGACTCGGAGGATATTCAAGAGTATTTTAGCCATTACAAAGTTTATTTGGATAAAGGGTTTTTCAAATAACTTCATAATATTTTTTAGAGTATCCCCCAATTTTTAGAAGTATTCCCTAATTAAGGGTTATTTTTTAACCGTTTTAAATAAATTTAGTTTCAGATTTTCTAATTTACGATTTTCTAGATTCTAAATATTAATCATTATTTTGATAATTTATGCACCGAATTAATAGTGAATGTTTTGTTTGAAACAACTTCCCCGCAACTTACAAATATATATGAGCATATTAGCCTTGGCCCTTCAGTTATACATGAGGATTTTGAGTTATATTGCAACTGAAGTTAATGTTGTCGAATGAAGATTACGTGTGCAAATAGTAAAATGCAGCAAAACTACTCATTGGTGGCAGACAATCTTGGTTTGATGTTAATAAAAAAAATAGATTTTTAGATTTTTTTAGGAGATCGGGTTTTTTTTTTGTTTACTTTAAATTGGCTATAACAAAGTTAATTTAATAAACGTGTAGTATTGTCTGGATTAATAAGAGAGAGTTTAGGGATGATATCAATTTGGGCTTATTATTTCTCTACTGTGGAAGCAACTAACATATATGATATTGATGATCAAGAATCTAAAGATCAGGAATCAAAATGGTTTAAAATCATAACCATTAGAAAGATGTCAATTTCCCCGACGGAATATAGAATAGTCAATTTCGGGTTACGTTTTAAGTTTCGAAATCTGTAATTTTAATACTAGTTATTGCTTTCCATTATTTTCTGATGTGATTTATTATGTAAGCAAAATTTCATATCAATAAAATTATGGGGTATTGCCTCTTCCATCAAAATTCTTTTTTAGGAAGTGTGTAGTATTGTCTGGATTAATTAAAGAGAGTTTAGGGGAAGGTTACAAGTGGAGTAGAAAATCTAAAACTTTATATGTAAATAACCATTAAGAGAATACAAATAATATCATGTTTTCATTTGTCCCACTCGCTCACGTCAAAATTTATTCAAAATCTTCTGATAAAAAATCTTTGTTCAGTAGTAATCGGTAAAGCTGCCCAGATTTATATATTTTAATAATATTTGATGTATTTTTTAAGATACAAGATGGCTAAATTTTGTACACACAACCATAAAAGGGTAGCTGCAGGACCACTTTTCTGCTGAATAAAGTCAAGAAAATAGACCAAAAATTGAAATTTTTTTACATGACCTACGTGTTGGTCTAAGGCCTCACCAACATATATATAGTGCATGTGAAGTAATGGTGTATCCAAATGCGTCATTATAGTCAGTTATTCAGCCAAATGATGCATATTGTAATGGGACAAGCTAGCTAACAATTAGAAACGAACTTTAGCGTGACTTTAATCTAGCTTAAGCTTCCAATAAAATAAAGGGTATGGCCCTAGACCGTTGAGGTACATGTTGGTGCAAGATTGGCTCAACGGATGCAGTTAAGAGTTGGTTACTCACTTTACACGTTTTTCAGAGTAAGGAGACAAGTTGGGAAGGTTCTGAAACAATTTTATAACCATGTTTGAATGTCCTCAATCACATAGGCCACATGTGTGGTATCAACATGCTTGCAACCTAAAAGCTAGTAAGTTATACATACTTTAGACGGTTAAGGAATTGCCTATGAAAAAAATGGTTGTTTGTGGCTTGTGCAATTAATTGCATGCGTGCTTTGGCATGATCTTGGCATTATAAATAGGCTAGAGATCGCTCGGTCTAGTCTTGTTCGTTGTTAGAGGCACCATAAATAGAAGAAATTAAGAGTTACACTTAGTTCGAGAGCCATAAGCCTGTGCAGTATAAGTGTGAACAATTTTGTAATCTTCCATTTTATGCAATGATAAGTAATCAGTGAGCATAGATTTGTAAGTTCTTTGTGTTCATTTTACCTTCGTCTTGTGAAGTCATTAGTATGGAAGAATCCTTGTTATATTATACTCCCTCTGTTTCTAGAAAAGTGTTATTATCACTTTTTTATTTTAGTCTTAAAATAGGCCAAATTAAAAAAAAGTGATAGTAACACTTTTTTATAAACGGAGGGAGTATATAGGATGCAATTAATTCAGAGAGGAATACTAAGTCTTTTGTTGTTAATCCTGAGTTGATTGTTGTTGGTGTGCAATTGTTGTGGCAATATATAGGATGCAATTAATTCAGAGAGGAATATTAAGTCTTCTGTTGTCAATCCTGAGTTGATTGTTGTTGGTGTGCAATTGTTGTGGCAAGTATGTAAGGATGAGCACTAGTGGGGGAAAGATTGTTCAGTAAACCACTGTGTTGCCGATCCCAGGGCATAAAACTTGCATGATGCATTTTAGCCGTGTAACAAAAGGATGGGTACAAAGCCATTTTTACCATAGTATATATCCAAAAACTCATCAGTGCCTCCCACCACCACAGTTTTAAACAATGAAACACTTTGTTATACTTTTTATCAGTTGATCTTTTTGCAACTAGTTATTTCAATTTTCATTATATCGTTGGTCTACGTTATATTTCAATTATTTCATCGTCAACAACTAATTTCATCTTCTCCGTAAACCCTAACTTGTCATCTTAATGTCACTCCATACTTTTTAACTGTAATTTTGTCTTTTTTTTTTCACTCGATTAAAAAAGAATCTTATTGATTTGGTAGTAAAAACTAAAGTTTTTAATTATAGATTTCATGTTAAAGATTTTAATATTTCACATTTAAATATCAAATAACAAACAAAGAATAACAATCACAGTGACTGGAAAATTAAAGAAGAACTTAACCAAAGAACTCAAGTAAAATATGCAGACATGTAATTTGTTTGTCGATTAAGTATCTGAATCAAATTCGATCTCATTAGTTATTAACATTTAAAGATGTAGTATTAGGACTTGTGACTGGTGACTTATATTTAGTTTTTATTTGATTTTGTTGTTGGTAAATAGCACCCAAGGCAATGCTTTTGATCTTAATTATGTGGAAAAAAAATCATCGAATTTGGTTGAGGTTAGTATAGAGAATGGGATGAGCAAGAAGAAGAATAAAAAGCAATTTCCTATGGTCTCTCACTTTCAAAAGCTAGACCGAATTATGATCATATACCTCTCATTCTTGGAAGAGTGGTGTCAATCTTCTTGTTTTTTTTTTTTGCAGGTTGTCCTAGCACTATTTTATGTCTAAAGCCCAAAGCTCTAAAAAAGAAGATCAAGGTATGGAAAAAAAAACACTTTGGTCAAACAAATGCTAAACTTAATCTTATCTTGGCAGAAATTCAGACAAACAACACATTTTTTGGGGATAGTATGCTAGATAAAGATTTATTGAGAGAAAAAATAGCATACAGAGCTTAGTTTGAGAAGGTTAAACAGATGGATGAGACTTCTTTGAGAAAGTCTAATTCAAAATGGCTTAAAGAAGGTGACATAAATATTTATTTCTTCATTAGTCAGTCATCATTTAGGAGAGGAAACAACAGGATCACGCAGCTTTACATTGATGGGGTGCTCACCTCTGACATATTTAAATTGCAAGGAGCATATTGTTGGTTTTTACAACACTTTATTTTCTAAAGAGGAAATAATAAGACCTGCACCGGGAGATATTTTTCTTGAAAGCGTTAGCAAGGTTGAGTCTAGTAATTTGGAAGCAGATTTTTCAGAATAAGAAGTTTAACATGCAATAAAAGACTTGGGGAAAGACAAGGCACCTAGCCCTGATGGTTTTCCCATTATGATTTTTCTGAAGTGTTGGCATTTTATCAAGTTAGATATCATGGGTACTATGTATGAATTCTGTGAGAAAGGGTGTATTGATACAATGCATAATACAACTTTTATTACTTTGGTACCTAAGAAGGATTATATTTAAACCAATAAAGATTGTAGACCCATTTTTATTCACTGGTGTTTATAAGATCATTGCAAAAGTCTTGGGTTTTAGACTTAAATTAGTGATGCCAAAGCTCATCTCTCCAGTATAGTATGCATATAGAAGGGTAAAGAAATAGTTGATGGTACTTTGATTGCTAATTAACTTGTATATTCTAGACCCGAAGGGTCTGCTAAGTCTTGTATAAGCTGCAAGATTGATCTTGAGAAGGCCTTTGATAGAGTTATTTGGAGATATCTTGAGTTTGTACTTTATAAGATGGGTTTTAGCAACAATTGGTACAGGTGGTCAAAATTTTGTTATTCTACAACTATTTTCTCCATTCTCGTTAATGGATCTGCATTTAAAAGAAGTAAGGGAGTTAGACAAGGGTGCCTAATTTCTCCATTGGTCTTCAACATTTCCATGGAGGATTTATCCAGATACATTGATAAGGATGCTAACTTGAAACTGCTTACTGGATTTTCAGTTTCTGACATGGGAACTGAGGTCAATCATCTACATTATGCGGATGATACTATATTTTTTACTGATTGCAAAAAAAGAGCTACTTAAATTTTTTAATGTGTTACATTGTTTTGAATTCATTCTAGGATTCAAAGTTAACACTGCCAAAACAAGAATCATTCCAATAGGTGATGTTTCTGAATTGAACTCATGGGCAACTTAACTTGGTGGTGCAGTTGATATGCTGCCCTTCTTTTTCCTTGGTGACAAATCAAATTCTAAAGCAAGTTGGACTATATTTCTAGAAAATTTTGATGCAAGACTCTCTAGCTGGAAACAAAGATCTTTATCAAAAGGTGGAAAATTGGTTCTTCTAAAGTGTGTTTTTACTTTTCTGCGCTTATATTACTTCTCATTTTTTAGATCCCCTGTGAGTATTATCAACCAGCTAGAAAAAATATATGTAATTTTTTATGCGAAAAAAAAGGCTCTAAAATCTCCCACTTTATAAATTGGCAGTTGGTTTGTGCTAGCAAAGAAAGTGGTGGGTTAGGCGTCTTTAATCTCAAACTGATGAACCTAGCAACGTTGGCTAAATGGTGTTTGAGGTTTGGAGTTGAGAAGTCTCACTTGTGGTACTAGATCATTATGAAGAAGTATGGTTCTAACTTCTCAGTTTGGGTACCGGGTAAGATAACTTCCACTTATGGTGTTTCTTATTGGCGCACTATTGCAAAAACTAATCATCTAATTTGTGCCAACTTTTCTCTTAACTTGCATTCAGGCATAAATATTTCATTTTGGCATGACTATTGGTCTGGTAACTTGTCATTGGCAGATGCTTTCCTTAGTTTGTTTAAAATGACTACTAATAAATTTTCTAAAGTTGCAAATCATATTACTTCATATGGTAATTGAAAATTTGATTTCAAGAAAACTCTATCTAGTAGTGAAGTTGATAATTTTGCTAATTTTCTTCTTCACATGGGTTTTTCTCCACCTATTCTAGAAACTACCAGACACAGGGAGGTAGATGTTATATATCTCTGATATATTTTCAGTCAAGTCATTGTATGCTAAGATGATTGCTGAAATGGGTGTTAATGATTTTCCAAGCTCTTTCATATGGATATTAGCCGTTCCTCAAAAGATCAATTTCTTAATGTGGAACACTATTCTTGAGAAATTAAACACAATAGATATGCTGCAATGTAAGAGGTTGGACATTTATAACTCATATATTATGTGTGGTAATAATCTAGAATCTCAAGATCACCTTCTGTTACACTGCTAGATTGTTCCGAAGGTGTGATTCATTGTACTGCCTGAGAACTCGACTCGGGTGTTTCCTAAAACTCTGCATGGCTTGGCAATGGCATGGTATCATCCTCTCCTTACAAGATCATGGAAGGCCATTTACGAGCAGATGCCTTATGTTTGTTGGAGAAAATGAACTTTTAATGTTTTATTTTTTGGTCTTGGTAGGAATGGATCTTAGGACCTAAGGGTCACTAAGGACACTAGCTCATTTACACTATTTGTGAATGAAACCTTTAGTCCCATGATAGAAACATTTTTATGTCTGATTTATCCTCAATTATCTATATTGTTAATGCTCGTTTTGTACTTATTGTGTGATTTTATGTGTTTGTAGGTCTTTTTGGGAAATAAATATTTATGGAAAATCGGCTCAAAAAGTGATAAAGGCACCCGAAAAATTGATAAAGGCACCCTATGACAACTGCTAAAGGGACCCATCTTTGGATAGGGGGAAACCCCAATTTCAAATTCAAAATAACGAAAACAACGAGATATTTTCTCTCATGCGTAAAGAAAGTGGTGTGATTTGGAAATCCGATTTTTTGGGGTTTTTAAGAGTTTCAAAACTATCCGACTTGAAGCAATATATAATAGGGATCAGTACACGTCGAATATAAGAGTTTTTTGCCGTAAAACAAGCTGGAAAAGTCAAGTTATGATCGGAAAAGGGTTTACCCCCTATTGTGGATTTATGTGAATTCAAGTTTGTTTTGGAAAGAGCTTTTGGTCCCTATTGATTAAAGAGAGGTTGTTAGGTCTTACTAAACCTATATATGGCAAAGAGAACAACAAAAATCGGAGGTGGGGAGGCTCGGGAACAATTCTGGCTGCTGCTGAAGAACACGAAGAACAAAATATAAGGCGACGGTTTCTTCAACACTCTATCATGGTTCCTTCATCCAACTGCAATGTTTATCTTGAACTTGAACTGTAACAGTTAATCAGTAACGCATATACAACGTTGCAGATTCTTTGTTTTATTATTTTTAGTTTCTTTTCTTCTTCTCAAGCACTTTTGAGCCATGTACCAACCTTTTGAGAGTGTTTTGAGAATGATGAGCTAAATCCCATCACTTGGATAATGGAGGAAGCCATATTTCATGAATGAATGGTAATTAATTTTGTTTCTTTATGACTTTTGTATTGGTTTTAAATTGATTTATGATTTTTACTAATTAGTTGTGAATTTATTTGATGGTGTATGCTGGGACTTAAGAGCTTTTGATGCGTCATGCTTACGATTTACAGTTAATGTTTTAGAAATCTACCTTTGGCAAAGAAATAGAGTTAATAAAAGAGCTATAATTGATAAGAATCATTAGAGGAATCGTTCAAAAGTGATTTTTGGTGGAATTCTGAGTCCCAGTTCTTCCCAATATTGTTATAATCATTTACTGTTTTCTAGTTTAAATTAGTTTTAAATCTAAAAACAATCTTCACATCTGAGTGAATTAACACTTATTTTACCACTATTCTAAAACATATCATCCCACATAGGAGAAACTAAAGATGTTGCCTCTCCATATTACTAGGAAAGTTGCATCTAAGAATGTCTATTTGGGTCAACACACTTTTATGTGAGGGAGGGGACATAGTAAATGGGCTAGTTAGTGCAACCACACATTTCACACACGCGCGGTGCTTTGCACCGAAGCATGCACGCGCGCCGCCGTCCTTCCGGTCGGGTGGGACGGGACGGGACGGGCTCGGGTCAACTAAGACTTATCTTTTTGGACAAAATACTTTTGAAATATTTTCTAAATAATTTTGAATTTCAAAAATAAATCTTATCTTAATGAGGGCGTTTGACCCAACAGAAAAATATTTTACTTACTAAAATTTTTGCTGGCAATAAAGGTTGAATTTGAATTGATTTAAATTTTCCCATCTTAATTTTGTTTGACAATTTATGTCCGTGCTCCATGCACATAATTGATTCTTACTCAATTGTCATTACTATTATTCTCTTCTCTCTGCCTATAAAAGAAAATCAACTTCTTCATTTCAACTCATCCCAGAGTTGGATACTATCCCTAGATCTTTTCCCCTCTTCTTGCTTTGTTATGCGCTTTGTTTGTTTATTTCCTTCCTTCATCTTGTTGTTGAGTGGGTGATTTTTATTGTGCTTATACAAATCATAACGGGCAGTTCTATCCTAGACACATCTCCGCTGTGGGGGTATATCATCTCTCATTAATGAGAAGTACCCACCGACTATTGTGTTAAGGACAATTTTCTAAGCAGGTGGCTCTGTCCTTGTGTGCAAATCAATGTTTCAATTCAGAGATTTTTATTTAACGTTAACATCATTTGTTTCAGTATTTTATTATTGCAGCCATAACAATCTTAACACAATACTACTTCTTCTGTAACAATGGGAAAAAATGATGTTGACAGACCAGAAAAATTTGAAGGATTTCAAAAGATGGCAATCAAATATGTTTTTTTTCCTGAGTTTTCATATGTTAGATGAACTTGTTCTGAAACCTTTTGATGAGTGTTTGAATGATGCTGGAAATGAAAGGGATTTGGACAATTGGGTTAGGAAGAATTATATGTCTAAAAATCATATTCTTAATTGTTTAGAGGATACATTGTATGACTTTTATAATGCAAAGGAAAATTTTACTGCGTTTGATTTATGGGCTGCTTTAGAGGCAAAATACCAAGCAAAAACTGCTGGAAGTAAGAAATTCTTGGTAGATAGGTTCTTGGAATACAAAATGTAGAATAACAAATCTGTGGTTGATCAATTCCTTGAACTTCAGCGTATTATCAATGAAATGCTTGCTGAAGGCATGGTGATTGATGAAACTTTTCAAATGTCTGCTGTGATTGAGAAATTACTTTCTTCCTAGTCAGAATACAAACGTAGATTAAGACATGAAACTGGTGAAGTCAGTAAGGTTGATTTGGGTAAGAATATTCAAGTGGAAGAATTGATGTGCTCCAAAGACAAGAATGTATCTTCTGCAAGGGACATGTCCAACAAGGCTCATGTAATTGAACATAAGTCTTCCAATATTGAAAAGGGTGAGAGAAGCAAACACAACCCTAAGCCTAGTCCTCACAAGAAAGGTATGTTTCAGAAACCCAAATCTGGCATTGGTAAAACTAAGGGTGCTTGTTATGTTTTTGGAACTCCTGGCCATATGGAAATTCACTATAGAAAACGTAAGGACTTAAATAATAAGAAAAACAATGCTAATTTGGTTGAAAACAACAAGAATGAGTTTTCTGGTACGGTGTCTGAAGTAAATTTGGTAACAAATGTGAGATACTTGTGGGTAGACTCTAGTGCTACCAAGCATGTCTGTGGAAACAGAGATATGTTCACCTCCTATCAGAAGGTAGGGGAAGGGGAGAAACTTTACATGGATAACTCATCTGCAGCACAGGTTGCAGGAAAAAGCAAAGTTGTGCTAAAGCTCACTTCTGGCAAGACTCTCAGATTGAATGAAGTTCTTCATGTTCCGGACATCTGTAAAAATCTTGTTTCTTGTGGTGTTTTAGATGACAAGGGTTTCAAAATTGTAATTGAATCTGGCAAAGTTGTTGTCACTAAGGGTAAGGATTATGTGGGTAAGGGTTATAAGACCGAGGGTCTCTATAAACTTAATGTAACCTCTGGTGAAATGAATAAAATTGATTCTTCTGCTTATGTTTATGTGTCATTAAATGTTTGGCATGGTAGACTTGGACATGTAAATTATAAGTCAATGCATAAATTGGCCAGCGTAGGCTGCATACCTAAATTTAGTTTGGATTATGAACATAAATGTGAAATCTCTATGAAATCAAAATATGCTAAAAAGAATCTTTTAGAAAAGATGTTCAGAGAAATTCTAAACCTTAAGAATTAATTCATTCAGACCTAGTTGACATGAAATCAACTCAAACTAGAGGTGGTAAAAAATGGGTTATAACTTTATAGATGACTGTACGAGGTACTGTTAGGTATACTTGCTTAGGGGTAAGGATGATACCTTAGAAGCCTTTAAGATGTATAAAATTGAAGTTGAAAAACAATTAGATGTTACCATTAAAAGAGTTAGGTATGACCATGGTGGTGAGTATGAAATTCTTATAGGAGAATTTTGCTCACAAAATGGTATTACTCATGAGACCACTTCTCCTCAGTCACCATAATCAAATGGTATGGTTGAACGGAAGAACCGAACCCTTAAAGAGATGATGAATGCCATGTTGATTAGTTTAAGATTACTAGCGAACTTGTGGGGGGAGGTCGTCCTCTAAGATTGCTATATCCTCTAAGGATCAGATAAAACTCCATATGAACTTTAGAAAGATTGATAACCTTCTTATGCATACTTCAAAGTGTGGGGGTGTTTCGCTAAGGTTTCCATTCCTCCTCCTAATAGAACTAAGATAGGACCCAAAACTGTTTACTGTGTCTTCATAGGGTATCCTGAGAATACTACTGCATATTGATTTATGGTTGTAAGTTCTAAAATTTCTGAAATTGGTGTGAATACTATTATGGAATCTAGAGAAGATGTGTTCTTTGAAAATGTTTTTCCATTGAAGCCTGATTCTCGCATGATATTTGTTGATACCTAGATGTCCCTTCGACCAGTCAGACATTACCTTTAGAGGAAGATGTAGTAGAATTTGAGCCTAGGAGAAGTAAAACGGTTTTTAGAATTGAAAAATCTTATGGATCTGACTATAACATGCCTCATTGAGTCTGACCCACAGAATTATAGAGAAGACATGACTACTTTTGAAGCTCCTTGGTGGAAAAAATCTGTCATTAGTGAAATGGATTCCATCATTCAGAACGGTACATGGGAGATTGTAGATTTACCTCTAGGGTGTAAGGCCATAGGTTGTAAATGGATCTTCAGAAGGAAACGTAAGGTAGATGGAACTGTGGAAAAATACAAATCTAGGTTAGTAGCTAAAGGTTACAAACAGAAATAAGGTGTAGATTTCTTTGATACATATTCACCTGTTACGAGAATTACTTCCATTAGGATGTTAATTGCTATATCTGTCATTCATAACTTAGAGATACATCAAATGGATGTAAAAATAGCTTTTCTTAATGGTAAATTAGATGAAGGAATTTATATGGACCAACCTGAGGGCTTTGTAGTGAAAGGTTGTGAAAACAAAGTTTGTAAACTGAAAAACTCTTTGTATGGTTTGAAACAAGCACCTAAACAGTGGCATGAAAAATTTGATCATGTAATGATTTCTAGTGGTTTAAAATCAATGAATCTGACAAGTGTGTGAATATTAAAATTATGAATGATGCATGTGTGATTGTGTGCTTGTATGTTGATGATATGCTTATACATGGTACAAATATGGATGTAATTAATTCCATTAAGAATATTCTTAATGAGAACTTTGACATGAAAGACTTAGGCCCCACTGATGTTATCTTAGGGTTGAAGATTAGAAGAAATTCTATTGGATATAGTCTTAGTCAATCTCATTATGTTGAATCTGTGCTTAGAAATTATAATCAGTTTGATTGTAAAACTGCTTGTACTCCGTATGATCCTTTTTGTAGACTCAAGAAAAATAAGGGTAATGGAGTTTCAAAACTTGAATACTCACGTGTTATAGGAAGTCTGATGTATTTGATAAAATGTACGAGACCAAGGTAGGAGCATTGGGATGCACTTATTAGAGTGCTGATGTACTTGAAGTACACTTTGACCTTTTGTTTGAATTATGAGAGGTACCCTACCGTCCTTGAGGGATTTTGTGATGCAAAATGGATATCAGACTCAGAGGAGTCTAAGTCTACGAGTGAATACGTTTTCACTCTAGCTGGGGGGTCCGTTTCTTGGAAGAGTTCCAAACAGAAATGTATAGCTCGATCCACTATGGAATCAGAGTTTATCGCGTTAGATAAAGTAGGAGAGGAAGCCGTTTGGCTAAGATGCTTTTTAGAAGACATTCTTCTCTAACATAGGCCTGTGCCAGCTATATATATACATTGTGATAGTCAAGATGCAATAACTAAGGCTAAAAACAACAACTATAATGGGAAGTCTATACACATTTGTAGAATACATAATTCATTGAAACAACTAATCCAAACTGGCGTTATTTCTGTTAACTTTGTGAGGTCTAAGGAGAATATCGTGGACCCTTTGACGAAACAGACTTGTATAGCTCAATCCACTATGGAATCAGAGTTTATTGCGTTAGATAAAGCAGAAGACGAAGCCACTTGGCTAAGATGCTTTTTAGAAGACATTCCTTTCTGGCATAGGCCTGTGCCAGCTATATCTATACACTGTGACAGTATGTCTGCTAGATCTAAGAAAAGTGTTTATAATGGGAAGTCTATACATATTCGTAGAAGACATAATTCCTTGAAACAACTAATCTCAACTGGCGTTATTTCTTTTGACTTTGTAAGGTCTAAGGAGAATATTGTGGACCATTTGACGAAAGGTTTTCCTGAGGAGATAGTTAGTAATACATCAAGGAGGATGGGGCTTAAGCTCATTAAATAAACTTGCCACGAAGGATACTCAACCTTATTGACTGGAGATCCCAAGATCAAGGTTTTGAATAAGACTACTAATCTGTGATGGGTTAAAAGAAACACTATAAGAGAATTTCATTCTCTATCCCTTGCCTATGGTGTAGACGTGATAGTATGACTTCATGTGGAGGATGACTTTTGAATAAGTCTTAATGAGTTTTATAGTTTCAATTTAAGATTGAAGTGGGGTGTAGCTGTAAACACTCTTGATGGAACTAACCTATCTGAATATGGAAGTGGGCCGCTTTCTATGAGAATGGAGCTGATTCTCTAGAGCATTCTGAGAAACGAGATAAGTCTAGGGCCAAAATGGACACAACGACACGAACTTGACAGCACCTAGAGAGATATCACGCGTGGAAGTTATTGATGAATTACACCAAACGATGGAAGTTCAAGACATCGCATTCACTGTCCATCAAGGAGTTCCGGTAATTTCTCACTAAGCAAAGGTTCAAGACCTTATGGACACCTCTTGCCTATAATAGTATTTCTCGTTTTCTGATTTCTGATTTTTATCGGTTTTTCATTCATGTGGGGGATTGTTGGAGAAAATAAACTTTTAATGTTTTGTTTTTTGGTCTTGGTAGGAATGGATCTTAGGACCTAAGGGTCACTAAGGACACTAGCTCATTTTCACTATTTGTGAATGAAACCTTTAGGCTCACATAGGAGAAACTAAAGATGTTGCCTCTCCATATTACTAGGAAAATTGCATCTAAGAGTGGCCCTTTGGGTCAACACACTTTTGTGTGAGGGAAAGGACATAGGCAATGGGATTGTTAGTGCAACCACACATTTCACACATACGCGTTGCTTCACACCGAAGCACGCATGCAGGCACGCACGCACGCCGTCGTCAGTCCGTCGGGCGGATGGGCCGGGCTCGGGTGTGGGTCAACTAAGACTTATCTTTTTGGACAAAATAATTTTGAAATATTTTCTAAATAATTTTGAATTTCAAAAATAAATCTTGTCTTAATGGGATGCAACTGACCTGACCGAAAAATATTTTACTTACTAAAAATTTTGCTGGCAGTAAAGGCTGAATTTGAATTTATTTAAATTTACCCGTTTTAATTTCGTTTTACAATTTATGTATGTGCTCCATGCACGAAATTAACTCTCATTCAGTTGTCATTATTTATATCCTCTTCTCTCTGCTTATAAAAGAAAATTGATTTCTTCATTTCAACTCATCCAAGAGCAGGCTACTATCCCTAACTCTTTTCCCCTCTTCTTGCTTTGATATGCACTTTGCTTATTTATTTCCTTCCTTCATCTTGCTGTTGAGCTTGTTTGAGTGAGTGATTTATATTGTGCTTATACAAATCATAACAAGCAGTTCTATCTTGGACTCATCTCCGTTGTGGGGGTATAGCATCTCTCATTCTTGAGGAGTATCCGCAGACTATTGTGTTAAGGATAATTTTTTCGAGCAGGTGGCTATGTCATTGCGTGCAAATCAGTGTTTCAATTCAGAGATATTTATTTAACATTAACATCATTTGTTTCAGTATTTTATTGTTGCATACACAACAATGTTGTCATTTGGAGGTTATGGAATGAGAAAAATTGTCGTATTTTTAAGGATAGGCATAGTTTTAAGACAAATAAAGATCTGGAAATAGAAGCTACAACTCTTGTTTTGGATAGGAATTTAGTTCACCTGAACTTCGCAAGTTCGGTACTTTGTTTATGTAAATTTCTTTTTGTTTTTGCTTCTCTACCATTGGTAGACTATTGTACAGTCCTTTTTTCTAATGAATTATCTTTTTTAATCATTTTAAAAAAAATAAATATATAATTCCAGTAATCAAGCACTACAGCATTTCGACCTTTTTGCAACGTTTATAAACATCTCACTGATTTTTAGGAACGTTTACATCCGTTGTAATATATAACGGCTTAGCAAATATTAGTTACGTCTTGTGCAACGTTTATAAATGTTGCTTAATTTAACTAAAGCAACTGATATATATGTTGCTTAAACAGGTTTACATACGTTGCTCAATTTATTAAAGCAACAGATAACTGAATTTAAGAAACGGTTTTATAACGTTATTTATGTTAGGATACGTTTTTTGGGGTCCCGCCATAAATGTTGTCGGCCGTTATTTTCTTTTGTATCGCTTATATCCGTTGCTTATTATTCAGATGTAAAGCAACTTTATGTTTACCACGTTTATAACCGTTGCAAATATAAAGTAGGTCTCAAACAAATATTAGAATTGTGATTGATGAATTCCTGTAGATTTTTGATCCTGCATATATATATAGAAATCTTCACCTGCATATCCCATTCTAGATAGATATATCTGAGACTACATAACATTCTAGATGAAGTAGAAGACCTAATCTATGTTATGGAGGGAATTAAAACAAACATAACATAAACATATATATGATTGATTGATCATCACTATCAAGAACATTTGCCATCAACTAGGATTCAAACTACAATCATAACCAGACTTCTTAAACAAAAGCAAGATGTCATCTCAAATTTATGAGAATTTCATTACTTATACATCGCATGATAGTGAAGAACTAGCAACATATCCATTTATAGCCTTAACAAAAGTAACCACATGTTTTAATACCTCCACAGCCTAGGAGAGATGTTGTAGCAGTAAGTAGATACAATGTTAAAGCGAATGATTACAAAAATGATATATAACTAAGAAATTATGTACCTAATTGCAGCTACAACTTTAAGCGAAAACACCTCAACAACAATTATTTCCTACAAACACCAATAACTTACATTAGCAAATCTTCAATTAACTTATCGAAATGATTTCGATCTGATGAATTTACGCAACAAAACCCATAAAGACAGTGTGAGTAAATAGTATTATCTGTAACCATGAATAGAAGTTCATAGTTTCAATATTGAACTTCTGATTCAATTGCAATTGCGTGTTTGTACCATGCCTAAGGTTTCTTCTGGAAGAGTTTACAAGACCATCCAAAAGGAGTATTTTTCAATACCGTCAAGATAATAGTGTAGCATATTTACCTCTTTCAGATGCAGAAGTCTATAATTTAAGAACCTTCAAATAAATTGAAAATAAAACTTATGTTGTTCTAGGAAGGAGCATGGACTACACATTTATTCATCAAAAAGAAGAAGGATTACTAAAGCCATCTTGTATACAGAGTGACTCTGTCGGGACTCTTCGGATCGCGCCAAGAAGGTCATGCATAAGGCATTAATCTAAAACAAATAAGCAAACCCCCATAATGTAAAAACTAATAACCAAAAGGTAGTGTCGGGAGTTCAGTAGAGCATTAAAAGAGAGTTACCAACCAAGAAAAAGAACTGTGAGAAATGCAATGAGATTGATGTGTACATGTGTTTGTTAAATCAGCAGACAACTTACATTAATATTAGTCTCTGCCATATTTTGAATCTATAATGCTTTCTCATTAGCAATAACAGCGGTAAGTTTTGCTTTTGTCAAGTATTTGATCTTATTCAATTGTGCCTCTGCTTCATTTTCCTGGCACTGTCACATATTTAACATATTGTGTATTATGTACATATGAGGTGTAACCATATTCATTTATTCTTATTTTTGTTATCTTTTTACAACTAAGTATAGAAGTTTAACTGCAAAGGTAGGATTAAACCTTTCTTTCCAGTTCCATCCTATCTTCTTCTGCTTCTTCCCTCTACCAACAAATGTTTATGTCAGTATTAGCTCTCAACATAATCATATAATTTACCGTTACTGTACAAACTAACTAGTGTTACTATTATACGTCTAGGTCACCCACTGGTAACAAAACATGTATCTCAGAGGAGGCATATTAGCTTTGTGTACTTGGCCGTTGGGTCGGCTAATCGCTTCTTTAGTTGTCAAAAAAACAAACAAACAAAGAATAACAAAATTATATTTTTGTAAGAGCAACCTCAATACTAACTGAATAAATTCTAACTCGATGCAATAGGGCTCATAAGTTCAAACATTAACTAGATAATTGAAACTTAAGATTTTTACCGTTTTTGAAATGGGCTTGGATTTTTTGTTGTTGTGGTTTAAAACTGAAGATTTCTCCTTAACTTGTGGCTTATTTACAGCTCTAGTAACAACTTCAAATATTGTTGGGAGTTCATCCATCAATTGAAATAAACGCTTCTTACACCACAAATACAAATGACGAGTTTAGTAAGTTCATAAATACATCTGATACATATAAAAATTAGGATATTTCGCAAAAGCTTTCAACATAAGAATGAACTTACCGGGGGGGAATATATACTGAAATCATCACCGACTCTTAAAACCTTTAATTATTTCAAATTTCAGCTATAAGTTAATGTTAAATTAACAATAACTGCAGTAGTATTTAGTAAGATAAATATGGTAAATATATACTAGAGCAGTGTAGCCGTTGATGAAATGTACATGGTGTGTGCTAGGTTCAGCTTGCTCACATGGGGAGCACTCCAAAAGCATCACAAAAGTATCATGTCCACATTGAATTCAAATGGACCATCAGTTTGGGGTAAAACAATACATGAAAAAAGACTTACTCTCATAGGATACATACAATCTTGGAGAGTACGGGGACGATTCATAACATCACCTGTGTCAACAACATGAAATGGGATTTCAAGTATGAAATATAGATGAATACTAACTAGAAAATCAGTTTGGTTATGAAAATACACAATCATAGCCAATACAACATTTCAATGAAGCACTACAGTAACTACACCATCCAAGGATATGCATAAGTCAGAAAGGAAATGATTCTGAGGATGAGAATTTAAATCATGGAAGCATGTACATAAACACCATATATTTCAGAGAGTAAATGATACAAAGCAAGGCAATAGATTCAGCACGCAAACACGGCAGTCATTTATCACAAAAAAAAATGTCACATAGTTGTTTCAAAACAAAATTATCGCCGATACAGAATCGAGAGTAGGCACAAAAACCAGACTTGCTCCTCTCCCTTTTTTCTTCCTCCTTGGCTTGTACAGCAGCTTCGCAAGCACCTGATAATCCCAAGAGAAAAATCAGCACCCAGTAGTGTACAAAAAAATCAAATAAGTAAAGGAACAAAACCTATTCATACAAATAGAAAATTTACTGATATATTACAGAGTGAAAATAGCGTAGAACTACGGAAGGCTAAACATTTTATTATGCAATCTATATTCAAACTATGAACTATAACTAACTTACGCTAGTATTCATCGACAGAAAAAAAAATTAAGTGAAAGAAAAATAATGAAATGCAACTAGTTAAGAGAAAATGACTAAAAACTAAAATCTACAATTAACAACAAACAATAAGCTAACATCTATTCTAAATATACACTATAAAACTACAACTAACAAGGACTATGAAAGACGAAACGATTATTATGCAATCTGTATGAGACTCTGTACTATAACTAACTTACAAATTTTTAACATCAAATAAGATTTTAGTGCATGAAAAATGATGAAATGCAACTAGTTAGGGGAAAATAAAATTACTGAAAGTGAATGCTATAGATTGTAAAGGTCTAAAATATGCTTCACTAAAAATAGTGAAATGAAAAAGTAAGCAAGTACATAGTCTAAAATAAAAACAACACTTATTAATTTTCTAACACTAAGAGCTGGTAACAACAAATGTAAAAGACAAACTATGAAGGGACATATATTCAAACTCCAATATTACCAACAATGACACAAGTGATACCTTATACTCCAACGAATCAAAGCAGATTAGTACCAACAACATTATCTTTTTTTTGTTTCTAATATAAAAAGTAAAATGCTAAAACAACTCAAAACCTACAGATTCATATATATGACTAAACTTATGAAATGAAAGCAAACCATATGCTATTGTGCACAGTCAAAATTCATTTAGATAAGAAAATGACTAGGAAAAAACCAAAATCTACAGGACAACAAGAACAACTCAAACTAAAATATAAATTCAACACCTAGTGGTAATATAGACAACTGGGGTACTAAATCAACTAAGGAGTACTAAAATGAAACAAAAACAAATAAAAAACATAGATAATGATCAATAATCAATACCAACAACTCAATGTTATTAGATTAACTGGAAACATGAAATTCAGAAAATAACTACTGCGTGCAAATAAAATGACAAATAAATAATATACCAATTTTCCCCCTGCAATTATTCCAGAGGCATTAGGAAATACCACTGATGTCTTTGCTTTCTGAATTCAATTTACTTCATTGAAGGGGATTGCTTTCTGCATTATGAATATGTTACAGATTTCCACTAAAAAATCTAAACATGACATAATATCCCTGACTAGGTTCAGCTGTTACCTTAGTCTCGTATCCAAATATGTTTGAGTAAAAGAAAATATGGCGAACAGACAGATACATATGACATTGAAATCAAAAAGTGAAGTAATTACAAACATATGCAAAAACAACTGGTAAAAATTATTATCATTCCCATTATAAAATTAATAAAAGAAAGGGTTTCATAAATGAGTAAAAAGAGACTGACCCAAGAAATAGGAAGTGTATCTGTTTGTGGGGAAAAACGAATTGAAGGGTAATTTAGGAAAAAGTAGGGTGAGTAGGTGATAATTCGTCAATCCTTAAACATTTGTACTTTTGAAGTACTTTATTTAGATTCGAGAGATCAATCTGTACAATCCTGGCCTAAACTAAGCAATGGTCGTTCCAGTCTTGCTTCAGTCACAAAAATGAGAAGGAGAAGGGTTGGTCTTAGAGAGGGAAGCAAGAGAAGGTTGAGATCAGAGTATCAGACTCTGTAGGATGTAGCGGATGTGGATATCTATGAACAATGCTCTGTATTAGAAAGTTGAATAATCAAGTTGATATTAGACATGTCTCAGGGTTTCACTCGTAATTGTCGTATTTCATACTTGTTCAATTGTCTTCTTGTTTTGTTCAATAGATGGAAAATCTATTTATATCATAGCTATTGTAACCACTTGACCTCTTCTCTGGAAGAAAGTTTTGAAGGTTGAGTAGTGGAGAAGTGGAGAAGTGAAGAAGGTGTATTAGGTGTTGACAACTGCTCTTCACTTCAATTGAGGTTGCTCAACTTACCACTCCTCTACTCAACTGCTGATCAATCTTTCCAGAATTTCTCTTTAGTGGGTGCACTGCTGCACCACATGGCGTAGACCACCATACCAAAACCCTAATTAGTATCCCCCCATTTTTGACATTTGATGTCTCGTGTGAATTTATAGTATTGAACAATACTAATATTATTGAGTCGAATGAGACTTACTCAGTCTTTTGATTAAAAAATTGTCTTGCTTGACTAGGCTGATGATCCTGTCTTGCTTGACTAGACTGATGAGTCTAGCAGACTAAAATAAAATAAATATGTGTTTATTTGTGTATAAGGAGTATTGTGTCCATCTTAGTCAATTTTGCATTGACATGCTTATTTCGTGAAAATAAGTATATGATGTTGGGCATGAAAAATTGTATGTGAGGCCATATACGAAAATATATGTGTGTGAGGCCTAGTATAGCTTAGGGTTTTGAATCTTGTCAAAACCCTAATTCTTCAAGTCAAGATATTCACGTGAAAGGAAAAGGGAAGAGCGTCAAGCTTTTGTCCAGAAGCAAGATATCTCACGTTTTTCTCTTTGTACTCAGCCTCACACATTGAGGCTAAAAGAGTAAAAATACCAATTTTGACAAGAAACAAGACGCGTGAGCTTGGTATCTGAGTGAAGACATACGAGTTTTATCTTAGAAGCAGTCACGCAAGCTTAGCTACCTAGATAAGGCACACACGTTGAAAGCAAGAGAGTTAAAAACGTCTCTCTCTTCAAATTAGGGTTTGAATACATTCACGCCAAGTTTTTTCCAAGAGTCAAGAAGCTCATGTTCTTTTACTCTTTGTGCTAAGCCTCACCTGTTGAGGTTAAAAGAGTAAAACACCAAATTTGTCAAGAAGCAAGCGTCCATATTTTTACTGTTGTTCTCAGCCTCACATGTTGAGGGTAAAAAGGTAAAATATCAATTTTTTCAAGAAGCAAGCAACTCACTTTTTACTCTTTGATTAAAGTTTCACCTGTTGAGGGCAAAAGAGTAAAACACCAAAATTGGAAGAAGCAGGATGTCCATGCTTAGCTTTTGAGTGGATACGTGCAAGCTTTGCTTTAAAAGCAAAACACACGAGTTTGGGAAGGTGTTCACGTTAAGAATTAGGGTTAGCTTCTCTTAAAATTAGGGGGTTTAAAAATTAAATTTTGACAAACTTATAAGTGTTTCAAATCTTATTTTCAAGCGTTTTGAAAACCCTAAATTGAATTCTTTTCACTCATTCACACTAGTTGTCTCTTTAAGCAAGGATTAATGTTACTGAGGTTGAGTTGTTATCTAGCAAAAACTTATGAAATTGTGTCTGACACAATTTTAACTTTAAATCTAAGCACAGTTGTGGTACTTCAACTAAATAGGTTCATATGTAATCTTCTATATAAAGCTATATGGATATTTTAATAGGTCAACATTGCTCAGTTGAGCGTAAAGGTGGTTCCATTCGATGTTGTTTAAAGAGGAATTAAAACATAGGTCTGGGTTAAATAAATCAATGGATAGTCTTGGTCCTATTGAAAATACCAGTGGAAGTGAAGATCCCGTTATATATGATAGGGATAAAAAAATTGATAGTTGGGACGATAGTGATAATTCCAGTTCTAATAATATGGATACTTTTTTCGATGTCAGGGACATTCGGAGTTTGATCTCTGATGACCTCTTTTTAGTTAGGGATCGTAATGGTAACAGTTATTCGATATATTTAAATATTGAAATTTTAATATCAACATGGATAATTTTGGGAATTCAACTGTAAAGTTTAGTATTTCTCAGACTCGAGTCTTGAGATGTAATTTACTATTTTATCCTTGTCAAAAACCAACCATCTACATTAAGTCCCTTGCTTAGCACGAAACGAGTAATGTTGCGTAGTAAGCACTAGATGGTGGCCTGTCAGATGAAAATAAATAAAAGTGTAACTTGATAGTTCAATGGTTAGATATTACCACAGGAGTAGTATTCACCTTGAACTTTTGAATAAGCAGGTTAGGAGGAGTTAGGGAACACGAGGTTAAAAGGAGCTAGGATAATTCAAATTGGAACAAAGCCAGATGTGACAAGACTAGCAGAGTTGATGGACGTGTGCATTGAGGCTGTGTATTAACGAGTATGACCGCTATTAGGGTAGACGAGTTGTAGTTAAGACAAACGAGCTTGAAGACTTAGCTAGACAAAGCAAGCTTGACTGAAATTGAACGTATAAGTAGCAAATCCGGTCATACAAGTCTGATGGAGTTGATAGACGTGTGTTTCTTGGCTGTAGCTGAACAAGAAGCTTTCAATTAAAGCTAGACGAAGCAAGCTTGATTAAAACTGGATGAAGCAAGGGTTGATTGTGGACGGACAAGCCAATAGACAGAGTTGGTAGTACAAGTTGGATGGGATAGTCAGACTTAGTATAGACGAACAAACTGAAGCCATGCTTTGGTCGGATGGTCAAGAGGGAATTCGTTCCCTTTCCGAATTTGGAGTTGTTGCTTAATAAAGAAGGGAATCCTTGCTTCTCCCTTTCTCCACATTGACCAGAAGAAAGTTTGCTTTCTTTCTCATATTGTTATCCTCTGCTCCATTATCATAGCATCAACCGGCAATCAATAGTAAGGTAAGTTCTAACTTGTCCCTTTCACATGAGTATACAACTCTATATTGAGTTTGTGCATGTATTTTCTCAAAAGAACTTCTCATATGCTTGTTTGAACAAAAAAAGCATTCCTAAACCCTAGTTTTCTTGTGTGAACTCATTACCTTTATGTATTTACATAAGCACATCAACTACTCAACCAACTTTTGTTCACGGGTGTTGATGATGGATTTTTGAAAAGGGAGAAAATTGTAATATTTCATTTGCTCAGCTGTAGAGACATAAAATAAATATATATGTGCAAACGTTCTGTCCCAGGATCAGAAATATGAATATGTACTTCTGCCTTGCATTCCACAAGAGAATTAAGAATGTGTATCCATCTTATGGCTATATTATCCTTATAGATCTTCTATATATGTATGCACCTTAAAATTTCAGGGCTTTACCCGGCTAAACCCTCGTTATTACATGTCCATCCATACAAACTATTTGCATTGATCAGAACACTAATTATACAAAATTACAAACATTCGGAACAATGATATGCAATCCTGAATAAAAACGCTAATTAGATGCATACCATATAAATGCAGAGTCGCATCAAACATCATCTCAAGTTGCAAACTTCCACGGCCGAATTCCTTGAATATGTTTTGTATGCACTGCATAAAAGCTAAACATAATATCAAAATTAAATCTCATGCAACTGAGAAGCCCTAAGAAGGCCATGACTATAGCTATGGCATTAGCAAGTTCCAATGCTAGCAACGCACAGGCAATGGCCACAGCACCAACAAAGTGCCAGCTCCAGCAAGTCCTAGCCATGTTCCCAACGCTAACACCGAAGCAAAACTGCAATCCCTTCTCACATTTCCCTTGTACGCGCCAATGCTTCTGCTGCGCCGTTATCGCTTGCTCGTGACAAAGCCATCCTCGCTTGCTCGTGCCAACATCATCCTTCGTTTATAGCGTCAACACCTATGCCATAGACACGACATTAGCATGTGCTAGCAACACCTCAATTGCGCCTATGGCACTCGCATGCACCATTGTTGCTAGCACAAACTGCATGTTGTAAACATGCTACAAATATGCCACCATGTGGCGCTGGCGTACGCTTATTGGTACTAGTATCTTAACTCCTAAATTATGCACGTGTTTTGAGTCCATGACTCCACTAACTCCTACGAGAAGTCAAAATATGATATATTGTGGGATTTTGTATGGGGTATTGGTCTGGTGGTTTATAACATCATGCGGCGTGGCAACACCCCATGATAGGAAAGTTATAAGTAGTGATGACGGTTATGAAAGTTGAAGAGATGATGGAGTAATGGTTTCCAAAAACTTCTCAAACATAATGGGCGGTTATACCATTACCCCCACAATCTATATCTCTCCACTCCCTCACTACCTCCACTACTTATGAAAGAAAAGTGTGTATTCTCAACCTTTATAAATAGGCTCCTTAGATTATTCAGAAAACAAAACAAGCTGATCATTCTCACAAGCTTTGTTATTTTCAAATCTCTCTGCTTCCCTCCCCTAAAATCAACCCATCTTCTCTCTTTGTAACCGAAGCAAAACGTGAACAGCTATCCTTCTGGTTTGGACTCGTTTTGTACGATTTTGATCCTCGAACTTAAAGAAAGTACTTCTACAATATATTGTTTTGCCTAGGAGCAATTTTTAGGTACTAACAATTGGCGACCATAACGGGAGATCAACCTCTCAACTACAAAATTAATTCTTCAATTTTCCAGAAAGAATGGTGGATCTTAGGTCAGCTTCAGTAACCAATCCTAATTCAGGTTCAACAACCACTCCCTGGAAACACCAATTGTGGAACTCCAGAGATCGTTACTCAAAACACCACCATTGAAAACACCAACACTCCTTTATGTACCATTGAAGGTGTCAAAAACAAGAAGCAGACACCACCAACCATGGATGATTTAATGAAGCGGCAAGAAATCTTAGATGAAACTCAAGTGGCAATGGCCACTACCCAGAAGGAAGTTCTTACCTTTCTTAAGACTTTAATGAAGCAGCGTCATTGTCAAATGGAGCAAGCTAAGAATGCATACAAAACTGCCGGTGGAGCCAGCACATCAAGAGAAAACACCCAAGATGATGATGAAGTACGTATTGTCATTGACCGTGTACCATAGAGAAGTCAACAACAACAAAAATTTATCACTCGTAAAGACCTGGAAAGGCTCCTGCGAAATCATGGAAAGGAAGATTCATCTTCATTCCATCAACACCAACCCCTTACCCAGCAGAGATTCAGAGGATCGCACTGCCAAAAGGATATTCATCTCCTTCATTCTCATTGTATGATGGCACTAGGAACGCTCGAGAACATGTTTCTCAATTCTTGGAATCTTTAGGAGAACACGAATATAATCAAGTGTTGCGACTCAAAGAATTCTACAAATATCTTACGGGGTGAGCTTACACCCGGTACAACAACCTTGTTCATGACAGCATCTCTAGTTGGTCTCAGATGGTCAATATTTTTTATAAAAAGTATTTCTTTGTCTCTGAGGAAATCACTCTCTCGGATTTGGGAAGAATGTTCCAGATGAACAATGAGCACCCCAACTAGTATGTAAATAGGTTTAAGACACAAGCTCTCGACTGCCACGACCAGAACATAACAGAGCAACAATTGGTGGAGCTTTGCATTAGATGTATGATTCATGTTTATCGTGCATTATTAGGAAATTTAGGATTTCAAACCTTCTATCAGCTACATGAAGCCGCCAAGAGATCAACAACAATTGCTCCATCCTTGTTAGAAAGAACAAGACCCACCAGATATGAAAGTCGGGGAGACACCTGCGGGAGTAGACGCTTAGTCATCAAGAAATACTTTGTCCAGCCGTCCATAGGTTCCTTTATTGACGAAGGGACCAAGAGAAAAGCAGCACCTTAGTCGGCGTCGCAGACAAAGCGCCCCTCGTTGACCCCGGCGACGATACCAATTCAAGGACGAGGCTCAACCAAGGCTCCGTGTCAACATCTAAAGACAGATCCAACGATACCGGATTTCCCCTTTCCTATGGAGGAATTCTTCGAACTGCTGGAAATGTGGATACAAAATGTAACTATCAAGTTTCCGCCTGTACGACGCCCGCCGAACTACTATCACTTCCACAGATTCGTCAACCATCCCACCAATGAGTGCAACAACCTGAGACGTTTCTTCAGAGAAGAGATTAACTCAGGAGAATTAGACCTGGGGACTGAAGGTGTTCACAAAGACCCCCTCCCTGTCAGGAGCTTCACTCTCTCTGGAGGCTCCGTTAACAGAACTGTCCAATCTATGATGGAACACATGTGTGAGCTTTTTTACCTATCAAAGGCACAACACAAAGATATTTTCACAACTCTTAATTGTGTCGTATCGGGTAAGCGTTTTACTTTTTCCAAGAAGACTACCAAGTATCCTGAGCCCGCTTCATAAGACATAGTTATCAAGCATAATGAGAAGCCTGGTTGGGGACTTTTGACAACTGCCTGCCTCAAAGATAATAAGTGAGCAAACGCTGATCGACTCGAGGACTGACATCAACATCATCACCATCAAGACTCTGAGGACTATGGGAATTTTCAGGCACGAAACTACCTAGTCACCGACCATAATCGAGAATTCTGAAGGGAGTTCCGTGAGCGTTTATGGTACATTACTCTTAAGATGAAGATGGGTGATGCCCAGACATATGTCAAATTTTACATTATCAAAAAAGATCCAAGTTACAACATGATTCTAGGATGCCCATGGGTATATGGTGTGTGTCATAGCACTTCAAAATTATTTATTACTTTCTCACTACTTATAATTTATTATAAAGCAAGGGTAAGAAAGGATCGTTCCCACATGGAGGTCTTGGTTGTTATATGTTTCCGATTACTTATATAAAACAAGGGGGGATTTTTCAGATTTAATAAAAGTAAATAAACTAACTAGGAAAGCTAAGAAATTAGAAAAGAATCAATAAGTTAAGAATATTGGTTAAGGTTTTGTTTTCATTCACAAAACATGTTCTTGTACTAATAATTAGAATTGATATTTAATCTCGTTTTATCAAAATCCCTATAATACCTTGATCACAAGAATATCCCCCAAATTTCCTCAAATCATCAACAATCACATTAAAAGATGCGAATATGAATTCTACCAATAGAACAACCTAACGTGTAAAAGCACTAATCAAGTTTATTTCCCGAGGAGCATTAAGATTCATGAAATTAAGCTTATCAATGCAATTGAACGTGGAAAGCGAACTAATTCAATTTAACAAAGGTCATGATTCACATAGATTACTAGGATATATCACTACAAGCAATAACCACACTATGCTACTTGTATTCAAGGAATATCACTTTTGCATATAATAAACCCTAAATTAGCTTTAGATATGAATGTGAGGTCAATCAATTTGTAACTTAACTAACAAACAATCAATCAATGAGATATTTGTAGTGAATCATAATCGATAATATTGAGACAAACCTAATGTATTAATTCAAAGAATCATGTATGAGGAATCCACTATTCCCTAACTAACAAAAGAAACTTAATTACTCATAAATTGGAGTTCACAAAATTGATTTAAAGAAATAAATCGTAAACCCTAGATGTGAGAAATCTTCTCGGCGAACCTACAAAAAGAAGTAGAAGAGGTGAGAAGAGAACTAGGTGAAAATCTAGATATCTCCATCTCTTGTTGTAGTTGCTCTTTTATAGCTTTCTCCCTTGTAGAATCTCTTTTGGAGTAGAAGTCTTTATCCCAATATAACACAAATTCTCACTTTCTAAATCTAGGTAAAACTCTATCTTTCCAAATTTAAGTCTAAGTCCAAACCCAGGTATAACTATAGCTTTCCAAATTTAAGTCTAAGTTCAAACCCTTGGCAAAGATGCCACAAACCAATAGCAACAACAACTTTCTAACCTAATGTCTCGGCTGAACACAACCCAATACCACCATCTCTTATTTGAACCCAAAACAGATTCATGGAATAGAGCCCACGAGTTAATGAGCCTAAATTAGAGTCAAATAATCAATTAAGCCTGTCAGTCTTGGGGAACTGTCAGGATATTCACGGCCAACTCTTTGTGGCATTTCTCTAAACACATACAGCGCAATTCTACTAATTTATTTAGGCAAGGTTCTGTTGGCTAGTTCAGGTACCTAACTTCTTCCCTTCAATACCATTCACACATTCAACAATCATTCACATATCAATTTTAAGACAAACCTATACATTCAATTCAATCACTCTCAACAGCGAACTCAAAACCATCTGAATTTCTTCGCCAAGCAACTCAGCTCTTCTATCTACCATTTTCATTCACAACCCATAAAAGAAACCAAATTCATTTGAATTTCTTTTCTGGTGATAGTTTCAACCACAACCCATCTTTTCTTGCTGCTAAATCAAACTGATACCTGATTTTCCTCTCTGAAAATCCATTTGTTGCCTTTTTTCATCTCAGCCACAAAACCATTACCGTCAGTCTCTATCACGGCAGAAACATGCAATCAGATTCATGGTCCCAAATCAGACCCATTGTATAACCACTCTAAACCTTGTTCTCGGCTTAAATTCAGTTCAAATTGGCTCATAATTGAACCCAAACTTCATTTTTGTCTCGACTTTAAAGCTTTCCCTAGTCTCCTGAGAATCGATGGCAGCAACCCAGACAACCACCGAATCTTCATGCTATAACGCCATATCCTTCTCTTATTCTCACTTGTAAGACTCATCTTCTAATGTTTATTCTCGAAACTGATTTTCACAGCCAAGAATCTATTCAAAAACTCACTGTCATAAACTTGTTGTAGATTTGAATCCATACAGACCCATCTCTAAGTTCTTGTTCCTGAATTCTTCTTATCTTTTCGTTCATGTCCTAACCCACCATCTTCTCGACCCATGGTTTAGCCGGTGGCAGCAGAACTCCTAGCCATCTCTCGCAGGCGGTTCACCCTTGACCACTTGAGATAGGAACTAAATTAAAAGAAGTGGGTATTATTTTTCTCCTGACCTAAGTTTAGGATTAAATGGAGGAGGTGGACCTTAGCAGACAGGATGTTTGCCTTTAGAAACTGAACTCCCTTTAGCACATCTTAATAGAACAGTAGGCCTTCCCCTAGTAATTCTCTGTTTTGATCTATTAAAGATTTGTGTGCTCTCTAGCTTTGCATCCATCAACACCCAATGAATCCGGAATATGCCATAAGCTTATATTTCTCTTCTTTTACTTCATGTGACTTCAAAAGATCTACAAAATATAAACGAACGTAATATACATAAAATACATGAGAAATAACTAAGAAAAACATAGATAATTGATATTTAAATTATATAAATTATGCATTTATCAGTATGTAGCAGCAAGATAAAATCAAGTGTATCTTCTTCGTTGGCGCCAACTCCTCCAAGGCTCTCCAACAAGCCAGCAAATCCCGAGGATTTCCTATCAACCGAATTTCGTCGCATAATGGATTTGGATGTGAAACAACTTCCAGGAGAGGATATAACATCATATGTCCATAGGTTTGGTGCACAAGTAAATCATATTCAACCAACTTCTTTGCAACCAGCAATCCCACGTCCCATCAAAGCTCGGGGACTTGACCCGGATATCAACCCTACTCCGACTCGGTGATTTGAATGCAAAGCTGATCCTTTTTAAAATTTTATCAAATGAGTAGAGTTCGTCTCTGATGAAGATAAGGAAATTAGTAACCCGGTCATTCAGAAGACATGTCATGAAATTGAGGTACTTAATCCCAATTCCTTTCGAGTCGGAGATATGGTCAAAAAAGCCACCGCTTTTCTTGAAGAAGAGATGTATCTCATTACTGAGTTTTTGATTGGCGGTTACTACAAGCTTGTCAATACTGACAAGCTAGATAGGGTGATTATACATGGAAAATGGCTTAGAGCTCTCGGTGCTTAAGCATTCTACTAACACCTCATAACATTTCCATGTTTTACGCAATATTTGTAATTCCTCCCGAATGTTTGCAATATTTTGCATTCATACTTAGGATTTTAATTTATTAATCAAGAAAAATATATTTATTTCTTAAATCTAATTTCAAATCATTTAAAAAAAAATCTCTACCTACTCAAAATCCCAAGATAAAACCACAAAAAGCCATGTGTCTCAGAACCTATATATGAAAACTCAAAAATTTTAGAAAATATCCTTGAAAACTGGTTCAACACCTTCGGAGTACGCTTTATCCATCTTCCCAAGGGTCTCAGTTGCAAGTCTCAACTCCCGAGAAAGCCTCTCAACTTCACATCTAGCCTTGGCGATCGTCTCCAAGTTAGAAGTCACGTCTCCCTCCTGTAAACGCTTCTCAATAGCTTATAAGTGACGGCGAAGCCATTCAACATTAAGCTTAGCTCTTTCAGCCTCCTCCAGGTATCCTTCCAGTCTTGAAGCTCTATCTTAGAGATCTCTCTATAGGGAAGAGAAACCATCTAATGCACAGTTGGCAGCAGCACAGACACATTCTTCTCCAGAGTACGATAGTTTTTAGGGTTACCTATGAAGAAATGGTCGAACTTCTTCCATACTTTGGTATACACCTCAGCATAGGCGGACGGAATAATGAACCCCAATGTACACATGTTCGTGTCGAATCCTATAAAACTTGAAGTCAATGCTAACTACAGCATTTGGGTACTCAACTGGAACAATCTCCATCGCATCAGTATTCTGTACAATGACACCGCTTGGAGTGCTTTCTTCAACAATCTTGTTAGGGAGACCTTGCTCAGGATTCTGAGTTTAAAAGAACACATCACCATCAGCACATTTCATGGTAATCTCTGATCCTTCCTCTACAAGTTCATCTCTCTGTTTTGGTTCGTTCCCCCCTAAAAAAAGAGACGTTATAGAAATAATGAGTTAAAATATATCAAACACAAGAAATACAAGCACAAGTCATGAAATTTATAAAATACGTTTATTAGAAACCTAGAATTTTATTACAATTTTTTTGGGGTCATGGCATATGGTTTAGAAAGGTTATGGATCGTTTTGCAAAAATGTCCTCAGAAACGTTTTTGCACCGCCCTCCAGAAGAACTAAAAACGGCGCTAATTGTTAAGGAATTTGGGGGTTATCTATATATTGAATGATTCCTACAGATGTATACTACAACATGTTAAAAGATCACGCCAATCTGATAAACAAGCTAATAAGGGCGGCCAAAACGCTCGACAACTAAAAACCTACAGAACTCTGTCTAAAAAGTTCTGGACTCTCAGTAACATGTATTTTTCACCTATAAATTGGACTCCAAATCTAGAAATTCTTCTTGAAAAATTTATCTCTTTCTTTTATCTAAATAATGAAAGGTCAACCACCTTATTCCGACTTCGGACGAAGATTCTACAGCCGTTACGGAAAGATGACCTGAATGTGAAATTTTCTAACGACGAAAATCACCAAAGTTCATCATGAAATCACGTATGGTTCTACATATTTGACGGTCTAAGAACTACGATCATATCATTATGATTTTAAAACAATAAAATAAACTTACTTGGAGCTGCAACAAGTCATCAGAAGCCGAGGGTACTTCATAATGCGACTCACAACTAAGTTCTTTGTCTTCAGCTTCGGATTCTTCATTTTCTATAGTATGGAACGATCCTTCAGGACCCTTGTCATCTTTATTTTCTTCTTCAGCGCTTCCAACAATGATGGTACTTACTGACGCTAAGTTATTCACATTGCTAGTTGTCTAATAACAATGGTTATTCATAAGAGTCAGAATTCATCAATATCAACAAGACGTAATATTCTATAACTCAAGAATTCCCAAAAGAAACTTTACTTACAACATAGGTTGTTGAAATACCGATGACATCTGGAACACCAAACTTGAAGAGCTGAGCACTCAGGTAAACTTGACGAGTTACGCCCCCAGACTGTACGAAATACTCGTCAGGACAAAGTATGGATGTACTTCATACAGGAAGAAGAATAAAAGAAAATACAAGACGCTCACCTTCTTCTGAGGACAGTCTCCACTTCCAGGCATAATTACGCGTGGCCTCTTTTCCCCGGACTGGGGAATGACATCCGTCGCAGTATCAAGCACAGGGTGCTCTGAGCGCCACAACTGCAAAAACAAATTAAACACTTAATTACTAAATAAACGATAGTAATTAAGCAAAAAACAATCTAAGATACCTGTGATAAATTGATGATCGTGTCACGCCTTGCTCCAAAGGTAATTTCAAAGCCGAGCTGCTAACTCTTTCTCAGAAGGCTCGCCGCATACATCATAGGGCACACTCAACATGAGTTCTTGAGGAGAATGAGTTGTGCATTCCAGAAATCAACATATTTGTCAGTAACACATCTTTTTCTTTCGGCTTGGAGAAAAAGAATGTTTCATCCGAAAATGCTATGGCCATCCTCAGATCGCCGAAGCATGTCTATAGGAGGGGCCTTGGTGCGGAAATGAGGAATATACTGATCAAACCCCATTTGTTGAGCGGCCCTATCAATGTTATAACTCTGAATAATGTAACTATCAAAGCAAGCAACGAGAATGTGTCATGGAGTACAACTATTCATAAAAGTGGCCTCACCAACTGTAGCAATATTGCTCTCACCACTTGGATTAGAGCATATGAAAATATCAGGTTTACCAGCAAAAGTTTCCAGCAGAATCACATGTGGAAGCCTCAAACCCCAAGGTCTGAAGTTCACTTTCTTCTTATTGTCCATTATACTGACAAGACTAACAGAAGAAGGTTCTTTCCACTCCAACGGAGTATTCTGGGATACTCTATCCCTACACTCAGATAAGAAGGCTGAGCCTTTGGCGTATATTCGGGAAAACGTTCCCATATCCAAGCTTGCATAAACATAGCAGGGATAAAGGACCCTACCTTGGCATAACCATTGGAAATTTTCATGTCACAAATGAAAGTATCCAAATGAGAGTATAAGGATCCCAGAAACAAAGTACCAAGAAGAAGAGTCTTCTCACCAGCAAGCGCAACAATAATTGAAACAAGAGAAGGCTTCAATTGACCTCTAAAAGAATCTTCGAATACATCTCTAGACAGCCAGAGTATAAGGAACACAGCAATGCATAGAGGATGATAACAACGAGGTCGTTAACACTTGTGCTACCGTTCCACCAGTATTCAACCCAAACCAAATAATTTTTGCTATCACAACAAGGAGAATTCCGCAACTCCTCTATTTTCTGAATAAGGGTGTCGTCATATCTTCTCCTGCTCAGACCATTCAACAGGAATGCTACCAATAACTGGCAGTTGCAACAAGACTGCCTTGTCCTCTAAAATGATCTTTAATTCATCCTAAGTGCATGATGTTGAATAGGTTGGACCACACCAACGGGAAGAAAATGCAAGCAGACCCCTTGTGTCTTTATCAATTCTCAAAGTCTCAGAAATTCGCATAACATGGAATATTTTAGCATTTTCCAAAACCAACTTTACCTGAGGATTCTTCAGCATGAATTTATCCTATCCTTTCCATTTAGGTAGAGGAGTTTGGGACGCCTTAAAATCAACAAAAATTCTTGTATTCTCAGGCAAGTAGCACCTGACAAGAGCATGTGGATAAATACCCTGAAGCTGAGGGCCGCTGTTGATGTTCGGGATAAAATTACCAATATAATCAGGGTTAGCAGCCTCTTCGACAACACCCTTAAAGAATTTGTTATAAATGATGGGAACGACATTAGAACTTTCACCTCTATTACAACTAGAAGCAGTAGCAACATTATCTTCGTGATTGTTAGACATATACAATAGGTTTGAATAATATCTACGTCAACAACTGGATAATCATGTACAAGGTTTGGTTCTATTTTATATATATACAGTGCTGATATGCAAATACATACTTATATATAAATTAGAACCAGTATCAAGAAAAATTATCATAAACCTTAGCGTAACTGGTTGAACTTAACAATGTTGCAGTGAATCCAATAAAGGATTTCTACAATCAGAGACAAAAATTGTGAAATTAGGGTTTACCTGCAAGGTGCTGTCAAGAGAAGGTCATTATCAAGTTAATAGCATACTTACCTAATGCGATGGAGCAAGCAATAGTAATTGAAACAGTAAATTAATACTCACGTAAAAAGGGGGGGGGACATGAATCGATACTCGCATAAAAAAAAGCGTTAAACCTAGGCTTACCTGACACTGACCACCAATCAATTGGTGTTGGAACTGGGGACGACGGAGAGTTGCTAGTGCTGACGAAGCTTGGTGGTGGAGATGCTAAGAACCTTTGCTGCTGATGGAGAAAGAAGGCGGACGGGGAAGGAGTAATGATTCCATTGATCAGGCGAAGTATATATAGGGAGATTTTCCCTTTAGGAAAATATCGGTTGGGCCAAAGCAAACCAAGCCCCATTCCAGGCGCCATCCCTTTGTGACCATAACCAGTTTCTCTTTTTGAGTTACCTACGGTCATTGAACATAGAAAATCGTAGAACTCTCAGTTCTTGGAAGGAGGTTCTTATATCTACAACGTTGTCCGTCCATGACAACGGTAATGCTTGTGCTAGCCAACCTACTTGTAGATGCTACACAGAGTTCCCAATGCTTCATATTGGATAAAAATTCACTAAGATTGCACCAGCAAAAAAAGTCTACAACAACACCATGAAGGAAAATCTAAGTAATTATCTCCTTGCTCTCTAAATTTGAATTTCCGAAATTTAAATTAGTGCTTATCACGAAGCATTACTGTTCCGAGCTAAACATGGGACTAATGTTGATGGTGGATTTTTGACAAGGGATAAAATTGTAATATTTCCTTTGCTCAGCTGCAGAAATATAAAATAAATGTATATGTGCAAACGTTTTGTCCCGGGATCAAAATTATGAATATGTACTTCTGTCTTACATTCCATAAGAGAATTGAGAATGCGTATTTAGCTTATGGCTATATTAGCCTTATAGTTCTTTTATATATGTATGCGCCTTAAAATTTTAGGGTTTTACCTGGCTAAACCCTCGTTATTACATGTGCGTCCATACAAACTATTTGCATTGATTAGAACACTGATTATACAACATTGCAAACATTCGAAACAATGATATGCCATTCCTGAATAAAAACGCTAATTAGATGCATACCATCTAAATGCAGAGTCACATCAAACATCATCTCAAGTCGCAAACTTCCACGGCTAAATTCCTTGAATATGTTCTGTATGCACTGCATAAAAGCTAAGGATAATGTCAACATTAAATCTCATGCAACTGAGAAGCCTTAAGCCGGCCATAGATATAACTACGACATTAGCAAGTGCCAATGCTAGCAACGCACATGCAATGGCCACGACACCAACAAAGTGCCAGCTTTAGCAATTCCTAGCCATGTTCCCAGCGCTAACACCAAAGCTAAACTGCAAGCACTGTTAGCAATAGCGCTAGTGCTAGTACACCTAAATTATTCACGTGCTTTGAGTGTATGACTCCACTAAAGCCTACGAGAAGTCAAAACATTTTATATTGGGGGATTTTGCATGGGGCATTGGTTTTGTGGTTTATAGCATCATGCGGCGTGGCAACACCCCATGATAAGAAAGTTACACATAGTGGTGATGGTTACAAAAGTTGAAGATATGGTGGAGTAATGGTTTCCATAAACTTCTCAAACATAATGGGCGGTTATACCATTATCCCCATAATCTTCATCTCTCCACTCCCTCACTACCTCCACTACTTAGAAGGAAAAGTGTGTATTCATAACCTCTATAAATAGGCTACTTAGCCTATTCAGAAAATAGAACAAGTTGATCATTCTCACAAGCTCTGTTATTCTCTATAGTTCAACACATCTACACACAATTCATCACACTTATTCCTTCAACTTTCTCTGTTTTCCTCCTCTAAGATCAACCCATCTTCTCTCTTTGTAACCGAAGCAAAACGTGAACAGCCATCCTTCTTGTTTGGACTCGTTTTGTACAATTTGGATCCTCGAACCTAAAGAAAGTACTTTTACAGTACATTTTTTTCCTAGGAGAAATTTTTAGGTACTAACAACGGGTACGCTAGGTTTTGACCAACATTTGCTCTTTTTTTATTTACGTGAGTATTCGTTTACGTGAATTTTTTTTTGTCATGAGTTAAATCTCATATTTTTTTTATAAGTGCTTAATTCACATGTTTATAGTGTCAAATCCATTCTTGTTTTAGTTATAATTCTTGCATATTACTTTTTATTATGATTATTTTCTAGTTTATGTCTTATATTAGGTGAATCATCCAAAAAGGAGCTACAAAGTGCTAAAATGGACAAGGAAGTTGAAGTCTACAGGTGGAGAAGGGCCAAATACCAAATTCAACTCATTCAAATACAGAAATTATTATCATCATCTTTAAGAGAATTAAATCACGAAGCCAACACAAAAAGAATGAGGTCATTCCGAGTTCGGGCGAAGAAGTCATGAGAAAAACAGCCGAGATGAAGAAAGTGAAACACACAGTATTACATTCGGTAGATAATGGGATTTCGTGCCTACCGACTATAGGTGTTTTTGGACAAAGAAAAATTCCGTTTTAGGGGTATTATAATCGGTAGATATGATGGGTATTGAGCCTACCGATTATGGAAAGCAAAGAGAGACTTCTTGGACGCGTTTTGGACTTCTAAAAGGAGGAAACTTGGTCCCAATAGGTTTCTTAACTCTATAAGAGGGGAGACTCGAGGGACAAACATTGAAAGCTATAAAAGAACACATCTAAGGCTCAAACAAGATATATTCTACATCTAGGAAGTAATCTCATATACTCCACCTCTCATATTACAATTCTACATAAAAAACCTAGGGTTTACCCCTTTAGGGGGAAAACATTCTTCTTTGTAATATGAGTAGTTAAACCTTTTATTGATTAAGGATGAATTCAATGTTCTAAGTGTGAAGCTTTATTAATAATACAAGTTTATTTATACTTTTAATCATTATCGTTTGTTTTCACTAAACCTAGGGTTTATGATTGGTTTCTAGATTGTTCAAGTGTACAATTGGATTAATCTATTGATCAGTTTAATGCTAGTATTGAGTTATAAGATAAGTAATCGTCCATCGACTCGTACACAAGTATAAATCACGATACCTTGCAGAGGGATTATGTGGAGCAATTGCGAGTGAAGATAACACCAGCAAGTGGACTTTGATCTAAGAGTTTAACTACTAGGATCAACCTAAATTCACAAAGCCTAAAGCATTCAATTGGGTTACACCTTGAGTGATCTACTACTTGGTGGTTCAGACGAATAAAATCTGGTAGTCGAGAACTTCCGTATCCAGTGATAGAAGGAGTTTTAGGGATAGCACTGATCTAGTTGTTATTCTACGGTTGATGATGAATGATTCTAACGAAAGATAGATAAGTATACTGGTTCAGTCAACATTTGGTAACAACGAAGGACTCCCTAATCATCTTTATTATTTCTGTTTATTATATTTTTAGTCAACTTACAACCAACCCCCCTTTTTAGTATTTTTTCTAGTTTTGCTAATCTAAATAACCTATCAATTACACAACTCTCTGTGTGAACGATCCTTACTATCACTATATTACTAGTTAATTAGTGAGAAATATATTGAGTAATTTGTTACAATTACGACACGCATCAGTTTTTCTCAACCTCAACGTTGACAGCGCCACTTGCTTTTAGTTCAACTGTTTCCCTCTATTTCCTTGTCATAGTAGACCCACATTTATTTTGCGAGACGAGTGCTATTTGATTAGGATAAAACTAGGGTTTCCTGTTTTGTCTCAAATATAATACATATGTTTATATGTACACGTATCTTGATAGATGAGAATATTGTCATTTTTCATTTTATAAACCCTAGCTTCATTATTGTTCTTTAGAAGTAGAATAATCTTCAACTGTAGAAGCATCCCTTACTATTAGTCTTAATTAAGTAAGTTTAATTCGTGGTAGCTCTTCTCCTCACACGTACTGCTTTTCTTGTTGATATTATAATTATTATCTTCTTGTTCGTGTCTTAAATAGATAATGACGGCTTCTGATCGGAATCATGATTCTGACTCCTCAAACAAGGGGAAAACCGTATAAGCAAAAGAATGAAAAGAGTGTTTCCCAATAAGATTCAGCCTGAGCCTGACAGTTTTTTGGGCGAAGTTACAAAGCTTGTGTAGGGTAAGTTTCTTGATGACTTGAGAATGGAACGTAATCGGGTTGTTGACTTCATATTCGTGATTAATGCTGAAGAATAATCTAGGCGTCGAGAGGAATTGAAAAAGAAACATAATAAAGATGAAGAACTCCAAGATTACCGATGGGATTAACATGCCCGGATGTAAGAAAGAATTGAACAGTTCAAGAAACGAGAGCGAAGTGTTTAAGATGATGGTGTGGCCTCTGATTCTGATGCAGAGGACTATGTCTCTGACTGGACACGAGCCTAAACCTTTCTCTCCAGATGTAAAGTCTGTGCAATTGGATCAAGAATACTTTGAAGTTGAATGTGATGAAGATGTTTATCATGATAAGAAGATGGGTTCAATTGACCCTGTAGATAATGAAGCTCCTGGAGAGAACTCAAAGGAAGATCCTAATGCAGGTTTGGAAAAGAACTCCAAAGTATAAGACTTGGGAGAAAGTTTCGAAGAAGTATACAAATATGATTAGGAAGGTGATGACGAGTATGACTCCAATTCAGACTCTCCATCTTCTGATTATCCTTAGCATAATTATTTTGTTTTGAGAGATTTGAATAAGTAATTGTTTGGTAGGCATGATTGTAAATATTTTCATCTTGAATTGACCTTATAATCACTTAGAAGTATCACTTGAATGAAGTAATGGACGAAAACATGAGTAATTTCGTGAAATTTCGTTGTTAGAAAAAATTCATAAATAATGTCTTCACTGAAAACGCCATAAAATCCTCATACGATGTCCGTTTTCGACGATCTACCCCAAATTTTTCATGCCCAGAATATGAGCTAAATCCTACCGTGAAATATTTTGATTTTTGAGTCAATTTAGGGTCCCAAAAATATGAAACAGTAAGAATTCAGGAATTTTTCAACTAGGAGATAGTCGAGAGTTTTGATCATATCTCTTAGCTCATTTGTCCGATTGATATGATTTTTTGATATATTGTATAGGAAATCCATACAAAGAGTTTGATATATAATTCATCCCTAAATTCATTACCAATTTCTCCCATCCCGTGACTTCGAACAGGATAATATGAAATTTCCTCTGATAAGCTTAACATGAAAACGTGTTTTAAAGCCTATGGGCTATTTTCTTGAGCCTTAGGTACTTCATGAAGTATATTTACATAATTAATCCACTTTATCCTGAAAATTCTTGTTGGAGCTTGAAACTCACATTTTTTCACCAACTGGTAATTTTGCAGGGCGAAAGTAGAGATGAGCATAGTAGTATCGAAGAAGTGTTGATCGTGGACCAAGTTGCTAAAGACCTTACTTTGTCTTATAAAAACCCTGAAGAAATCCTTTTTGTCATGATTTTTGATATAGAAGATCAGAGTAAAAGTGCCACAGAGACTGAAGAAGCCATGGTTGTGTCTGAGTATCCTGGTGCAGGTCTTCATTTTCATCCTCCACTTAGTAAGCCACTTCCAAAACATGTGCTTATTGGTGGCTTCAGTGTTCTAGAAGAGTATGCTGAGTTTTATACTCATATAGGGCAGAATTATGGTTATATTACAACCACCAAGAAATATGGAGATCCCACTGTGTCTGTTTTTCGTGTGATTGAAGTACTTCCTTCTATGCATGAAATGTGTATTGTAACCATTGCTACTGTTGCTGAGTGGATGTTTGCAAATTGGGAGTATCATCTGGAGGCATGTGACCGCCTTGAATTCAACACTACTTGGTTTGGTCGTGGAATTGATGCTGTTAAGGAGTCACAGGCTGCATTAAGTGTGATTCCCTCTTATGACCTTATTAAGAAAGGAGAGACAGAGGTTGAAAGGTTAACTCAAGAGTTGGAGTTGAAGAAGATTGTTCTCCAAAATATGAAAGAGGTCTTCTCTAAGAAGAATCAACCATTGTTGGCTGGCTTCCGTTAGGCTTTGCTCTGCACTTTATTATTTTTATTCTAGAGATGATATGATATGATATTTCGATTTTGTTTATTTGGCTTGGATTTTGAATGACTGGATATTTGGTAGGTATGATTGCAAGGATTTTATATTTGGATCAACAGGGATTTTGAACTAATAAAATTGAAATTCGATTACTGAAAAGGGAATTTGGTACTGAAGCAAATGTCTTGCATATGTTTTGGAGGAATTGAAATTACAAATGAACTAAAGAAATATCCTTTGATGCTTCAGGCGTCAAATGTTTTGAGCCAATTCTATTATATTGCCGCCTCTACCAATTTGCCGTCTTCATCAATTAACTTGTAGTATCCACCAATAGTAGCTTTAGTAATCATGAATGGCCCTTCCCAATCAGAGCTTGTCTTATAGCAACGATTGCATCTTGCTGCTTTCATAACCTAGTCTCCTACTTGAAAAACATTAACTCTCATTGGCTTAGCTCTGAATATATGTTGTTTGTAAGACTTTTCTTTCATCTTTGTGCTAACACTAGTATCCCATGCATATGGACGTGTGGGAACTTTCTTAGGGTGGTGTTGTAGCACATGTGGACATTCTCGTAGTGAATATATCCATGATGTTCCTTGCCATGATTAGGCATCAAATGAGTGATGAATGACTCAATACGGTGTTGGACTTGAAGAGGAGTCTGCTTCATCCACTTAGAAAAACACTGAAGAGGTGAGGCTATCCATTCATAACGCCTGACTAAGGCATAGTTGAGTTTTCTAGTAAACTCATGTCCCCAGTCATAAGAGGTGTGAGGGATATTGAGTGGTAAAGAGATAAATTCAGTAAGCTCTACTTGAGTACGATACCTTTCCACATATGATGTTGCAATTTCTCCTGGCTCCTGCTTCATAGTCGCCAAGTCTTGATATTCTTCTTGATACATAATAAAAACATCTATTATAAACTTATGGTGAGGTGCAGGGTTATCTGCTTGAAGCGGGTATGGCAATGAGGGTGTCTTAGTAGCTGCAGTCTTGTTGCTTTGTATACATGGACGTCCTAAAATCATGTTACAACTTTTAGTAACTAAAAATTGCTCATAGGAAAAACAATATATTGTAAAAGTACTTTTTTAGGTTCGAGGATCAAAATCGTACAAAACGAGTCCAGACCTGAAAGATGGTTGTTCGTGTTTTACTTCGGTTACAAAAAGAGAAGATGGGTTGATCTTAGGGGAGGGAAGCAAAAAAAGTTGAAGGAATTTGTATGTTGAATTATGTGTAGAGGCGGAGAATAACAGAGCTTGTGAGAATGATCAACTTGTTCTGTTTTCTGAATGGGCTAATTAGCCTATTTATAATAGTTTGGAACACACGTTTTCCTTGTAAGTAGTGGAGGTAGTGAGAAGATGGAGAAATGAAAATTGTGGGGATAATGGTTCAACCCCCCATTATGTTTGGGAAGTTTATGAAAACCATTATTCTATTATCTCCTTAACTGCTTCAACCGTCACCACTACTTCGTAACTTTCTCATCATGGGGTGTTGTCACGCCATATGTTGATGTAACCACCAGACCAAAACCCATGAAGAATCCCCCCATATAATATGTTTTGATTTCTCGTAAGAGTTAGTGGAGTTATGGACTCAAAGCATGTGAGTTTGTTATAAGATAATGTTATTAGTATGCTTTATGCTAACTTAGCATGGCAATAGCATATTTGTGGCATGTTTGTAACATGCCATTTGTGCTTAGAAACAATGGCGCATATAAGTGTTATTGGCTCAATCGAGGTGTTGCTAGCACAAGTGTCGTGATTGTGGCCTAGATGGTGGCGCTAGCAACGAAAAATGATGCTAGCACGGGCAAGAAAAGGATGATGCTGTCACACGCGAAGACGGCGCAGCAACAAGCAAAAATGGTGCGTCAGCAAAGGAGCGAAGACTCTGCATTTATATGGTATGCATCTAATTAGCGTTTTTGTTCAGGAATGGCATACCATCCATTCTGAATATTCACAATTTTGTACAATCAATGTGTTTTTATTAATACAGATAGTTTGTATGGATGCACATGAAATAACGAAGGTTTAGCTGGGTAAATCCCTGAGATTTTTATGGGCGCATAGATATACATAAGAGCTACAAGGTTAATTTAGCCATGGGCTAAATATGCCCTCTCAATTTTCTTGCGGAATGTAAGACATGAGTAGTATCCATAATGACACCGGGTTAGAAATTTATGCATATCTATTTCATGCTTCTGCAGCTAGGCAAAATCGATATTATAATTTTCTCCCTTGTCAAAAGCTCACCATCAACATTAAGTCCCCTGCTTAGCATGAAACAGTAATGTTTCGTGGTAAGCACTAGATGGTGATTTTTCTTTTACCGACATAAGCAAAATAAATTAACAAGCTTAGTTGTCGGATATTACATGGGATTCTGATTTGATGACGCTCCAATGATGTCGAATAATCGTTGAAAGAACAATAGTTGATGTAGTAGTGTCTATAGGATGATAGAGCATTATCTGGAGAACGTAAACTAGCGAAGCGTGGCTGATTTGTATGATGGAGAGACCAAAATTGACCCGTGTGCAGCACGGGACCATGGCTTCAAAGAGGAAACCCTTGTTTGACTTAAATTTGGAAACCAATTACTATAAAAGGGAGATAACCCTATTATTTTATTTCCCCTCTCCATCATCGACCACCAGCGCCTCTTTCTTCTCTCCTCCTGCCCAGCAGCAGCAACTCCTTCTCCGTCGGCGACGTTACCGGCCGATTCCCTGCCGCTTTCCGGCATTGACCAAGTAAGCTTTTTTTTTACGTGAATAATTCACGTGAGAATTTGTTATTTTTTTTTACGTGAGTAACTTGCTCACATATTCTTTTAACGTTAGTATTAACTCACTACCTCAATTACTATTGCTTACTCAATTGTATTAGTATGCTATTTACTTGATAACTATCTTCTTTTGACCACATCTTGCAGGTAAACCCTAATTCCACAATTGTTGATTCTGATTGTAGAAATCCTTCATTGGCTTCATTGTAACATTGTTAAGCTTTAACCAGGTACGCTAGGGTTTTTAACAATTTTCTTGATACTGGTTTTAATTTTTATATATATAAGCATGTATTTGCATATCAATACTATATATATATATATATATATATACAAAAAGTAGAGCCAAACCTCGTGCATGGTTGTCCAATGGTTGACGTAGATATTATTTGAACCCGTTGTAGATGTCTAACGATCATGGAGATAATGCTTCCACTGCTTCTAGTCGTGATGGAAGAGAAAATGCTTATGTCATTACTCTAGAGGATGTGCTTAGCTTCCATGATAAATTATTTGATGGCGTTGCCGAAGAGTCTGTTGATCCTGATTATGTTGGTAGTTTTATTCCAAGCATCGATACCTTTCCTCGACCTCAGAATATTTATCCACAAGCTCTTGTCAGGTGTTGTTTTCATAGAAAAGAATACAGAACTTCGTTTGTCGAATTCAAGACGTCTTAAACTCCTTTATTTGAATGGTCAAGATGGGCTAAAGTTATGTTGAAAAATCCTCAGGTGAAGCTGGTTTTAGAGAAGGCTAAGATACTCCATATTGTGCAAGTGTCTGAGACCTTGAGGATTAATAAGGACATGAAATGTCTGCTTGTATTTATTTCCCGTTTGTATGGTCCAACCCATTCAGCAGCATGCGCTTGGGGGTGAGTTAACAATTACTTTGGAGGATGTAGCGGTCTTGCTGCAACTGCCAGTTGTTGGTAGTATTCCCGTCGAATGGTCCGAGAAGGAGAAGAAATATGGCGCCTAACTTATTCAGAAAATTGAGGAGTTGCAGAAGTCTCGTGGTTGCAATAACAAGAATTATACATCTTGGACTGACTATTGGTGGAACGATAGTACAAGTGATGATGGTCTTGCTGCTGATCATCCCCTATGTATTTCTGCGTTCCTTGTACTTTGGCTTTCTATAGACGTATTCGAAGATTCTCCTGGATATCAATTGAAGGTTCCACTTGTTCCGATTGTTGTTGCGCATTCTGGCGGAAAGACTCTTCCTCTTGGTAGTTTATTTCTGGGAACTTTTTATTCTCATTTGGAAACTTTCATTCGTGACATAAAGACTTCCAATGGTCATGCCAAGGTAGAGTCTTTTATTCATGTCATGTTTATGCAAGCTTGGCTTTGGAAACATTTTTCTGAATATGCACCAAAGGCTCGGCCTTCTTAAGTGAAGAGATAGAGTATGCCCGAATACTCCGTTGGAGTAAGAAGAAACCTTCCTCTGTTAGTCTTATCAGTTTAATGGATAATGAGAAGAAGGTGAATTTCATACCTTGGGGTTTGAAGCTTCCACATGTGATTCCACCAGAGACTTTTGCCAAAATCTCTGATATTGTCCTGCATTCTGGTCCAAGCGATGAGAGCAATATTGTTATTGTTGTGAGGTGATACATGTCATAAGTGCAAAAAATTACTCAATATATTCCTCACTAATTATCTAGTAATATAGCGATAGTAAGGATCATTCCCACAAAGAGCTGTGTAATTAAGATGTTATTTAGATTAGCAAAAGTGTAATAAAATAAAATACTAAGGGGGGTTGGTTATTTAATACAATTAAAACTAAAATAAAATAAGAAGATAATAAGAAATAAAGATGATTACGGAATCATTTGCCATTACCAAACGTTAACTCGAGTAGTATACTTATCTATCTTTTGTCGGAATCATTCATCACCAACCATAGAATAACAATAAGCTCTATTATCCCCAAAACTCCTTGTATCACTAGATATGGAAGTGCTCGATGATAGACACTATTTTGTGTCTAAATTGTTCTCAATTTTATATTTTATTGGTACTCAATTTTGTACTTATCATGGGTTTTTATGTCTTTATAGGTATTTTTGGAAAATAAATATTTGTGGAAAAATTGGCTCAAAAAGTTGATAAAGGCACCCGGGAGAATTGATAAAGGCACCCACCAGATGGATTAGGGGCATCCCTTCCTTTTAAAATCAAATTCCAAAAATGGTGGGAAAGCTACCTTACGCGTGAAGATTATCTGAGTTGTGTTTGAGCGAGATTTTTGGGATTAAGTAGCTGTTTCGATATCTCAGAAAAAAGACTCAACCAAAACAAGTTGAAACACGTCAAAGGGGAGAGTTTATTACCGGAAAAAAATGGTTCAAAGTCGTGTTTGAACCGGAAAAGGAAATCTTTTATGTTTCAGATTCATACAAGATTTAAGAGTTTTTTTGAGTCCTTATCTACTTCGTAAAAGTTGTTAGGGTTGGTAAAGCCTATATAAAGCAAAGATATCGTGTAAAAAAGGAGAGCTTCAATCGAAAAAAAACAGGAAGAAGAAGGTGTTGCTACTGTAGGAAAGAACATGAATAGACAACGATTTCTTCAACTGAACAACAACGTTTATCTTCGTCTTTGCAACGTTTATCTTCAACTGCAACGGTTTCTTCAACCCATCTGCAACAAAATATCTTCAGAACAATAACGTTTATCTTCAGTGGAAGCACTTTCTTTCTGTAACAGTGAAAACAGTTGTCTGCAACGCTATTACACCGTTGCAAACTCTTTATTTCCACAAATTTCACTCTTTTCATCTTTGTAAACAATTTTTGAGCCATGAATACAAATCTTAAGAGTGTTTACAACATGAGGAGCTAGACCCCATTTTGCGACGGAGGAATCTATTTTTCCAATAATAAAGTTGTATATTTTTATCTTATTAATTTTTTGCAATTCTTTTACGATTATTTTTTTTGAATTAAATTTGAAATAATGATTTTTATAAATTGGTTGTGTTTTGTTTTGATGAGTCATGCTTAGTTTAAAGCTAATGATGTCTCATACTTTTGATTTACAACTATTATTTTGAAAATCTAACTTTGGAAATATTTAGAATCAATTGAATGTATGAGTTGCAAGATAATTATTAATGCTAAATCACTTAAAAAATTGGCTAATGGTGGAATCCTTAGTCTCAGTTCTTTCCATAGTCTTAAATCAATTTTACTTTAATCTTCTTTATTTTTAGTATTAAAAATTAGGTTTTAAAATCAAATCTTCACAAGTCTGAGTATCGAATCTTTTACCACTATTTTAAAAATACATCACTCGACTACTAGATTTTATCTATCTGAGCCACCAAAAATAAGATCTCAAGGTTCGAATGCATTAGGGTTTATGAATTTAGGTTGATCCTAGCATCAAACGCATAAACTCGGTCTGCTTAGTAGTGTTGTATTCACACGCAATTGCTTCACAGAATCCCTCTGCAAAGTCTCGCGATTTCTAATTGTGTAGATCGTTGTTCGAATATTACATGTATCTCATAACTCTCTACTAGAGATAGAATAACCAATATATCAATTTAGCGCGCACTCTAAACAATCTAAGAACTACCTATAAATATTAGATTTAGTAAAGAAAATCCATAAATAATTAAAATTCTAAATAAATTTGATAACTAATAAAGTTTCACATCCGGAACATAGAAATCATCCGTAATCAATTAAAATTAGCTACACATAATGGAGAACAAATAAAGAGAAAATAAAACTACAAATCCATAACCAAACAAAGCAAACCCAACATGTGAATGGTGAATCTGTGGTTATGTACTGGATGGTAGATGGATGGTGCTTGGTAGGTGGTTGCGGACTGTTGGTGGTATGTTGTGGACGTGGGATATATGGTGGCTGGGCTTGGACGTGAATGGAAGGCTGGAGATGAATGATTCTGACGAAAGATAGATAAGTATACTACTCGAGTTAACGTTTGGTAACGGCGAATGATTCCCTAATCATATTTATTTCTTATTATCTTCTTACTTTATTTTAGTTTTAACTGTCTTAAACAACCAATCCCCCTTAGTATTTTATTTTATTACAGTTTTGTTAATCTAAATAACATTTTAATTACACATTTCTTTGTGGGAACGATCCTTACTATCGTTATATTACTAGTTAATTAGTAAGAAATATACTGAGTAATTTGTTGCACTTATGACACGCATCAAATTTTGGTGCCGTTGCCGGGGAGGAGTGGTTAATTGATTTGTTATTTGTTTTTTGCTTGTTTTAGTAGTTTAGATATTCTTATATTTTTCTTTAGTGTTTTTCAGATTTTTAAGTTTTTGTGGTGTTAGCAACTAGTTGAAGGTGTTATCCACTCGTCAAAAGCGGGAGGTAAATTCTGAATACAGGTTGTAAGTATTACTTTTAGTTACCTTTGTTTTAGGTTTTGGATTTTTGTTTAGATTTTATCTTTTATTCTTGTGAGTCGTCATGTTTCCATTCGGAAATAACATGTACGATGCATAAAATCAATCATATAATAGTGGTAATCAATATGGTTTTCAATCTCAAAGTTATGACGACTTCCAACCATACCAAAAGTATAATTAAAACCAATTTTTAGCTACGACCAATACCATACGGAACCTTATGGTTATTCTCATACATACCGACAACCTTATTACGGGTATGCAAGTGAATGATCACGAGGATGGGAGGATAGTTATACTTCTGATCAATTATTTTCTAGTAATGTGCATATGTCAGAGAGTTTGGAACTAAAAACTTATGATAGTACATCTAGACCTACTCCTCTTTATCATGTTCTTTCTTCATTCATTCCAAAAGAAGAGATATGGTATGAGAATTCTACCGAGAGTAATGGCGAAAAACGTATTAATATAAGAAAACTCTCTAAACAACATGATTAACTGGAAGAAGATAGAGCATCAGAAGAGACTATTCACAAAATTAACAGAGTAATACAAATGGAACTCCAACGTCGTTGGGATATTGAAGATTATGAGGTTGACCCTGATTCTGAAGATGTGCAACCTTTCAAAGTTCCTTGTAACAATGATGAGGTCATTCCAACTCCGGATCATATAACGATCATTCTCTTATTCAAAATGAAGACTGGATATGACATATCTATTGTTATAAATGGTGTAACGTACTCAAACGAAGATCTTAGGATCTGCACCGAGGAAAATTTTCTTGAAGAGGACCCTATTTCTGATGATGATAGTGTTGAAGAGACGGTGATTGATAGTAAAACCAAATTGATAGATTTCATGGAAGACCCAATTGAGCTTGCCAAGGTTTATAATGATGCTGAGATTTCGGTTGAAGCAGAAACTGACGAAGAATGGTTTTTAAAGAGTGCGATAGAGGACCACGATATACATGAGGTAAATATTTCATTGGATTTCTTTAAGAATGATGAGGATCCCGTGATACAATAGATCGTGAAAGGTTTATCTAATCCTTTGCACAGTTCTATATCTTTTGATCCTCCTCCCCCAATCGAAATTGTTCCCCAAAGAGTTGTTAACCCGACTTTTAAGGAATTACCTCACTTATGGTTGGGTAATTGTACTACAAAAATTCTTAAGAATTATTTTGCTTCTAACTATCTACCACTAGATGTGTCTGATTCTAGCATTGTGCACGTTCACCGAGAGGAACCCAAAGAAGTTCCCTTTCTTTATGTTCTTTATACACTCCCAAGTGTAGAAAAGACTAAATGGGGGTGGGGGTGGGGGGTGGGGGGTGGGGGTGGGGGTGGTGGGAACTTCCATAAAATAATAATTTCATTATTTATATCTTATGCTAATCATTGTTTGAAGTTGTTATTAGAACTGCAAATTTTTATCTGGGTGGATCCCCAGATTTTCAGATTGTTGGTTTACAGGCGATAACCAGAGATTCAGGCTGAGGACGTTAAACTAAGCGTTGAATGGGATGCAACCCATTGGTTTTGTATTTCTACCCTTATCTTTTATCTTTTTCTTAGTTTTTCATATCATATTATGATTTCCCATCTTGATTTTCCATTGGAGGAGTCAATTACATTGAGGACAATGTGAAATTTAAGTGTGGGGAAGTATTTACATATTTTACATAAGAGTTTTTAGTCCTTTAGTTAGAGTTTTCACTTTAGAATTTTTTTTTCGATTTTTTGTAAATAATTTCATAAACCTCCAACTTTTAGATATTTGAGAGTCACTTTATATACTTCTAGCTAAGTTTACATATGGAGTTCTAACCGAAATAACTGAACTTAGAAGTATTAGAGAACTATATTCGGGTTGCTTAGTTGTTGAGAGGCACGAGCTGAAAAAACATGACTTAAACCGCCGGTGGCGAATTAGGTGCGGAACGAATATAGTATTAGAGAAGATGATCATTCATACCCATGAGTGAGGAACCAATCCTTCAATTTTCCGTTTAAAGTGTTTCATCTGTGCAAACTCCGGGTAGAATGATGAGCTACACAACCTCGCACCAATTGGCACCATTCTCTCGACAACAACAGGTCCATAGAAACACCACATCATCAACAAGTGGATCATTACAAATTCGAAGGAAATTTGAAGAAGTTCAAGGTTTACAAGCAACAGTACAAAGAAATAACAAATTTCATATTCAAGTGAAACAACAAGAAAAAAAGGAAAAAAAAATTTATATCTAAGTTGAAGACTAAGTACAAAAGCGAAGAAATCAAAAGATGAGAACTAATGAAGTTTAAGATACAAGACAATACAAGTTGTAAAGATTTAAGTGGCAAAGTCCTTATCCTACGACCATAGTAGTTTCATTGTTCATTTTATTTTATTTTTCAGTCTGTATTTTGAGTTCACATATAGTAAAAAAAGAAGTAAAAAAAATCATTGAAAAAAATTATTTTACATTTCTTTAGTGTATATTTCTTTCTGTATTCATTCAATAAGGCCGTGAAGAAGAAGAACTATATTAAGAAGTTTCAAACAACAAGAAATTGAGGAAAAGAGTTAGAAATTGTCAAAGTTTTATGAAGTTCAAGAGTTCATCTCAACAGTTGAAGACCGAAGACGTTTCTATTGGATGCTGTGAGAGTGGTGTTGATTGTGAATCGGGTGAGAAGGTAAGTAAGCGTTCCTATCCTTATATAGTGGTTGATTTCCTTTCTTAGAGGTCATCAGAGAAAAAAAAAAGGTTCTTTTTCGTCTCACTTTTCTATGGGATAACATCTTCATATAATTCGGAGGTTTCCTTTTCCTTCCCACCATTCAATGTGTGTAGGATTTCTATCTTCACTCCTGCCTGCACACATAAACCATAAAATGCGTCTTCTAAGTGTCAATTTCACAGTACACCATATGGCCTTATTGAAGATATATTGTTTTTTGGGTTTGAGACACATATAAATGTCTCCACTGCTTCCACATATATAAGCGTCTTAAATCAAAAATATGAGTTGCTTTAATTCTGATTTTTATAAATTAATTAAGCTACACTTATAAGTGTCTTAAACTATGATATACTGATAAATTTGTAACTAAGTAAGTCTTTATATATAATTTTTCATTTTAATTTCTATTTATTCCCCCCAAAACCCCAAACTTTCCCCCTAAAATTCCCACTCTTTCCCATTTTTTAAATCTCTCTCACATTAATTCCCCCAAAATTTTCCCTCTCAACTCACACAAAATCATTTGAAATTAAACTCATACGGTTAATATTTACTTCCCACCATTTATTTTGGTTGTTTTAATTTCAGACCACATGTTTTACACACACGTTTTATCTTTTCTTTTTTAAGACCAAAACAAAAAACATGTCTCATTTAACTTTCTTTTTTTTGGTCGGGTGAGAGCTTTAGAGAGAAACCAGAAACAGGGAGAAATTGAGATTTGAGAGAAACCCCAGAAATACGGCCACTTGCATAAATCATTAAAAGTATCAAAAGTCATTAACTGATTTTTGATTTTGTAAACCTAGAAAGTGTTATGAAAAACCCTATTTACAGAAATAAAAATCATTTGATTTTGTAAACCTAGAAACTGATTTTTACTCTTAGCTTGAAACTCTCAGAAGAAGATTGAACTTGTAGAAGTAAAAATCGTAGACGATAATATCAGGTATGAAAAACCTCAAATCCAAAGTAACTTTGATTTGTAAACCCTAGAAATTTAATTTCTAATCTTGTGTTTGAATTCACAGTAGAAGATTGAAGTGCAAATCATAGAAGACAAGTACAAATCTTTGAAGATTCAAGTATAAACTCTAACCCTACTACTTGTTTGTTTTTTATCTCTAGATTTTGCAATTTTTTGTGTTTGTTTAGTTGATTCATGGTGTTTTAAAGCATGGGTATGTGTCTGATAGTTTTATGAAGTGATTTCAATTTTAAGTTGTTTGATGAATTATCTGGCTAGTGGTAATTTTTTTAGTTCAGATTAAGTCTTGTTCATATAGAGATAGATAGTAGTAGTACTAGAACTGATTTTGAAGTTAATTCATGGAGCTGGAGTTGAGCAACTTTCTGGATGGGTTTGTTTTTTCACTTCAGTTAATATTTAGCGTTTATTTTTAGGTTTAAGTTTGTTCATTTAGTTTTTCATGAAATTCTGGTCAAAAAGTTTTTAAGGTTTTTTTTATAGTGGTAGTATGCTGATCATGTTGACACTTTTTTTTTTTTTTGGGATCTATGATTACTGTTTTGTTATTAATCTTCATAGTGATGATTGGAGGCTCTTTTAGGCATCTATTAGTACTATTTTGTGATTATCCTTCATAGTGATGAATGGAAGTTCTGAATCTGTGAAATCATGGGTTTGTTGATGAATTATTTTTCTTCTTCTAACGTATAAAAGGTTATCAAGGGAATTACAAGTCCTTTATTGGTGATTAATAGAAGTGTTCTTGCATCTTATTTAAGCTTTATGAAATCCAAAGAGAGTGTACATAAGATAAACTATGTTATTTGATATTGCCGTAGTCTAGGATAAAATGAATGATTGAAAATGATGCAATCTTCTGCGTAAGATTTTAGCAAAAATAAAATGAATTGGATGAGCGTCAGGAAGAGTGTTCCCCTCAATCTTTCATTATTATTTTTACTTTTCCTTGGGCAGTTTGTGATTCTTACCATATCATGCATTTTTTTAAATCATGTTCTGTTATTAAAATGAAATAAACTGAAAATAGTTGATAGTGTGTATTCCAACATGGAGCTATTAAAGAGACCTTTTTGACCAAGAGATTGAAACTGTCTAGGAAGAAAAAACATACAATCTCTTAACCACAAGAAACTTATAGCTCTAACCGTCCATGTTTCAGGTGTGGGAGGTAACTGTTAAAACTGTTTTGTTCATGTATCTTTATGTGATTGCCCTTGAGTAAAGAAGAGTGCTTTTGTGTTTATTTTTCAGTGTCAAAAAGAGAGTTCTGAATTGATGGTGGCCCAAAATGACATTAATTATCACTTGCATACGATCATCTATCTTTGTCAAAATTACCGCCATAGTTCTGCAGAGTTCGATAACCATGGCATTGCACTTAGCCCTATGTAGCTATCACTTTTGCCGGTGATATCTGTATCTCCACACTCTAAACTAAGCCTAATTTGAATAATTGATGCAAGAAGCTTATTTCCAGGTTTTTATATTTCAGATATACAACAGATACCTGCACTCAATGCAGAGATTGATTGAAAATATGAAGCAGAAATTGAAGATGATAAAAGGTCTTTCTTGATTTTCTCTATTCATGATTTGTGGAGATGTATTCTGGAGGAGCTGTGAAAGGGTTGTAGACTTGCACTAGATCCGTGGAGAATAATGGTTGCAGAGCTGATATATTTGCAATCACCTGAATTGTGAAGAGATAAATAGCAGGTGAAACACTTCTTTAATCTTGTTATGAAAATAGGTTGGTTGTTAGAAATATAAGAAATTGCTTACCTGATTTATAAGATTATAAATTCCTATTATGGTATTGAGTAGGACAGATTTTGTTGAACGCCATTCGTTGCATGGGACAGTCAAACTCAAACTACTGTTGTTAGGGTCTACGTGGAAGTTTTTAAGAGCTGTGCAAGTGTTACCGAGAAACCTGAAAATTAACAGTTTGGTTTGCCTTATAATATTTCTCTAGCTAGTAAGGAGTGTACAACTCTTATAGTTTCCTTTAGATCCCAAAAAAAAAATAATTATAGTAGAACCTTTACATTGTTATAGAATTGTACAGTCTAAAGTATGCACAACACAGAACAACCTACACATCAAATTAGGAAATATACCCTTAGTTGGTTGAACTGAAGGTTTACCGACCACTTGAAACTTGAAAGTATTTATTTTATACATTAATAGTCAATGTACAGGCTTCAATTCAGGCTTCAAGTGTTTATGTCTGTATATATATCTTGTCTGGTACATTTTAGGCCTTTACCAACCAATCAGTGTGCGGAAGTCTGTAAAGTGAATGGGGACAGAGTAACTGTAGCACATTTTGGGTCCAGGACATCCTTAGTGTTCCCTTATTTATGAACCTTTACGCCCTTTTTGGGTCTAGGGCTCTTCGCAAATGAATAGGTGTATTTTTATGATATGTTATTTGTTCTTTGATAGAGTGATTTCACTACCAAGATAGATAATTCTGAGCCATTTTGAGCAATTCACTTTTGCAGGATGGGGAACAAATGAGGATTTGATTATCTCCATATTGGCTCATAGGAATGCTGAACATCGTAAACATATCCGACAAACGTTTGCTGAAACTTATGGACATGATCTCCTTCACTTGATGGAACAAGAACTTTCAAGCGACTTCGAGGTCAGTCTCTCCAACTCGGAATAAACTCGAAACTTGTTAGTACTCTATCTCAAGATGAAATATTTACTTGAAAAATCTCAACACCTCAGTGTGTTTCTTGAAACAGAGAATTGTGCTACTATGGACATTGGATCCTGCAGAGCGTGATGCTGTATTACTGAACCAACCTACAAAGAGGTGGACTTATTGTAGCCAGGTAATTCTGGAAATAGCTTGTACCAGATCCTCCCATGCAGTGTTGTCAACGAAACAAGCTTACCATGCTCGCTTTAAGAAATCTCTTGAAGAAGATGGTGCATCTCTCATCACTGGCGACTTCCACAAGGTAGGGTGTTCCTTCTTTTTAGGTGAAATGAGCTGAGCCACAAATGTTGTTTCAAATTTTAGGTACCAAAATTTTGCAAGAGTTTTTGTCTAATAACAAAGTTTCTTTGTCGTCTCTTGTTGTGTTCCTAGTAACTATCCGACTAATGAGTTTCTAAAAATTTTCCCTCCCAGCTTCTGGTGCCTCTTGTCAGCACATACCGATACGAGGGACCAGAGGAGAACACAACACTGGAAAAATGCAAAGCTAAAGTACTCTGTGAACATATCTCAGAGAAGGAGTACAATCATGATTAGATTATCAGGATCCTGACTACAAGAAGCAAAACACAGCTCTATGCAACTTTCAACCACCACAACAACGAATTAGGAATCCTATCACCAAGGTATTCAAGAGTCTTTGCTTGATTGTTAAATTCGTGTAAAAAGGTCCAAAAATTGGGAATAAATGTCTGGTGGTTGGATAACAAGGTCCATATTAGCATTTAAATTGATATTTTGGGTATTGGGTTGTAGGATTTAAAGGCTGATGATAAGCATAACATCATATTTATTGAACAAGTTGTAGGTAATTCCTTTCTTAATTTCTTATAGAAACATATCCACTGCCTACTCATAATATAACCCCTTTAGAATATTACTATGTTATTGAGTATCAAATTTGTATATGCAACTTTGATCCCAAATTGTGGAGACAGACTTACATTTATAAGAAGTTGTTTTTGGTTATAATTTTTAATCAAATATCTTACATGTGTAATTGTGACTTGTGAGGTTAATTGATTCATTCATATGATGCTACAATTGATTGAATTGTTGGTTCCATATTTGATTGAGAGTGAATGGATATGTACTTGTATTCGGGTGTAGGAAATCAAATGTGCAGGTGCAATTTTGATTTTGGGAAAAAAATAGTTTTTTTCTAAAGCTAATTTAATTTCGAGACGGTATATGAGTAGCAAAAACATTAAGACGGATATGTAAGTGTCGATTCGTCGTTTTAATTAGCAAGAAAAATAATATTGGTTCAGATAGAAATTAAAAATAATATTGGTTCACATAGAAACTGTCGCTAATTAAATTAAAAGATACTAATAACTGTCTTAAATTTATTAAGAGATTCTGTATCATCGTTTAATACGTTTTAAATATTCCAGAAGTACGATTTGAGACATTTATATATGTCCCTTAAACTCATTCTAACGGATATAAACGTCTCAAATTGTTGATTTGGTGTAGTGTCATAAAACCCTATTGGTGAGGTAGAAGTCGAGGCGGAATGCTTATTCGATTGCTCTCGAGGCTGGATTCTTTCATATGGTGGTTTTCTCCTAATTCAAGAGTTAAATATGAGAATAATGTTCTTTGGAATTTCTAATTTCTTATTATTAGTGTAAAAAATAATTATGTTCTCATAGCTCTTTGGATACATGTGAATGTGAAGTATTTGAAGTTGGAGTAGGTTTTGTGGGTATATCTCTAGTAAACTCTCTAGACTACAACTCGTGCATTAGGGACACCTAGGGGTTTAAAGGCTTGTTGCACATGCTAAGTGTAACCATTTCCTCAACGAAATGGAGTTGTTTTTAGGTTAGTTTAGGATATATAGTTTGCTCGAGGACTAGCAAAAGCTAAGTGTGGGGGGCGACAAAATTTGATGCGTGTCGTAAGTGCAACAAATTACTCAATATATTTCTCACTAATTAACTAGTAATATAGTGATAGTAAGGATCGTTCCCACATAGAGCTGTGTAATTGAGATGTTATTTAGATTAGCAAAACTATAATAAAATAAAATACTAAAGGGGATTGGTTTTTTAAGGCAATTAAAACTAAAATAAAATAAGAAGATAATAAGAAATAAAGATGATTAGGGAATCATTCGTCGTTACCAAACGTTAACTCGAGTAGTATACTTATTTATCTTTCGTCAGAATCATTCATCACCAACTGTAGAATAACAATAAGCTCTGATATCCCCAAAACTCCTTGTGTCACTGGATACTGAAGTGCTCGACTACCAGATTCTATCCATCTGAGCCACCAGGAATAAGCTCTCAAGGTGTAACCCAATCAAATGCATTAGAGTCATGAATTTAGGTTGATCCTAGCATCAAACGCATAAGCTCGGTCTGCTTACTAGTATTGTTTTCTCACGCAATTGCTTCACAGAATCCCTCTACAAGGTCTCGCGATTTTTACTTGTGTAGATCGTTGTTCGACTATTACACGTATCTCACAACTGTCTACTAGAGATAGAATAACCAATAGATCAATTTAGCGCACACTCCAAACAATCTAAGAATTACCCACAAATATTAGATTTATTAAAGACAATCGATAAATAATTAAAATTCCAAATAAATTTGATAATTAATAAATTTTTACATCCGGAACAGAAAAACATCCATAATCAATTAAAATTAGCTACACATAATGGAGAGTAAATAAAGAAAAAAATAAAACTACAAAACCAGAACCAAACAAAGCAAACCCAACATGTGAATGGTGAATCTATGGTTGTGTACTAGATGGTAGATGTATGATGTTTGGTAGGTGACTGCGTACTGTTGGTGGTATGCTTTGGTTGTGGGATATGTGGTGGATGGGCTTGGACGTGAATGGAAGATTGGAGAAGAGCAAAAGCTCCTCTCTGTTGGAGAAGTGAAATTAGGCGTGAGAGGAGGTATCATCTATTGTTGTTGTGCGGCTCTATTTATAGCCTTAAGTTCCTACCAATACGAATCTGGCTAATTAACCCACACTTTCACACCGACACAAATACTCAAACCTATCAATCATCACCGTTAATTAACTGAATCCACAGTAGGGATAATTACTCTCAACTCATCTCTCGGCTAGACACTTATCACGCTCTGAATCCTTTCTCAAGTTACCGAGTTTGATGACAACTTAAACCCCCAACCGCCTTAAACTCTTCTTTCCCTAAATTCTCGTGGTAGAACTCTATCATGTTTTCTGACTCGACCAACACTTGCTCAATTCTTCTATATTCTCTCAGTGACCCAAGATTTCTACCCATGTCTTCTTTTTTCTTAGCGACTCATGTTCAAAGCATCACCACTGCCACAATCTCAAACTCACCAAAGACTCGTGATCACCATTAACTTTTATTTATCTTTAAAACCAGCAATCACAGGATAGAGCTCCATCTTTAAATCATAACAACAGCAGTTCCCTTCTCGGCTTCCATCATCACTTGAGTCCACGAACTCTCTCATTATCAGCCTTGTTTCACACTCGAGTTCCACCATCTGCATCACCATCACGTCTACAATACAAAACCCATTCTTAATCTTGCTTCACTTCTTCTCTGCTCTGCCATACTCGACCACATCTCCATCATCATGAGCTCTTCTCCATTCACTACCATAATTGGTCATCACAGATCTTCTCCATATAGACTTCCAACCACTTCCAGTACTACCATCAATCATCATCTCGATCACTGAATCATCTCACAACCACCATTATCTCTTTCGAGTTCATCACATCCACCTCCATCCTCTCTGCCAGAAACCATTCAACAACCACCAGTAACCGTCGAACTGCCAACCTAGCTCAACTTCGTAACTTACTGCCGATGGCAACGAACTAACTAACAATTTAGATGGAAGGGAAATAAACAAGCAGTGCGCAAAACAAAGCAGGAAGAGGGGAAAAGAAGTCAGGATAGTAGATGCTTCTGGTGTAAGTTCAAATGAAAAATTATAGTTCTTTTTATAGGCGAGAACAGGAGAGAAATCAGCCAGTAATCAATGACAAGCATACAATCACACATGCATCATTCACAAGTTTAGTATAAACACACTTGTCAGATTCATTGATTTTCAAACCACTAGCAATCATTACATGATCAAATTTCTCATGCCACTGTTTAGGTGCTTGTTTCAAACAATACAAATATTTTTTCAGTTTACAAACTTTGTTTTCACAACCTTTCACTACAAATCCCTCAGGTTGGTCCATATAAATTTCTTCATCTAATTCACCATTTAGAAAAGGTGTTTTTACATCCATTTGATGTATCTCTAAGTTATGAATGGAAGCAATAGCAATTAGTATCCTAATGGAAGTAATTCTCGTAACAGGTGAATAAGTATCAAAGAAATCTACACCTTTTTTCTGTTTATAGCCTTTAGCTACTAATCTAGCTTTGTATTTTTCCACAGTTCCATCTACCTTACGTTTCCTTTTGAAGATCCATTTACAACCTATGGGTTTACATCCTAGAGGTAAATCTACAATCTCTCAAGTACCATTCTGTATAATGGAATCCATTTCACTAATGGTGGATTCTTTCCACCATGGAGCTTGAGAAGAAGTCATGGCTTCTCTATAAGTCTGTGGATCAGTCTCAGCATGTTATGAAGTCTGGACCAATTTTTTTTCAGTTCTAAGTCTTTTGCCTCTTCTAGGCTCAAATTCAAATTCATCTTCCTCTAAAGGTAATGTCTGACTAGTCGAAGGGACGTCTAGGGGATCAACACATATCATGCAAGAATCAGATTTCAATGGAAAAACATTTTCAAAGAGCAAAACATCCCTAGATTCCATAATAGTATTCACACCAATTTCAGAAATTTCAGAACTTACAACCATAAATCTATATGCAGTAGTATGTTCAGGATACCCTATGAAGACACAGTCAACAGTTTTGGGTCTTATCTTGGTTCTCTTAGGTGGAGGAATGGAAACCTTATCCAAACACCCCCACACTTTAAAGTATGCATAAAAAGGTTGTCTACCTTTTCATAACTCATATGGAGTTTTGTCTGATCCTTTAAAGGGTACTCTGTTCAAGACATAGCAAGCTGAGAGAATGACCTCCCCCCACAAGTTTGCAGGTAATCCTGAACTAATTAACATGGCATTCTTCATCTCCTTAAGGGTTCGGTTCTTCTGTTCAGCCACACCATTAGATTGTGGTGAATAAGGAGGGGTTACTTCTTGTATAATACCATGTTCTATGCAAAAATCTCCTATAGGAATTACATACTCACCACCACGGTCAGACCTAGCAGTTTTAATGTTAGCACTCATTTGGTTTTCAACTTCTAGTTTATACATCTTAAAGGCTTCTAAGGCATCATCCTTACCTTTAAGTAAATATATGTGACAATACCTCGTACAATCATCTATAAAAGTGACAAATCATTTCTTACCACCTCTAGTTTGAACTGATTTCATGTCAACTAGGTCTGAATGAATTAATTCTAAGGGTTTAGAATTTCTCTGAATATTTTTTTTAAAAGGTTTTCTAGCATATTTTGATTCTACACATACTTCACATTTATATTCATTATCCAAACTAAATTTGGGTATGCAGCCTATGCTAGCCAGTTTGTTCATTGACTTATAGTTTACATGTCCAAGTCTACCATGCCAAACATTCAATGACACACAAACATAAGAAGAAGAATCAATTTTATTCATTTCATCAGAGGTTACATTAAGTTTGTAGAGACCCTCAGTCTTATAACCCTTTCCTACATAATCCTTACCCTTAGTGACAATAACTTTTCTAGATTCAAAAACAAGTTTAAAACCCTTATCATCTAAAACACCACAAGATACAAGATTTTTGCAGATGTCCGGAACATGAAGAACTTCATTCAATGTGAGAGTCTTGCTAGAAGTGAGCTTTAGCCCAACTTTTCCTTTTCCTGCAACCTGTGCTGCAGATGAGTTACCCATGTAGAGTTTCTCCCCTTCCCCTACCTTTTGATAGGAGGTGAACATATCTCTATTTCCACAGACATGCTTGGTAGCACCAGAGTGTACCCACCAGTCTCTCACATTGGTTACCAAATTGACTTCAGACACCGTGCCAGAAAACTCGGTTTTGTTGTCTTTAACCAAATTAGCATTGTTTTCTTATTATTAAGGTCCTTACGTTTTCTACAGTGCATTGCCATATGTCCAGGAGTTCCACAAATATAACAGGCACCTTTAATTTTACCAATGCCAGATTTGGGTTTCTGAAATGTACCTTTCTTCTGCTGACCATGCTTAGGGTTGCGTTTACTGTTGTCGCCCTTTTCAGTATTGGAAGACTTGTGTTCAATTACATGAGCCTTGTTGGACATGTTCTTTGCATAAGATACGTTCTTGTTTTTGGAGTACAGTAATTCTTCCACTTGAATCTTCTTACCCAAATCAACCATACTGACTTCACCAGTTTCATGTCTCAATCTACGTTTGTATTCAGACCAGGAAGACGGTAATTTTTCAATCACAGCAGACACTTGAAACGTTTCATCTATCACCATACCTTCAGCAAGAATTTCATTGATAATACGCTGAAGTTCAAGGAATTGATCAACCATAGATTTGTCATTTGACATTTTGTATTCCAGGAACCTAGCTACCAAGAATTTTTTACTTCCAGCAGTTTCAGCTTGGTATTTTGCTTCTAAAGCAGCCCATAAATCAAAAACAGAAAAGTTATCTTTTGCATTGTAAAAATCATACATTGCATCTTCTAGACAATTCAGAATATGATTTTTTGCCATATAATTCTGTCTAACCCAACTTTCCAACTCCCTTTCATTCCAGCATCATTCAAACTCTCATCAAAATATTTCAGAACTAATTCATCTAACATATGAAAACTCAGAAAGAACAACATCTTTGATTTCCATCTTTTGAAATCTTTGCCATTGAATTTTTCTGGTTTGTCAACATCATTTTTACCCATTGTTACAGAAGAAGAATATTGTGTTAAGATTGTTGTATCTGCAACAATAAAAATACTGAACAAAAGAAGATATTAAGGTTAATGAAATCTCTGGATTGATATACACACAATGGACAGAGCCACCTGCTCAGCAAATTGTCCTTAACACAATAGTCCGCAGGTACTCCTCAAAAATGAGAGATGCTATACCCCCACAACGTAGATGTGTCAAGGATAGAACTGCCCGTTATGACTAGTATAAGCACAATACTAGTCACCCTCAAACGAACTCAACATCAATTTAGATAGAAGGGAAATAAACAAGCAATACGCAAAACAAAGCAGGAAGAGGGGGAAAGAAGTCAGGATAGTAGCTGCTTCTGGTGTAAGTTCAAATGAAAAATTCTAGTTCTTTTTTATAGGCGAGAATATGAGAGGAATCAGACAGTAATCAATGAGAATTAATTTTGTAATTAATCAAAAAAATTATTTGCGAATTAAATTTTGAACGGTAAGAAAACGGTCAAGAATAATTCTCGCCGGGTCAGGTGCCCCCCACATTATAGCAAAATTTAATTTAGTTTTAAATTCTTTGGGGAAATAATTTAAAATATTTTGTCCAAAAAGATAAGTCTTGGTTGATCCGCAACCGTAGATATACCCGCAACCACAACCACAGCCGCACCCGCGCCCGCAGCCGCTCCTGACCCGACCGACAGACCGGACGGACGGCGTCGGCGTGCGTGCTTCGGTGCGAAGCACCGCGCGTGTGTGAAATGTATGGTTGCACCAACTAGCCCATAGCCTTAGTCCTCTCCCAACCATAAAAGAGTCTAAACCCCTAAGGGGCCTCACTTAGATGCAAATTTCTAAGTAATATGGAGAGGAAACATCTTTAGTTTCTCTAATATGGGACTAAAGGTTCATTCACTAATAGTGAAAATGTGCTAGTTTTTCCTTAGTGACCCCTTGGTCCTAAGCCCATTTTATCTAAGACCAAGAACAAAACATTAAAATAGTTTTAAGCCCATTTTCTCTAACAGGCAGCAACACAACAACCAAAAACTCCCTCCGATCAAACCATGAAGCATCTTGATCAATCAAGCCTAACTGATTTAAAACTCCATTACCCAGCTCGTACCAACATCCCAAGTCCTCAAAACTCTTACCCCAACCTTTCAAGCTCTAGTCAAAGAAGTTATGGTGTTCTCTAATTTACACAGATTCTCGAGGAAGAAGATGGTGGTGGCCCTAAGTAAATTTGTTGATGCCGTTATAAAAATTCAAATCATGCCCTTAATAACTGAACAGGTGCCTTTAGTGGTTTCCTTTAAACTTGTCCTTAACGTGCTATGGGGTGCCAATAGTAGTCTCCCTGGAAATGATCATCTTGCTCTTAGTTCTCGTTTTACTTATAACTTCCTCATACGAAGTCAGAATGACTTCATTCTTTCGCCGTTGGCTTCGTCTTTTCATTCTCTACGTGATTATGAAAATAAATCCTGGATTAGGACAAGTTAAACCTGGTAGTTGTCTCTTCTTTACTTGTAGCACTTCTTTACTTGCACAATTAAGTGTTGATTCACTCTATTTGAATGATTTCACCTACTAAAAGATAAATAAACTAAAGAAAACGTCATAAAAAATAATTCCCAAGAAATCTAGCAAATACTAGCATAAAATTGACACTCTAAATATGTAAAATATGCGCTTATCATGAGGCCACTTTTATGAATAGTTGTACCCAGGGCACATTCTTGTTAATTGTTCTGATAATTATATTACTCAGAGTTACAATATTGATAAAGCGACTTGGAAAATGGCCTTTGATCATTATGTTCCTCACTACCGCACCATGGTTCCTTCCATAGACGTGCTTAAGCAATCTGAGGGTGCCCACAACATTTCAGGTCGAAGCATTTCTTTTCTCCAGGCCAATAGAAAATGATGTACTACTAATGAATATGCTGCTTTCTAGAACGCACAACTTATCCTCCTTAAGAACTTCATGTTTAGTAAGCCTTCTAATGTTCGTGGTGATCCTTCTGAAAAGGAATTAGCAGTTCAGCCGAACTTGAAATTATTTCTTTAGCGAGACGTGAATCAATCATCAATTTAACACATGTATTCTTTTACTCAGTAATTAAGTGTTTAATTCGTCTCTTGCAGTCGTGACTCCCAAATTACTCTGTGTCTGATATCGTAGCAAATGATACTCCTCAGTATGGGATGAAGAGACCACGACTAATTATGCCTGGAAGTGGAGACCGTTTTTACAAGAAATTAAACGCTTTTCCTTTCCCTTTTGTCTTCTTTTCTATACTTTTTCTTGACACACTTCTTTGTAGAGTCTGGGGGAGTAACTCCTCAAGGTGGCTTGAGTGCTCATGCCTTCAAATTTGGTGTCCCAGCTGTTCTTGGTATCTCAGCACCCTATGTTGTAAGTAAAACTTCTTTTGGGAATTCTTGAGTTATAGAATATCTTGCTTTGTCGATCTTTGATGAATTCTGACTCTTATGAATAACCATTGTTCCTAGACCACTATCAATATGAGTACTTTGGCACCAGTAAGTCTGTTATTGCTGAAAGCGTTGAGGAAGAAGACAAAGAGGACAAGGGCCCTGAAGGATCGTTCCATACTATAAAAATTGAAGAATCCGGAGCTGAAGACGAAGAACTTGGTGGTGAGTCGCATTATGAAGTACTTCCTGTTTTTGATAATTCGTTGTATCTCCAAGTAAGTGTATTTTATTGCTTTAAGACCATAACAATATGATTATAGTTCTTAGACCACCAAACGTTTAGTACCATGTATGATTTCATGGAGAATTTTGGCGATTTTTCGTCATCAGAAAATTTCTCATTCAGGTCTTCTTGCCGTAAAATCGGAATAAAGTGGTTGATATATTATTCTTTAACTAAGAGAAAGAGCTAAATTTTTCAAAAAGAATTTCTTAATTTGGAGTCTATTTTCTAGGTGGAAGACCTGATGCTGAGGGTCTAGAACTTTTCAGGCAGAATTCTGTAGGTTTTCAGCTGTCGTGTAGTCGGGCGTTTTGGCTTCCCTTATTAGCTCATTCATCCGATTGGCGGCCGTTTTAACATATTGTAGTAGACATCCTTATGAATCATTCGGAACATAGATCACCCCCAAATTCCTTTCCAATTATCGCCAGTTTCAGTTCTTCTAAAGGGTAGTGCAAAAGCGTTTCTGACGATATTTTTGCAAAGTGACCCATAACCCTTCTAAACCATATGACATGACCCAAAACACTTTGTAATGAATGTTTAGGTTTCCAATGGACATATTTTATGAATTTCATGACTTGTGCTTGAATTACTTGTGCTTGAGATATTTTAAATCATTATTTTGATAATGTCTCTATTTTTTTGGGGGAAACGAACCAAAACAGAGAGATGAACTTGTAGAAGAAGGATCGGAGATTACCATGAACTGTGATGCTGGTGATGTTTATTTTCTAACTTAGAATCATGAGCAAGATCTCCCTGGCGCGATTTTTGAAGAAAGCACTCCGAGTGGTGTCATTGTACAAAATGCTGATGCGATGAAGATTGTTCCGGTTGAGTATCTGAATGCTGGAGTTAGATTTGGATTCAAGTTTGATAGGATTCGACATGAACATGTATGCATTGGGGGTTCCACCGTGCCATCCGCCTATGTTGAGTTGTATACCAAAATATGGAAGAAGTTCGGCCATTTCTTCATAAGTAACCCCAAAAACTATCGTACTTTGGAGAAGAATATGTATGTGCTGCTGCCAACTGTGCATGAGATGGTTTCTCTTCCCCTTAGAGAAATCTTTGAGATAGTGCTTCAAGACTGGAAGGATGCTCTGGAGGAGGCTAAAAGAGCTGAGCTTAATGTCTCATGGTTTCGTCGTCATTTAGAAGCTATTGAGAGGCATTTGCAGGAGGGAGGCATATCTCCTAACTTGGAGACAATGATCAAGGCTAGACATGAAGTCGAGAGGCTATCTCGGGAGTTAAAGCTTGCAGCTGAAATTCTTGAGAGAATGGAGAAGGTGTATTCCGAAGGTGCTGAACCGATTTTCAAAGAATTTTTTTAGATTTTCTAAGTTTTATAGGTTTTTTCTGAGACATATGGTTTTTGTGGTTTTATTCTGGGATTTTGAATAGGTAGAAATTTTTTGAATGATTTACAAAGATCTATATATTTTTTTAAAAGAAATAATGCTTTGATTAATAAATTAAAATCCTAAGCGTGAATGCAAGATATTGCAAACATTTTTGGAGGAATTACAAATATTGCGTAAAACAGGGAAATAAAATGAGATGGTGGTAAAATGCTTTAAGCGTTGTGAGTTGTAATCCATTTGCCATATATGACCACCCCTTCTGGCTTGTCGGTATTGACAAGCTTGTAGTAACCGCCGATTAAGGTTTTGGTGATGAGATATAACTCTTCTTCAGGAGAGGCTGTTATCTTCTCTACCATATATCTGACATGGAATGCATTGGGTTCATGCCCCTTCACTTTATGACATGTCTTCTGAATAACCGGGTTATTAATTTGCTTATCTCTACTAGAGACAATCCATACCCATTCTTTGAAAAGGATCAGCTTCCCATTCATATCGTCGAGTCAGAGTAGGGTTGATATCCGGGTCAAGTCCCCAAGCTTTGATGGGACGTGGATTGATGGTTGCAAAGAAGTTGGTTGAGTATGACTTACTTTTGCGTGAAACCTACGGGCATATGATGTCATGTCCTCTCCTGGCAGCTGCTTCACATCCAGTTTCATTATGCGATGAAATTCGGTTGATAGGCAGTCCTCGGGATTTGCTGACTTGTTGGAGAGCCTTGGAGGTAATGACGCCATCCAAGGAGATACGCTTGACTTCATCTTGGTGGTACGTACCCATGGGCGTCCTAGAATCATGTCGTAACTCGGATCTTTTTTTATAATGTGAAATTTGGCATGTGTCTGAGCATCACCCATTTTTACTTCCAAACTAATGCTTCCATAAGTGCTCATGAACTTCCCTTTAGAATTCTTGATTATGGTTGGCGAATGCGTGGCTTCGTAGCTGGAAATTCCCACATCTCTCAGAGTCTTGATAGTGATGATATTGACGTCGATGCTTGCATCGATTAGTGTTTGCTCAAACTCGGTGTCCTTGAGGAAAGTAGTGGTGAGAAGTCTCCATCTAGGCTTCTCATTGTGTTTGATGACCACGTCTTTGGAAGCGGACTTAGGATACACTTTTGCTTTTTCGGCAAAGAGTAGATGCTTACCCGACACAACACGATTGAGGTCAGTAAAAATATCTCTACGTTGTGTCTTCGATAGGTAAAGAAGTTCACATATGTGCTCCATCATAGATTGGACATTTTTGTTAACAGAATCTCCAGAAAGGGTGAAACTCCTGACATGGAGGGGGTTTTTGTGGACACCTTCAGTCCCCAAGCATAGTTCTCCTGAGTCGATATTTTCTCTAAATATACGCCTCAAGCCATTGCACTACTAGTGGGATGATTGAAAAATCTGTGGAAGTGATAGTATTTTGGATTGACATGTCTTCTTTGGTGTGTGGATGTCGCACAGGCGGTAACTTGATAGCTCTATTTTGTACCCATAATTCCAGCAATTCGAGGACCACCTCCTGGAAAAGGGGAAATCTGGGATTGTCAGATCTGTCTAGGCTCATTGTGACTGACATGGAGTCTCGACTGAGCCTTGTCCTTGAGTTTATGTTGGCGTTGTTGTCGGGGATGACGCAGTGCGCTTAGCCTATGATGCCGATTGAGGTGCTTCTTTTCTCTTGGCTCCTTCATCAGTGATAATACCGATAGAGTGTTGGGTAGAGTATTGTTAATTCACCAGATCTATTCCCACGGGTGTCTCCATGACTTTCTTCTTTGACGCGCCTTGTTCTTTCCAACTGGGCTGAAACAGTTGTTGATGATCTCTTGGCGGCATCATGTAGTTCATAAAAAGTTTGAAATCATAAATTTTCTAATAAGGAACGATAAACAGGAATCATACCATTAATGCTGAGTTCCATCAATTGTTGTTCAATCACGTTCTGATCATGGCAGTCGAGAGCTTGCGTTCTGAACCTCTTCATGTATTCGTTGGGATGCTCGTTGTTCCTGTAGAACATTCTTCCCAGGTACGAGAGAGTGATTTCCTTGGAGACAAAGAAATACTTTAGACGCATTCCTAACTTGCTCCATTTGATGATAGCGCTGCTCCGGCGATAACTGCTCTGTCAAAGTCTTAAGAAAGGTAAAAACTTCAGTCTGGGTAGTGGCCATGGCTACTTTATTTTCATCTAAGGTTTTATGCCGCTTCATCAGATCATCCATGGGTGGTGGTGCCTGCTCTCTTTTTTGGCACCTTCAATGGTATGGAGAGGAGTGTTGGTATTTTCAGTGGTGGTGTTTTGAAGAATGATTTCTGGAATTCCACCACCGGTGTTACCGGGGTTAAGAGTGGTTGTTGAACCTAATTTGGGATTGGTTACTGAACCTAACCTAAGATCCACCATTTTTTTTCCAGATGATTGAAAAATCGAATTTATAGCCGAGAGGTTGATCTCGCGTTGTGGTTACCAATTGTTAGTACCTAAAAATTGATACTAGGCAAAACAATATATTGATTTTTTTTTTTTAGGTTCGAGGATCAAAATCGTACAAAACGAGTCCAGACCAGAAGGATGGTTGTTCACGTTTTGCTTCGGTTACAAAGAGAGAGGATGGGTTGATCTTAAGGGAGGGAAGCAAATAAAGTTGAAGGAATTTATTTGTTGAATTTTGTGTAGAGGCGGACAATAACAGAGCTTGTGAGAATGACCAGCTTGTTCTGTTTTCTGAATGGGTTAAGTAGCCTATCTATAATAGCTTGGGAACACACGTTTTCCTTGTAAGTAGTGGAGGTAGTGAGAAGATGGAGAGATGGAAATTGTGGGGATAATGGTTCAACCGCCCATTATGTTTGGGAAGTTTCTGGAAACCATTATTCCGTTATCTCCTTAACCGCTTCAACCGTCACTACTACTTCGTAACTTTCTCATCATGGGGTGTTGCCACGCCGCATGTTGCTGTAACCACCAGACCAAAACCCATGAAGAATCCCCCCATGTAATATGTTTTGATTTCTTATAAAAGTTAGTGGAGTTATGGACTCAAAGCATGTGAATTTGTTGTAAGATAATGCTATTAGTAGGCTTTATGCTAACTTAGCATGGCAATAGCATATTTCTGGCATATTTGTAACATGCAATTTGTGCTTAGCAACAATGGCGTATATAAGTGCTATTGGCTCAATCGAGGTGTTGCTAGCAAAAATATCGTGGTGGTGGCCTAGATGGTGGTGCTAGCAACGAAGAATGATGCTGGCACAGACAAGCAAAGGATGGCTGGCACAAGCGAAGACGGCGCAGCAGCAAATAAAAATGGTGCGTCAGCAAATAAGCGGAGATAACACTGGCACTAGGCTGGCCTTGGCGCTAGCACTGCTAGCCTCACCGCTGGTGCTAGCGCTGCTAGCGTATGGATAGTGTTGCCGCTAGCAAGGGCATTGGCGCTAGCACTAGCTTTGGAGATTTTTTGGCTTTTATCATATGGGTATGCTACTAATTGGTGTTGGGAGCATAGCTAGGACTTGCTAGTTCCATGGCCATTGCTTATGCACTACTAGCATTGGAATTTGCTAATGCCATGACCATAACTATGGTCTATCTATGGTTTCTCATTCTTATGAGATTTAAGCTTAGTATTTGTGCTTAACTTTTGTGCAGTGCATATGAACATATTCAAGAGATTCAGCCGTGGAAGTTTACAACTTGAGATAATGTTCGATGCGACCAACATTTCGATGGTATGCATCTAATTAGCGTTTTTATTCAGGAATAGCATAGCATCCATTCCGAATGTTCGTAATTTTGTACAATCAACGTGTTTTGATTAAACAAATAGTTTCTACGAATGCACATGAAATAACGAGGGTTTAGCGGGTAAAGCCCTGAGATTTCTACGGGCGCATATATATACAAAAGAGCTACAAGGTTAATTTAGCCATGAGCTGAATATGCCTTCCCAATTCTCTTGCGGAATGTAAGATAAGAGTAGTATCTATAATTCTGATGTCGGGTCAAAAATTTATACATATCTTTTTCATGCTTCTACAGCTAAGCAAAAGCGATATTACAATTTTCTCCCTTGTCAAAAACTCACCATCAACAATAACCACTGTATTAAGAACAAAACAGACCGACTGGTTCAACCGGTGAACCAGTAGAAAAAAAGGGTTGGTTCATCCTTGACCCACTAACATGTTAAAAAACCCATAGAACTAATCGATCCATACGTTCCAACTGGCGAACCAGCCGACCCAGCTGGTTTTTAACCGGTTCACCCGGTTGCTTCTTCACCGAAACGTTTTTCTAGTTTTTATCCTATTTAGTTAAGATCAGAAAATTACCGAGCTTAAAAGATTAGTTTTTCTTGGATCTAGTTGCTAAAAATTTGAGTTTGAAAACTGACAAGTTCCTTCGAAGTTAGAATTTGTAGAGGGGAAATGAGAAAACACAACAACTTTCGTACCAATCAAATAAGAACGAAATTTTTCCAATAAAAAAATGATTGCTAACAACTCCTTTTCAGTGGTGGTGTAGTTCTGTTGGGAATCATTCAACATTCTGGAAGCAAAATAAATGGCATGGGGTAACTTCCCAGTACGCTGGCCTAAGACTGCACCGACCGCATAGTCACTGGCATCACACATTAGCTCAAATGGCTTGCTCCAATCAGGTAGTATAATGATAGGGGTTGTTATCAAAAGTTCTTTCAAATGATTGAATTCGCCAAACACTTCTCATCAAATTTCAAAACCACGTCTTTTTGTAATAATTGGCATAATGGTGATGCAACCTTGGAAAAATCCTTGATAAACCTACGATAAAATCTTGCATGAGCAATAAAATCACGAATCTCCCTTACCGTAGTGGGAGGGGTAAGAGCATGAATAAGATCTGTCTTAGATTTGTCAACTTCCAAGCCTTTAGAAGATATAATATGGCCTAAAACAATGCCACGAGTTACCATAAAATGGAACTTCTCCCAATTTAGCACAAGATTATTTTTATCACATCGTTTAAGAGTTAGTGTAAGGTTATCCAAGCACAAGTCAAAAGAATCATCATACACACTGAAATCATCCATAAAAACTTCGATAATGTTTTCAACATAATCTTAAAAGATACTTACCATACACCTTTAGAAGGTAGCGGGTGCGTTACACAAACTAAAAGGCATCCTTCCATATGCAAATGTTCCAAAAAGACAAGTAAAATTAGTCTTCTCTTGATCCTCCGGTGCTATAGAAATCTGGTTGTAACCTGAATACCCATCAGAAAACAATAATAAGAGTTTCCAGACAATCTTTCCAACATTTGATCCATAAAAGGTAAAGAAAAGTGAAATTTTCTAGTAAATGCATTAAGCTTTCGATAATCAATATAAACTCGCCAACCGGTTTGCACTCGAGTTGGGACAAGTTCATTGTCTTTATTCTGCACTACTGTGACACCCGACTTCTTTGGTACAACTTGTATCGGGCTCATCCACTTTCTATCAGAGATGTGGTAGATAACTCTCACGTCTAAAAGCTTGAGTATATCTTTTTTTTACTACTTCCATCATCGGAGGATTCAACCGACGTTGAGCTTCCCTTGTAGGTTTTGTTCCTTCCTCAAGTAGTATTTTATGCATGCACATAGAAGGACTTATTCCCTTGATATCAACAATTGTCCATCATATGGCCGTTTTATACTCCTTCAGCACACGAAGAAGTCTTTATTCCTGCAATTCAGTTAGTTCCTTGGAAACTATTACCGACAACTCCTCATTATCACCCAAATACATGTATTTTAGGTGATCAGGAAAAGGCTTAACTTCTAGTTTAGAAGCCTGCAAGATAGATGGAAACATTTTTTTATTAGTGCATGGTAAAAAGATAAAAGAAATATCATGAGTTGGTAGGCACTAATGCAACGAATTGAGTTCACCAATAACTTCCTCAAATTTGTCCCATAATTTAAGCTCAGTTCTTGGATCCATAAGATCTTTAGAACCCACATTTATCATGATAATAGTCTCCAATGGATCATTACTCCCCAAATTAAACATTTGTTGATCTAAAGAATCAATACATCAATGGAGTAACAAGAATGAAGATCACTAGGATATCGCATCACCTTATAAATTTTGAAACGTATTATTTCTCCATCAAATTCCATTGTCAACGTCCCACTATAGACATCAATTTTTGTTCCTTCCGTTCGCATGAATGGATGTCCAAGTAGCAACAGTATAGATGAATCAGTTGATCCATCTATAATCTTCAGTACGCAGAAATCTGCTGGAAAGACTAGTTGATTAACATGCACAAGCACATCTTCAATAATACCACCTCTAGGGTATATGTTAGAATGGTCATCTAGTTGTAAAACAATTCCAATTTCTTTCAAAGGTCCTAAGTTAAGATATTCATATATAGATGCAGGCATAACATTCACTGATGCTCCTAAATCAAGCATATCCTTATTAAACGTTGCGTTACCAATAACAATAGGAATATCAAAACTACCGGGATCTTTACATTTGAATGGGATTTTTTTTTGCAAGATAGCCGAGGCATTCTCCCCCACTCTTATTACCTCATTACCGGTTAATCTTTGTTTATGGGTGCACAAATCCTTCGGAATTCTCGTATATTTAGGGACTTGTTTGATCGTATCTATAAGTGGAATATTCACATGAATCTTCTTGAAAATATCTAAGATATTCTTATCTTGTTCCGCCTTCTTAGAGTAAGCAAACCTACAGGAGGTTTAAAGATTTCTTTAGGTACCTCATCAGTTTGGGAAGAGTCAGTAATCTCTTTCTCCAAACCCCTTAGGGTCTTTTTTTTTCTTAGCAGCTTCGGGTTACATAGTTTGTGTACCACTTCTCAATGTCATAGCATTGACATTCTCCCTTGGATTAAGAGGTTGAGAAGGGAGTTTCCCACTATTTTGTGTGTTCAACTGATTCAACTCACTTGCTATTGACCCAACCTGTATTTGTAACTCCTTGATTGCCTTATCCGTCTTATGTTTCCTCTGTTGAAATATGCATATAATTGTATTGAGCTTGTCATCCGTACTAGAACCCTGATTAGGTTATTGGTGTGGCTAAGATTGTTGTTGTTAATACTTGTTCTGGCGGTTGAAAGTAGGTTGTTGAACCTCAGCTTGCTTGTTTGCATAACTAAAGTTACGGTGATCTCTCCATCCTGGATTGTAAGTGTTGGGGAAGGGATCATACCGGCTCTGCTGATTTGGAAAAATTGCATTGGCTTGTTCATTAACCTCTTCATAGATTGAAGAAGATGATGGTGGAAATACTACGACTGCGATTTATTGCATCATCGTCGTTAAGTTGCCTATCTATTGACGAACTTCAGTAGATTCGCCAACTTCATTAAATCTCCTGACGAGTGGTTTTGACCCACGACTAGAGAATTGTTGAGAATTTGCTGCCATGTTTTCAATTAACTCTCTAGCTTGAGCTACTGTTTTATTCACCAATACACCGCCACCTGCAACGTCGAGAAGATTTTTGTCACTTCCTTGAAGACCCTCATAGAAGTACTAGATAATCAATAAATCACTAATTGATGATGCGCGCAACTAGCCACCAATCTCTTATAACGTTCCCAGCATTCATGCAATGTCTCTCCTGCCATCTGCTTAATGCCACAGATCTCTTTCTGAATTTGAGTTTCCTTTGATGCATGCAAGTATCGTTCTAAAAAGAGTTTCTTCAAACCATTCCAAGTTGTGACACTTCTAGAAGGTAGATATTATAACCATTCCTTAGCAGTATCCATCAAAGAAAATGGAAAAACTCGTAACATGACTTCATCAACATCAATGCATGTTGGTAGCATGGCCATGAATATGTTATGGAAATCTATTAAATGCTTATTTGGATATTTATTAGTCATTCCATGGAACTTTGGTAGCTCATGGATCAACCCTGTCTTGATCTCAAATGTAGATGTTGTTTGGATACACCATTGTTGTGTGCCCAGCTTGTGAGAAGCTGATAGGTGCATTATTTGCACTATTTGGATACTCTAATTCATTGATTTCTTGTTAGTTCTCACATCATTATGCTTTGATTTTGTTTGTTTATGAGTTTCTTAGGAGTTTTGAAGTGTATTCAACCAAAGAAGAGGTTAAAGGATGGAAACCCAACTTTGAAACAAGAGTTCAGGAAGATTTACGGTTGGGAAAGTACCTTAAAACCCAACTGTAAAAGAAGTTGGTTTTGAAGGAAAATTCCAAGAAGATTTACAGTTGGGTCTAGACTCTCAAACTCAACCGTAAAATTAGTTGAATAGATATGAAGATTTTTTCATTGCCATCTTATAGATAATTTAAAGATGAAGTCAACCCAAAAAGAATAAGTCAATCACACATCGAGTGAGGGAGTAATGATCAAAACACTGAAATACAAAAAAGTGTCCAGGAAGAATTACGGTTGGGTTTATTGGCTTGGATCCAACCGTAAATCTAGGGATTTTGGGTCAGATTTTTGTGTCATGAAATCGGTTGGGTTTATTGGCTCGAACCCAACCGTAAATGGGGAGTTTGGCACGTGTGTGGCCTTTTAAAATATGGAAAACATGGTCCCGGAAGGATTCTAAACCGAGATTTCGTGGATACTATATAAGGAGACATCCAAGACATTAAGAAAACACCTTTTACACCTGAAAACACAAGAAGAACAAGAATCTAGGGTTGGGAGTTGCAATTGATCATCACGATAACTAGGGTTTACTTTACTTGTTTTCTTGATTATTTTCCATGGATTTTGAGAAATCCATGATGAACTAAACTTTTCTTATTGGTTAGAGATGTAGTCCTAAGTTGGAAAACATGTTTATTAATTTAAGTATTCATTCTCATATGTTCATAATCTCTTCAATATCGCTTATGTTCTACCGTTTATAACGCCTTGTATGATGGATTGCTTGTTTGTTTAAGTTGCAAATTAGATGAGCATGCGTTGACATCTATAGCCAAACTAGGGTTTGAAATCCGGAATTGTCGAAAGACCCTTGTTACAAGTAGTATAACATAGTAGTTAACGACGGGATGTTGCCATGCAATTATGTGTAGAAGCGTGACCTAGGTTAAATCAGAGTGGATCTTGCGACGGATTGCTTAGAATAACCTCAACTCACAAATACCATTGCTTTCATTGGGTTAAACTTGAGTCGCTCTTGCGCCAAGTTATTCGTTGAAAAGGATTCAAAGAGTGGCTCTTGTGCCTTTGATGATAATAAGAGTTTTGCCGGAGTAAGCCTGTGATAGGATGCTTTAGGGTTATTGATAATGAGAGTGCATGAATGTTTAGTATGATTTGGTTGATAACATGTTGGAAGATGGAAGATGAACTCTCTAACCAATGTTTTTTATCTCTGATATCCGTTTTAATCTTTTTGCTTTAGTATAATTTAGTTATAATCATAACCAAAACCCCCCCTGTTTACATAAGTAATCGAAAGTAATTAACAATCACCTGCCTCTCTGTGGGAACGAACTTGTTATTATTACTATACTCTAATCTATATTAGTGAAGTAAGAACTTGAATTAATTTTGCTTGGCTGAAAACCGACCAAGAAGCTAAGTCCTTGAGTGTACAATTTGCATCACCCATTGCTTCTTGTTCTTCCTCTACGTCTGAATCTATGAATTCACTTGACGATGTACTAGGAGGAAGTGGAGTGTTCACTGCTCGAACGAAATCTTTTAGTAAGGTGCCTGATCGAAGATGTATGCAATGGGAATTGGTTTGCCCTCTCTAAGCATTCACAAAATAAATAGTACTTGAAAAACAATTCTCAAAACTAAGTTAAAAACTAGAAATAAGAAAACAAAAATAAAATAACAATCCACTATGTCTCCCCGGCAGCGACGCCAAAATTTGGTCGGTTGTCATCCAAGCAAAATTATTTCAAGTCTTTTCACTTCTCAATTATAAATAAGAGTATAGTAATAAGACAAGTTCAATCCACAGGGAGATATGGGTTGTCAAGTTATTTTGATTACTTATGTAAACATGGGGGTTTTGATTGTGATTATAACTATATTATACTAAATAAATAAATTAAAACGAATTCGGAGATAAAAAACATTGGTTAGAGGTTTCATCTTCCATTTTCCAACATGTTATCAACTGAATCAAACTCAACATTCATTCACTCTCAATATCAATAATCCTAAAGCATCCTATCACGGGCTTACTTCGGAAAAACTCATATTATCATCAAAAGCGCAAGAGACACTATTTGAATCCTTTTCAATGAATAACTTGGCGCAAGATCCACTCAAGTTTAACCCAATGAAAGCAATGGTCTTTGTGAGTTGAGGTTATTCTAAGCAATACGGCACAAGAGCCACACGGATTTAACCTAGGTCATGCTTCTACATATAATTGCATGGTAACATCCCGTCATTAACAACTATGTTATGCTACTTGTAATAAGGATCTTTCGATAATTCTTGATCTCAAACCCTAGTTTAGCTATAGATATCATTGCATGCTCATCTAATTCGCGACTTAAACAATCAAGCAATCAATCATACATGGCGTTATAAATGGTAGAACATAAGTGATATTAAAGAGATTATGAACATATGAGAATGAATCCTTCAATTAATAAACATGTTTTCCAACTTAGTACTACATCTCTAACCAATAAGAAAAGTTTAGTTACTCATGGATTTCTCAAAATCCATGCAAAATATATATGAAAGCAAGTAAAGCAAACCCTAGAAATCGTGATGATCAATCACAACTTCAATCCCTAGATTCTTGTTCTCCTTGTTGTTTTCAAGTGTAAAAGGTGTCTTCTTAATGTCTTAGATGTCTCTTGATATAGTATCCACAAAATCTAGGTTTGATCCTTCCGGGACCGTGTTTCCCATGTTTGAGAAGCCCACACACGTGCCAAATTACCCCTGTTACTGTTGGTTTCAACCCAAGAAATCCAACCGAAATTATGACACAAATATATCTCCAAAATTTACAGAGTTACAGTTGGATTCGAGTCCAATAATTCCAACCGTAATTATTACTGGACACATTTTTGTATTTCACCGTTTTTGTCAAACTCCCTCATATGATATCCGATTGACCTCATTCTTTTTGGGTTGACTTAGTATTTAAATTCTCTACAAGATGGCAATGAAAAACTTTTCATATATCTTCAAATAATTATACGGTTGGCTTTGATGGTCTAAATCCAATTGTAAATTTTCCTGGAATTTCTTGCTCAAAATTAGCTTCTTTTACGGTTGACTTTTCGGATACTTTCCCAACCATAAATCTTCCTGGAAATCTTGTTTCAAAGTTGTGTTTCCATCATTTAACTTCTCCTTTTCATGCCAGAATGAGCTCCTTTCCTCTTCTTAGCTCTCTTTAACACTATTTCTATTGTTTTCGGATGATTCACCTAATGTAAGACATAAGATAGAAAACAAACATAATAAAAAGTAATATGCAAGAATTATAACTGAAGCAAGAATGAAAATGACACTAAAAACATGTAAATTAAGTACATATCAAAGACTAAGTACAAGAGCGAAAATATCAAAAGAAGTGGATTTTTTGTGAAGTTTATGATACCGAGACAATACAAGTTGTGAAGAATCAAGTGATAAAGTCCTTTTCCCCTGACCATATTAGTTTATCGAATGTTTTATTTTTATTTTTCAGTTTGTATTTCGTATTTATCGTCTCAAAAAAAATCATAAAAAAATGTTTTTATTGCTTTAGTATATATTTGTTTTTGTATTTATTCGTTAAGGTCGTGAGAACGAAGAAATCTATAAAGATTTTTTGAGCAACAAGAATTTGAGAAGAAAAGAGTTAGAAATTGTTGAAGTTCTATGAAGTTCAAGAGTTCATCATCTACAGTTGAAGCCGAGACGTTTCTATAGGACGCTATGGGAGTGATGATGATTGTAGATTCGGTGAGAAGGTGAATGAACATTCTCATCCTTGCATAGTGGTTGATTTCCTTTCTTAGAAATCATAAGAAAAAAGTTCACTATAGTATCGTACAATATGTAAGGACTATAAATATCCAAAGTCGTCCAGTTAAAATCGTCTAAAAAGTTTGAACTTTAAAAGACATTGTAGAACTAACATTTTTTTCTTTTGCTTGTCATCTCCATTCTTAAGAAAAGATAAAATAAAATATTATCTCAATAAATTCACGATTTATATATGATGTTATTTTTATGCTTAAAAAACAGAAGTGTTTTCTATTAGATATAGTGACTGAAATACATTCCAGCCTTACAATTAGCGTCTATAATTTTCCATCCCCTCTTAATTTTGGACAGATCGTTTTTTGGCAGCGTTTCTTTTTATGGCCCCACTCCAAACTATGCTTTTAGTTTTTACTAGTTTTAATGCACATTTATTCTCCTCTTCCTCCCGGCTTCCTCTTCCTCAAAACTTTTCTCAATTAATCGTTTTGCTCCCACCGGTTACAGAGTTGTTGAACTACAATTGAAAACTTTTCAATCACGAATCATTAACCCCACCACTAAGTTTGAAAAAAAAAATTGACAGATAAAAGAGAAAGGCAGAGATTTTGATTTTTGGTTATTAAGCTTTACTCTTTCAGACCTTCTAGTGACTTCTTCTCCGAGTTGAATTCAAGAAAGTGTGGCGTGTATCCGTGTAGTAAGCTAAAGATATTTGATACTTCAGTCTCTAATTTTTCTTATGGGTATTTATATGATAAACCCTAACTTTTATTTTGTTCAGTTTCTTTTAAATCCTTCCATCATCAGCCCCTTCGATTACCAGTTGAAGACAGTTCTGATTTTTCTTCTTCCAGTTTTGGGGAAAGATATTGTTTCCTAATTTTCTGAAGGCGTGATGAAGTGAATTTTGGTTTTCTTTTTTGCTGTATTTTCTTTTTAATTGTGAGGTAATGTTTTGATTGATTTACATGATTAATCTTATTGGTAAATCGTGGGTTAAATGACTTTGGTTTGAATGTGCCCTCTCAAATGGTGATGTTCACCCAATCTTTAACCCAAAAGATAAATGTGCATGCTACAATCACAATTTTACCTTCTTTTTTCCTGGGTACTCTAATATACTCCCTACATGTGTAGGCAAATGGATACAACTAATAGGTCAGTGCAAGTTCATTTTTATGTCATTCTTCTGACAATTTGGTTTTGTGGTCATATCTGACGGATTGACTTAGATTGATGAATCATATAGTTTGGTTTCTCCTATAATGAAGCATGTACAAATAAGTGAAGTAGATGCCATCACAATCTTTTGTCTCTTGGTATCCTTCCATAATCATCCATCTTTTATACTAATAGAATGATCAATTTGCAATTGGACTTTTGTTTTTCATTCAAGCTAACTGAAAATTTGTCAAGTAGATGCAGTTAATACTTTTTGTTTACGCTTCTCTCAGGATTCCCATGAGCTTCCATTACTGACAATGTGTTATATGCTATTTTTTCTTGCTCAGGGTTGGTGGCACAACAATACTGAGGAAGGGCAAATCTGATTTCATCAGCGACGGAGTAACTGGTATGATTTTGTAAGACTGAATCATTATCATGTTAGTAATTTGAATCCAACCAATTCTTCCTTTCATCTTCAGATGACCTTAATTTGATGGTACCATAAAATAGTTTAAAGAAAAGAAAGAAGAATGGTTTTACCACAATGAAGATTAAAAGAAAAGACAATATACACTAAAGCAATGATAATCATTTTTTTATTTTTTTTTACTTCAAAATATAGACTGAAAAATAAATGATGAAATTACTACAGCCGTGGGATAAAGACTTTACCACTTGATTCTTCACAAATTATATTGCCTTGATATCATGAACTTCACTAACTCACATCTTTTGATTTATTTCGCTTTTGTACATAAGTCTTCAACATGTATATATAATTCTGCTAATTGTATTGTTGCTTTACTTGAATATGAAATTTGTTCTTCTTGAACGGTTGCTTGTAAACCTTGATTGTCTTCAACTTTCCTTCAAATTTTTTGTTGATGACGATATGTTTCTATGGACCTGTTGTTGTCGAGAGAATGGTGCCAACTGCAAACAAGACTACAAGATAAAGTTAGCAATTCTGATGGCACCCTCATGATTGATAGAAATATCACTCAAGAGATCAAAAAGTAGTGCTGAAATTGGTGCGAGGTTAGGTAGCTCATCATTCTACCTTGCGCAGATGAAACCCTCTAAGCGGACAATTGAAGGTTTGGTGCCTCACTCATGGGTATTGAATGATCAACTCTTCTAATATTGTATTCTCTATCGGCAGTTTAAGTCTATTTTTTTTCAACTCTAGCCTCTCAACAACTAAGCACTCCGAATATAGTTCTCTAATACTTCTAAGTTCATTTGTTTCGGTTAGAACTCTGTATGTAAACATAGATAGAAGTATACTAAGTGACTCTAAAATCTCTAAAACTTGAAGGGTTTTCATGCAAATATGTACAAAAGTTTTAAAATTCTACCTACAAAAGCGAATATTAAAACTCTATATGCTTAATTACTCCCCCACACTTAAACTTTACATTGTCCTCAGTGTAAATTGATTCCTCCAATGTAAAATCAAGATGGGAAATCCTAACATGATATGAAAAACTAATAAAAATCAAAAGATAAAGATAGAAATACAAAACCAATGGGTTTCCTCCCATTTAGCGTTTAGTTTAACGTCTTCAGCCCGACTGTCTGGTCGCCCATAGACCAACAATCTGAAAATTTGTGGATCCACCCGTAGAACAATCTTCCTTGCAAATATTAACTTCACACAAACATTAGTACAAGAAAATAGTAGTGTAGTTATCACTCGATAGAAGTTTCCTCCACACTTAGTCTTTTCTACACTCGGAAGTGGATAAAGAACATAGAATTCGGGAACTTCTATAGACTCCTCTTTGCTAAACTGCATAATATGAGAATCAAAGATTTCCAACAACGGATATTTAGAATTAAAGTCACTCAACAATACTTCTAAAGCACATACATTCAAGCCAAAACGAGGTAGAGGAAAAGGATCCATAAGCAAAGGTTCAGTCAAACCTTCTAAAGTCTCTTGAATTATGGGATCCTTATATTTTTCAAAAATTTCTAATGAATTACTTACCTCTTGTGTATTGTGGTCCTCTATCAAACTTTCTAACCTTTCTTCATTAGTTTCTGCCTCAATAAGAATCTCGGCATCAAAATTATCAATATCATCCTCGGCAAGTTCAATTGGGTCTTCCACACTATTGCTCAATTCTGTTTCACTCTCAATATACTCCTTTTCGTTTTCAGACTCATCGTAATCAGAATCTTCATCGATTTCCCAACCTTTATCATACGTCGTTTAATTTCCATACAAATGGTCCTACTAATTTCTTCGAAAAGCTCTTTCGGGGCTCCATCATCTTCCAACTTGGATAGTTTCTGAGCAAGTTTTCTGATATTCACAGGCTTTCCACTATTAATTACAATAGAATCTCTTGCACACGACTCTTCCCTTTGAACGGGTGAATGATCATTATTAAGATCAAGATTGAGTTAACTACAAAATTATCATCAAAAATTAAATTCGGAGTCGGGATAACGTTATCACTGGTGTAAGGATTTTCAAAAGGTTCAAAATCATCATCGTATCCCATAGAATAACGTCGCTCACGTTCACCTCTCAAAGTTCTTTTAGCCTCTAGAATTTCTGCACATGATGCCCCTTCATCTATCAATTGCTCAAACCTTCTATCAAGTTCTTTCAAAATTGGTAGTCTTACACCATTACTTGTGATAGAGTTTCTAAACCTTATCTCCTCCCGTTGAATAGGTGAATTATCATAATTACGATCAAGAATAAATTTAGATAAACCATCACAAGCATAATTATCCTCCCCTCCTTGTAATTGTTCACTTACATACCTACTATAAGGAGATTGGCATGTATGAGAATAATTAAAAGGGTACGTTGAATATTGGTCATAACCAAAGGATTGGTTGTGATTATACTCCCCGTATGGTTGGAAATTGTCATAGTGTTGAGATTGAAAACCAAATTGATTACCATTATAAGCTTGATCTTGTGCACCGTACATGGAATACAAGTACCTCAAACAAGATTCTCACAACTAGGTTAGAAAATAAATAAATCAGAAAAATCAGAAATAAAAATAAAAATAAAAATAAAAAAGAAAAAAGAAACCAAAAACAAATAACAACCCGCTATGCATCCCCGGCAGCGGCGCTAAAATTTGGTCGGTTGTCAGCTAAGCAAAATTAATTCAAGTTTTTACTTCACTAATATAGATTAGAGTGTAGTAATAAGAACAAGTTCGTTCCCACAGAGAGGCAGGTGATTGTTAATTACTTTCGATTACTTATGTAAACAGGGGGGTTTTGGTTGTGATTATAACTAAATTATGCTAAAACAAATAGATTAAAACGAATATCAGAGATAAAGAACATTGGTTAGAGAGTTCATCTTTCATCTTCCAACATGCTATCAACTAAATCATACTCAAAATTCATGCACTCTCAATATCAATAACCCTAAAGCATCCTATCGTAGGTTTACTCCGGCAAAACTCCTATTATCATCAAAGGCGCAAGTGCCACTCTTTGAATCCTTTTCAACGAATAACTTGGCGCAAGAGCCACTCAAGTTTAACCCAATGAAAGCAATGGTCTTTGTGATTTGATTTTATTCTAAGCAATCCGGCGCAAGAGCCACTCGGATTTAACCTAGGTGACGCTTCTACACATAATTGCATGGTAACATCCCGTTATTAACAACTATGTTATGCTACTTGTAACAAGGATCTTTCGACAATTCCAGATCTCAAACCCTAGTTTATCTATAGATGTCAATGCATGCTCATCTAATTCGCGACTTAAACAAACAAGCAATCCATCATACAAGGCGTTATAAACGGTAGAACATAAGCGATATTGAAGAGACGATGAACATATGAGAATGAATACTTCAATTAATAAACATGTTTTCCAACTTAGGACTACATATCTAACCAATAAGAAAGGTTTAGTTCATCATGGATTTCCCAACATCCATGGAAAATAATCAAGAAAATAAGTAAAGAAAACCCTAGAAATCGTGATGATCAATCGCAACTCCAAGCCCTAGCTACTTGTTCTCCTTGTGTTTTCAAGTCTCCAAAAGTGTCCAAGCTGTAAAAGTAGTCTTTCTATGGTTAAGAAGGTCTTCTTATATAGTCTTCATCATATCTAGATGTTAGAGTCCTTATGGGACCATGAAACCTTGATTAGGAAGTCAAACACGTGTCTTAGAAGTGCCTCCCGTCGAGTCATAATCGGTAGGCAAGACCCCCTCCTTAACTACCGATTGTAAGGGCTCAAAATATAACTTTCTTGTACCCAAAATGTGTCATAAACGGTAGGCTCGCTTTCCATGTAAACTAACGATTGTTGGAGCTCAAAAACGAAGTTTTCCTGTACCCGAAATCGCTTATAATCGGTAGGTTATTTTCCCTTGTAAACTCCCGATTGTGATGCTGAGTGTTTCATTATTTTCTTTCTGCTATTTTTCTCATAACTTCCTCATACGAACTCCAAATGACCTAATTCATTTTGCGTTGGCTTCATCTTCTCGTTCTCTTCAAAATGGTATTAAGAACTCCTGGATTTGAATGAGTTGAATTTGGTCTTTGGCCCTTCTACATTCACAGAACTTAACTTCCTTGTTCTTTTCGTGTCGTAATGAACTCCTTTCTTCTTCTTTGGTTGAATACACTTCAAAACACCTAAGAAAATCATAAACAAAAAAAATCAAAGCATAATGATATGAAAACTAACAAGAAATCAATGAATTAGAGTATCTAAATAATGCAAATAATGCACCTATCAAATTCATCCACACTTGCCTTTTGTTAGTCCTCGAGCAAACTACAAATCTAAACTAAACTAAACTACAACCACTCCATTTGGTTGAGGATACGGTTACACTTAGCATGTGTAACAAGAATTTAAACCCCTATGTGTTCCTAGTGGACGAGTTATAGTCTCGTGAGGGTTTACATGAGGTATACCCACAAAACCTAATTTCTAACTTTCAAATATTCCAGAGCACCTGCATCCAAAGAGCTATGAAGACATAAAGTTTCTCCATACTAATAATAAGAAGTTAGAAGTTTAAAGAACATTATTCTCATGCTTAACCCTTGAGTTAGGAGAAAACCACATATGAAATAATCCAGGTTCGTGAGCGACCGAATGTTTCTGCCTCACCAACAGGATTTTATGAAATTGACACTCAAAAGATGCACTTTTTGGTTCTCACATATGTGCAGACAGGAATGAAGATAGAAATCCTGCACACGTTGAATGGTGGGAAGGAAAGGTAACCTTCCGAATCATATGAAGATGTTATCCCATAGAACTTGGGACGAAAAAGAACCCTTTTTTGTTTTTCTAGTGACCTCTAATAAAGGAAATCAACCCATATGCGAGGATGGGAATGCTTACTCATCTTCTCACCCGATCGGCAATCAGCACCACTCTCACAGCATCCAATAGAAACGTCTTCGGTCTTCAACTGTTGATGATGAACTCTTGAACTTCGTAGAACCTTGAAAATTTGTAACTCTTTTTCTCAATTTCTTGTTGTTTGAAAATTCTTTATAGATTTCTTCTTCCCCACGGCCTTATCGAATGAATACAAAAGAAAATATACACTAAAGCAATGATAATCATTTTTTTATTTTATTTTACTTCATAATATAGACTGAAAAATAAATGATGAAATTACTACGGCCGTGGGATAAAGACTTTACCACTTGATTCTTCACAACTTGTATTGCCTTGATATCATGAACTTCACTAACTCACATCTTTTGATTTCTTTCGCTTTTGTACGTAAGTCTTCAACATGTATATATAATTCTGCTAATTGTATTGTTGCTTTACTTGAATATGAAATTTGTTCTTTCTTGAACGGTTGCTTGTAAACCTTGTCTGTCTTCAACTTTCCTTCAAATTTTTGATATTCCGCTTGTTGATGATGATATGTTTCTATGGACCTGTTGTTGTCGAGAGAATGGTGCCAACTGCAAACAAGACTACAAGATAGAGTTAGCGATTTTTATGGCACCCTCATGATTGATAGAAATAGCACTCAAGAGATCAAAAAGTAGTGCTGAAATTGGTGCGAGGTTAGGTAGCTCATCATCCTACCCGGAATTTGCGCAGATGAAACCCTCTAAACGGACAATTGAAGGTTTGGTACCTCACTCATGGGTATTGAATGATCAACTCTTCTAATACTGTATTCTCTACCGGCATTTTAAGTCCATTTTTGTCATCTCTAGCCTCTCAACAACTAACCTTTCAGAATATAGTTCTCTAATACTTCTTAGTTCAGTTGTTTCGGTTAGAACTCCGTATATAAACGTAGCTAGAAGTATACTAAGTGACTCTAAAATCTCTAAAAGTTGAAGGTTTTCATGCAAATATGTACAAAAGTTTTAAAATTCTACCTACAAAAGCGAATACTAAAACTCTATATGCTTAATTACTCCCCGACACTTAAACTTTACATTGTCCTCAATGTAAATTGATTCCTCCAATGTAAAATCAAGATGGGAAATCTTAACATGATATGAAAAACTAATAAAAATCAAAATATAAAGATAGAAATACAAAACCAATGGGTCGCCTCCTATCTAGCGCTTAGTTTAACGTCTTCAGCCCGACTGTCTGGTCGCCCATAGACCAACAACCTGAAAATTTAGGGATCCACCCGTATAACAATCTTCCTTGCAAATATTAACTTCACACAAACATTAGTACAATAAAATAATAGTGTAGTTATCACTCGATAGAAGTTTCCTCCACACTTAGTCTTTTCTACACTCGGAAGTGGATAAAGAACATAGAATTCGGGAACTTCTATAGACTCCTCTTTGCTAACCTGCATAATATGAGAATCAAATATTTCCAACAACGAATATTTAGAAGCAAAGTCACTGAATAATACTTCTGAAGCACATAAATTCAAGCCAAAACAAGGTAGAGGAAAAGGATCAATAAGCAAAGGTTCAGTCAAACCTTCTAAAGTCTCTTGAATTATGGGATCTTTATCTTTTATAAAAATTTCTAATGAATTACTTACCTCTTGTGTATTGTGGTCCTTTATCAAACTTTCTAACCTTTCTTCATTAGTTTCTGCCTCAACAAGAATCTCGGCATCAACATTATCAATATCATCCTCGGCAAGTTCATTTGGGTCTTCCACACTATTGCTCAATTTGGTTTCATTCTCAATATACTCCTCTTCGTTTTCAGACTTATCGTAATCAGAATCTTCATTGATTTCCCAACCTTTATCAGAACGTCGTTTAATTTCCATAAGAATGGTCCTACTAATTTCTTCGAGAAGCTCTTCCGGGGCTCCGTCATCTTCCAACTTGGATAGTTTCGGAACAAGTTTTCTGACATTCATACGCTTTCCACTATTAACTACAGTAGAATCTCTTGCACACGACTCTTCCCTTTGAACGGGTGAATGATCATTATTAAGATCAAGAATTGAGTTAACTACAAAATTATCATCAAAAATCAGATTCGGAGTTGAAATAACGTCATCACTGGTGTAAGGATTTTCAAAAGGTTCAAAATCATCATCGTATCACATAGAATAACGTCGCTCACGTTCATCTCTCAAAGTTATTTTAGATTATAGAATTTCTGCACATGATGCCCCTTCATCTATCAATTGCTCAAACCTTCTATCAAGTTCTTTCAAACTTGGTAGTCTTACACCATTACTTGTGGTAGAGTTTCTAAACCTTATCTCTTCCCGTTGAATAGGTGAATGATCATAATTACGATCAAGAGTAGATTTAGATAAACCATTACAAGCATAATTATCCTCCCCTCCTTGTAATTGTTCACTTACATACCTACTATAAGGAGATTGGCATGTATGAGAATAATTAAAAGGGTACGTTGAATATTGGTCATAACCAAAGGATTGGTTGTGATTATACTCCCCGTATGGTTGGAAATTGTCATAGAGTTGAGATTGAAAACCAAATTGATTACCATTATAAGCTTGATCTTGTGCACCGTAAAATGGAAAACAAGTACCTGAAACAAGATTCTCAAAACTAGGTTAGAAAATAAAAAAAAAAACAAAAATAAGAAATAAAAATAAAAAACATAAAAGAAACAAAAAACAAATAACAATCCGCTATGCCTCCCCGGCAGCGGCGCCAAAATTTGGTCGGTTGTCAGCCAAGCAAAATTAATTCAAGTTCTTACTTCACTAATATAGATTAGAGTATAGTAATAAGAACAAGTTTGTTCCCACAGAGAGGCATGTGATTGTTAATTACTTTTGATTACTTATGTAAACAGGGGGGTTTTGGTTGTGATTATAACTAAATTATGCTAAAACAAATAGATTAAAACGAATATCAGAGATAAAGAACATTGGTTAGAGAGTTCATCTTCCATCTTCCAACATGTATCAACTAAAGCATACTCAACATTCATGCACTCTCAATATCAATAACCCTAAAGCATCCTATCGCAGGCTTACTCCCGAAAAACTCCTATTATCATCAAAGGCGGAAGAGCCACTCTTTGAATCCTTTTCAACGAATAACTTGGTGCAAGAGCCACTCAAGTTTAACCCAAGCAATGGTCTTTCTGAGTTGAGGTTATTCTAAGCAATCCAGCGCAAGAGCCACTCGGATTTAACCTAGGTCACGCTTCTACACATAATTGCATGGTAACATCCCGTTATTAACAACTATGTTATGCTACTTGTAACAAGGATCTTTCGACAATTCCGGATCTCAAACCCTAGTTTAGCTATAGATGTCAATGCATGCTCATCTAATTCGCGACTTAAACAAACAAGCAATCCATCATACAAGGCGTTATAAACGGTAGAACATAAGCGATATTAAAGAGATTATGAACATATAAGAATGAATACTTAAATTAATAAACATGTTTTCCAACTTAGGACTACATCTCTAACCAATAAGAAAGGTTTAGTTCATCATGGATTTCTCAAAATCCAAGGAAATAATCAAGAAAACAAGTAAAGCAAACCCTAGAAATTGTGATGATCAATCGCGACTCCAAGCCTTAACATCTTGTTCTCCTTGTGTTTTCAAGTCTCCAAAAGTGTCCAAGATGTAAAAGATGTCTTTCTATGGTTATAGAGGTCTTCTTATATAGTCTTCATCATATATAGGTGTTAGAGACCTAATGGGACCATGATACCTTGATTAGGAATTCAAATACGTGTCTTAGAAGTGCCTCTCGTCGAGTCATAATCGGTAGGCAAGACCCCCTCCTTAACTACCGATTGTAAGGGCTCAAAATATAACTTTCATGTACCCAAAACGTGTCATAATCGGTAGGCTCGCTTTCCGCGTAAACTACCGATTGTTGGAGCTCAAAAACGAAGTTTTCCTGTAACCGAAATCGCTTATAATCGGTAGGTTATTTTCCCTTGTAAACTCCCGATTGTGATGCTGAGTGTTTCATTATTTTCTTTCGGCTATTTTGCTCATAACTTCCTCATACGAACTCCAAATGACCTAATTCTTTTTGCGTTGGCTTCGTCTTCTTGTTATCTTAAATATGGTATTAAGAAATCCTGGATTTGAATGAGTTAAATCGGTCTTTGTCCCTTCTCCATTGGCTTCCTTGTTCATTTCGTGTCGTAATGAACTCCTTTCTTCTTCTTTGGTTGAATACACTTCAAAACTCCTAAGAAACTCATAAAAAAATAAAATCAAAGCATAATAATATGAAAACTAACAAGAAATCAATGAATTAGAGTATCTAAATAATATAAATAATGCACCTATCAAATTACCCCACACTTTCCTTTTGCTAGTCCTCGAGCAAACTACAAATCTAAACTAAACTAAACTACAACAACTCCATTTCGTTGAGGATACGATTACACTTAGCATGTGTAACAAGCCTTTAAACCTCAAGGTGTCCCTAGTGGATGAGTTATAATCTCGTGAGGGTTTACAAGAGGTATACCCACAAAACCTAATTTCTAACTTTCAAATATTCCAGAGCACCTGCATCCAAAGAGCTATGAAGACATAAAGTTTCTGCACACTAAAAATAAGAAGTTAGAAGTATAAAGAACATTATTCTCATGCTTAACCCTTGAGTTAGGAGAAAACCACATATGAAATAATCCAGGTTCGAGAGCGGCCGAATGTTTCTGCCTCACCAACAGGATTATATGAATTTGATACTCAAAAACGCACTTTATGGTTCTCATATATGTGCAAGCAGGAATGAAGATAGAAATCCTGCACACGTTGAATGGTGGGAAGGAAAGGTAACCTTCCGAATCATATGAAGATGTTATCCCACAGAACGTGGACGAAAAAGATCCCATTTTTGTTTTTCTAGTGACCTCTAATAAAGGAAATCAACCACTATGCGAGGATGGGAATGCTTACCCACCTTCTCACCCGATCGGTAATCAGCACCACTCTCACATCATCCAATAGAAACGTCTTCGGTCTTCAACTGTTGATGATGAACTCTTGAACTTCGTAGAACCTTGACAATTTGTAAAAAAAATTCTCAATTTCTTGGTGTTTGAAACTTCTTTATAGATTTCTTCTTCCCCACGTCCTTATTGAATGAATACAAACGAAAATATACACTAAAGCTATGATAATCATTTTTTATTTATTTTTTACTTCAAAATATAGACTGAAAAATAAATGATGAAATTACTACGGCCGTGGGATAAAGACTTTACCACTTGATTCTTCACAACTTGTATTTCCTTGATATCATGAACTTCACTAACTCACATCTTTTGATTTCTTTCGCTTTTGTACATAAGTCTTCAACATGTATATATAATTCTCCTAATTGTATTGTTGCTTTACTTGAATATGAAATTTGTTCTTTCTTGAACGCTTGCTTGTATACCTTGACTGTCTTCAACATTCCTTCAAATTCTTGATGTTCTGCTTGTTGATGATGATATGTTTCTATGGACCTGTTGTTGTCGAGAGAATGGTACCAACTGCAAACAAGACTACAAGATAAAGTTAGCAATTCTGATGGCACCCTCATGATTGATAGAAATAGCACTCAAGAGATCAAAAAGTAGTGCTGAAATTGGTGCGAGGTTAGGTAGCTCATCATTCTACCCGGAATTTGCACAGATGAAACCCTCTAAACGGATAATTGAAGGTTTGGTGCCTCACTCATGGGTATTGAATGATCAACTCTTCTAATACTGTATTCTCTACCGGCAGTTTAAGTCCATTTTTGTAAGCTCTAGCCTCTCAATAACTAAGCACTCCGAATATAGTTCTCTAATACTTCTAATTTCAGTTGTTTCGGTTAGAACTCCGTATGTAAACGTAGCTAGAAGTATACTAAGTAACTCTAAAATCTCTAAAAGTTGAAGGTTTTCATGCAAATATGTACAAAAGTTTTAAAATTCTACCTACAAAAGCGAATACTAAAACTCTATATGCTTAATTACTCCCCCACACTTAAACTTTACATTGTCATCAATGTAAATTGATTCCTCCAATGTAAAATCAAGATGGGAAATCCTAACATGATATGAAAAAATAATAAAAATTAAAAGATAAAGATAGAAATACAAAACCAATGGGTTGCCTCCCATTTAGCGCTTAGTTTAACGTCTTCAGCCCGACTGTCTGGTCACCCATAGACCAACAATCTGAAAATTTTGGGATCCACCCGTATAAAAATCTGCCTTGCAAAAATTAACTTCACACAAACTTTAGTACAAGAAAATAAATAGTGTAGTTATCACTCGATAGAAGTTTCCTCCACACTTAGTCTTTTCTACACTCAGAAGTGGATAAAGAACATAGAATTCGGGAACTTCTATAGACTCCTCTTTGCTAACTTGCATAATATGAGAGTCAAATATTTCCAACAACGGATATTTAGAAGCAAAGTCACTGAACAATACTTCTGAAGCACATACATTCAAGCCAAAACGAGGTAAAGGAAAAGGATCAATAAGCAAAGGTTCAGTCAAACCTTCTAAAGTCTCTTGAATTATGGGATACTTATCTTTTTCAAAAATTTCTAATGAATTACTTACCTCTTGTATATTGTGGTCCTCTATCAAACTTTCTGACCTTTCTTCATTAGTTTCTTCCTCAACAAGAATCTCGGAATCAACATCATCAATATCATCCTCGGCAAGTTCAATTGGGTCTTCCACACTATTGCTGAATTCGGTTTCATTCTCAACATACTCCTCTTTGTTTTCAGACTCAGCGTAATCAGAATCTTCATCGGTTTCCCAACCTTTATCAGAACGTCGTTTAAATTCTATACCTATGGTCCTACTAATTTCTTCGAGAAGCTCTTCTGGGGCTCCGTCATCTTCCAACTTGTATAGTTTCTGAGCAAGTTTTCTGACATTCACACGCTTTCCACTATTAACTACAGTAGAATCTCTTGCACACGAATCTTCCCTTTGAACGGGTGAATGATCATTATTAAGATCAAGAATTGAGTTAACTACAAAATTATCATTAAAAATCAGATTCGGAGTTGGAATATTGTCATCATTGGTGTAAGGATTTTCAAAATCATCATCGTATCCCATAGAATAACGTCGCTCACGTTCATCTCTCAAAGTTCTTTTAGCTTCTAGAATTTCTGCACATGATGCCCCTTCATCTATCAATTGCTCAAACCTTCTATCAAGTTCTTTCAAACTTGGTAGTCTTACACCATTAATTGTGGTAGAGTTTCTAAACCTTATCTCCTCCCGTTGAATAGGTGAATGATCATAATTACGATCAAGAGTAAATTTAGATAAACCATCACAAGCATAATTATCCTCCCCACCTTGTAATTGTTTACTTACATACCTACTATAAGGATATTGGCATGTATGAGAATAATTAAAAGGGTACGTTGAATATTGGTCATAACCAAAGGATTGGTTGTGATTATACTCCCCGTATGGTTGGAAATTGTCATAGAGTTGAGATTGAAAACCAAATTGATTACCATTATAAGCTTGATCTTGTACAACGTACATGGAATACAAGAACCTGAAACAAGATTCTCAAAACTAGGTTAGAAAATAAAATAAAAAATCAGAAATAAAAATAAAAGAAAAAAACTAAAAAAGAAAAAAGAAACCAAAAACAAATAACAATCCGCTATGCCTCCCCGGCAGCGGCGCCAAAATTTGGTCGGTTGTCAGCCAAGCAAAATTAATTCAAGTTCTTACTTCACTAATACAGATTAGAGTATAGTAATAAGAACAAGTTTTTTCCCATAGAGAGGTAGGTGATTGTTAATTACTTTTGATTACTTATGTAAACAGGGGGGTTTTGGTTGTGATTATAACTAAATTATGCTAAAACAAATAAATTAAAACGAATATCAGAGATAGGTTAGAGAGTTCATCTTCCATCTTCCAACATGTTATCAACTAAATCATACTCAATATTCATGCACTCTCAATATCATTAACCCTAAAGGATCCTATCGCAGGCTTACTCCGGCAAAACTCCTATTATCATCAAAGGCGGAAGAGCCACTCTTTGAATCCTTTTCAACGAATAACTTGGCGCAAGAGCCACTCAAGTTTAACCCAATGAAAGCAATGGTCTTTGTGAGGTTAGGTTATTCTAAGCAATCCGGCGCAAGAGCCACTCGGATTTAACCTAGGTCACGCTTCTACACATAATTGCATGGTAACATCCCTTATTAACAACTATGTTATGCTACTTGTAACAAGGATCTTTCGACAATTCCGGATCTCAAACCTTAGTTTAGCTATAGATGTCAACGCATGCTCATCTAATTCGCGACTTAGACAAACAAGCAATCCAACATACAAGGCGTTATAAACGGTAGAACATAAGCGATATTGAAGAGATTATGAACATATGAGAATGAATACTTAAATTAATAAGCATGTTTTCCAACTTAGGACTACATCTCTAACCAATAAGAAAGGTTTAGTTCATCATGGATTTCTCAAAATCCATGGAAATTAATCAAGAAAACAAGTAAAGATAACCCTAGAAATCGTGATGATCAATCGTAACTCCAAGCCCTAGCTTCTTGTTCTCCTTGTGTTTTCAAGTCTCCAAAAGTGTCCAAGCTGTAAAAGTAGTCTTTCTATGGTTAAGGAGGTCTTCTTATATAGTCTTCATCATATCTAGGTGTTAGAGTCCTAATGGGACCATGATACCTTGATTAGGAAGTCAAAAACGTGTCTTAGAAGTGCCTCCTGTCGAGTCATAATCGGTAGGCAAGACCCCCTCCTTAACTACCGATTGTAAGGGCTCAAAATATAACTTTCTTGTACCCAAAACGTGTCATAATCGGTAGGCTCGCTTTCCGTGTAAACTAACAATTGTTGGAGCTCAAAAACGAAGTTTTCCTGTACCCGAAATCGCTATCGGTAGGTTATTTTCCCTTGTAAACTCCCGATTGTGATGCTGAGTGTTTCATTATTTTCTTTCGGCTATTTTGCTCATAACTTCCTCATACGAACTCCAAATGACCTAATTCTTTTTGCGTTGGCTTCGTCTTCTCCATCTCTTCAAAATGGTATTAAGAACTCCTGGATTTGAATGAGTTGAATTCGGTCTTTGGCCCTTCTCCATTGGCAAAACTTAACTTCCTTGTTCATTTCGTGTCGTAATGAACTCCTTTCTTCTTCTTTGGTTGAATACACTTTAAAACTCCTAAGAAACTCATAAACAAACAAAATCAAAGCATAATGATATGAAAACTAACAAGAAATCAATGAATTAAAGTATCTAAATAATGCAAATAATGCACCTATCACAGTACGTCTATTCTCTATTACTGCAATTAACTGACGAGTGAAATTCAATTTTATGACTCCATTTTGTAATCTTAATCATCTGATATGTTTTTCGTCTAAGAAAAGTAACCAACCTGTTCATCTAATAGAAACTCATATACAACACTACATCCCACTTGAGCAACATGTTTCTATTTAATCAGGTAATAGAGCAATGTCTTAAATTTTATGAATGTAATCATGCTGCATATTTAATGTGACATTGGTGACTCAAAAGTAACGCCTTTCACATTGATATTGATAGCGTAGATGTACCCTCCATGCTACCCTCTTCCTCCAAACTGACAGACACCTCTTATGTCCCACATCCCCAAAGGATCTGCATTTTACCAGTTCAGTTGTAAAGTGCATATCCTGATGATCAGGGCATTGAACATCAATCACATCATCATCCTCGATACTTTGTGGAGGACCAATGTTCACCTCCGACATTGAAAGTAGACGAAGAAATTGCTCACGATCACGAGCACTAGCTAGGGTCTGAGATGATATGGGCATATTAAGCAGGTCTGCGAGATGAGATGGCTTAAGACCCTTTCTCCAAATGCGACAATCATTTTGAGAGTAACCAAGAACACGAAGAAACACAAAGAGTATGTGTTTGCATGGGTAAGAAAACACATATTACTGATTTTGAAAAATCAGTAGCTTTCTCACGTGTAATTATGACATTCAATAAGCACAAGACCTACGTGTAATTATTTATGTGTAATTTTGTCTCTTAAGTTGTTTGCCTTCTGCATAGCCACAAGTTGTTCTTTTCCTATCTATAAGTTGGTTTAGTTTACAAGATCTGGAATAATCAAAATATTTCGTGGTGTTCCTTATTTGTGAGCAGGGTGCTCAAGATGCTAAGAAAGCAAAGCGATATGGGAAGATTGGAAAAGAAATCGTATCACTGTAAGTTTACCAACCTTTTTAATTTGATTTTGGTTGGTATTAAGATTATGCATTGGGAACCACATCAGGACTTGAACTCAAAAACTATGAATATGACTTTTGCTGAATTACTCAGTCATGATCTGATTTCTAATCTTTTCATCATCTAATGAGCACTTTTAGGTATATATTTGACCCAGAATGAAGTCTTGCTCTTTATTTTGTTGACAAGTCCTAATTTTTATTTCATTGACATTGATTTGTGTTCGAATTATATTATTAGACCCTATGTTACTGTTGTTCAACTTGAGTTCCTGGGTAGTAATAATCATCTCTCTAGTAGCTCCATTATATTTGATATAGGCCTGATCTCGGTAAGTCTGAAGTCAATATATTTCATACACAGGGCTTTGGTGCAAACCAGGAGATAGTGCAGATCTTTTTCTTTATTTTGTAAAATCTGAACTGCCATATCATGAAAGGTAGCATAGTCATTTTATCAATGTCCTGATATCATTGATTCTCTACCGAGCTCTTGGGACAGAAAGGTATATGCATGAATTCTTTCTTATCAGATGAGTTTGAAAATCTTCTTTCCATTATGAATAGGTATTCCAACCTTTCTTTCGTCTTCAAACAATATAAAAGGAGCTAACATTAGAGCATAGTGTTTTACATGAAAAAGGATTAATTAGAATTTGTTTTTGGTTTACACATAAATAATCTGAAATTGTAAAGTTGTTTTTGGCATTGGGAAATCATTGGCATTTGTTGGAAACTCTCTGAGCAGGAATCACATGATGTCTTTGTGTCTCCTCTCTCAGGTAATAGTTCATTCTTCACTAATCTAACCATTAATAATTTTGGCATTATAGATTATTTCTTATTCTCCCGCCTCGTTTGATATTTGCACTGCCGATTTGCCATATGAAGATCATGCCTTCGTTGTCGCTGAGAAATAAATCGTATGGAAAAAAGAATACTTGGAAATGAAAATACTACGCATCTATCAAAAAAAATTGCCAGACAATTTTTTTGTTGAACACTAACATGATATACCGGTACAGATAAATTAGTTGGAGACAGATGTATTCAATTGTGTTATTAATCGTTCCATACGAAGTCGGGTGGTTTATAATACCTAAAGGTGTTCATATTCAGATTCATTCATGGGGAGGGATGTTAAAGACCTGTAGAAAAAATTGGTGAGCAATTAAACTAACTAGAAATTACTACATAATCCATTATACACGATCCGTTTACCATGTAATCTACCCATCTAACGTGTTCTAACCCCTAGTTCAAAAAGTTATTTTTGGACTGATTTTCTGACGCTGGTTGATAGGTTTTTAGAATACCCTATATAAATAAACCGCAATCGTACAGTGTCTACAATGCAGACAACGGCAAGTACGGGTCGAACCCACAGGGAGCAGGGATAATACTGCAACCAATATTTTTAATAAACTAATCAGAAATAATATTTTTGGATTTTTCGGAATAAAGTTAAAACAAGAAAATAAACTAAACTAATAAAATAAATCGAATGAGAGAAACAATAACCAGGGTTTTCAGCATCCACCACTATTTCTATTTAATTACTGAAGTGAAACATAACTCCTGAATATTCATTTATTGTTCGTTCTATCGACATCACTTATTATATGTATTAGAGTCGCAAATGTCACTGGGACGCCCTAAGCATGGCGCATCAAAAACTCTAAGTCTCATGCATACACCATCTAATTGTGTTAGCGAGAAAATTATACGAAACTAATTATAGGTTCACAAATAATATCTGGCTCTTCTAAGCATGCCCCATCTAAGGATTTAACCCAAACATGAAATATCAAATAAGTAGACAAACATATTTGTTATCCTATTAATTATGTGCATAGGTTACTGTATTGTACATAACCGGTGAAGCAACCACTAATTTTTCAATAAATCAATAAACAAAATCATGGAACTAATCTTATTCAAATCATAATAGTCTGTATCAAATAAATCGATTTAATTGATCTAAAACTTTTAAATGGTTTCAACATAAACCCTAGCTAAAAAATTAATCAGCAAGACATGGAGATAGAGAAGTATCATTGTGTTTCCGGCTCAAGAACAGCTCCGATCCAGAAAAAAACGTTTCAGCCTCCAACCCAGAGAAAACGTCACAGACTACTTCTTCTCTCCTGGCTACTTCTTTTTTGTACGCCTCCTCCTGACATGCCCCCAACTACCGTCATCCTTTCACTGCTAACAGCTGACGCTTCTTCCTTCTCTCACCTCCTACACTGTTCGCCTACAACCCCAACAAGAAAACCTCATTTTCTCCCCTAGGCTTTTCAACCGTCCTTCTTCTTCCCAGAACCAGACGCAACCCTCTTCTTCTCTCCTACCTACCCTAGGTCTCTCCCCTCTCTTTCCACTCACCCTAGCCGCCTCCTGGGTCTTTCTTATCCCTTAGAAAACCTCTCTTTCTACCCTTCTAGAGTTGTCTGACCCCTTTCCTTTTTATAGTCAAGTTTTATATCAAACCTAATCATTCCCCACGTGCTCACCTAATCCCTATATTTCTCTCGGTCCAGTCATTCTCTCATTCACTTCCCAACTCCAAAATTTAACATACCCCACTTCCACTTCTTCTCATTTTGTACGTTTACTCTCCACGTCTCTCATCACCTGGCCTAACCAATAGCCGCCTGACCACATCACCTTCTCGACCTACTTCACTCTACAGTACTCTTTATGCTTCTCTTTTACTTCTTCATCTTCTGTCCCACGTGCTCACTCTTCTTTTCTTTCTTTCCAGCCTTCTTTTCTCACTGACCAGGAACTCCTAGCCAAGTCCTCTCTTCTATCCTTCTCTTGCTAGTTGTCAAACTCATCTCAGTCTCTCCATTCTCATACCAATTTAGTCCATTTAGCCAACGTCGGGTTTTTCCGATGTATCGTCTATAAAAACATAAAAATACATTATCAATATAAATTGAAGTACTAGCAAATATAAATTAGGAGATAAAAATGTATAAATTAAGTCCGTATCACTGGTCCAACTCAGTGAATGTAATGAAATACATTTTAAATATTCCATATTTACCCTTTCTATAACGAACGTATAAATCGAGTTGAAATCAAATCTTCCAAAATTTTCTTTCCATTTTTTCTTCATCTCACATATCCGATTTCCTCTCTTTCTTCTTTAGTTGGTGTTTTCAGTTTTAAGGTTTCGATATCAAATCTCCAAGTATTTTTCTGTAATCTTCTTCTCTGCTTTTATGATTTTTGTTATGATTTGTTCTGTTTTTCTTTTTTTTCAACTGAAATCATGATAATCAACTTGATTTCATGATTTTGTTTGTTTTCTTACACTGAGATCCTGATGATTACGATTTCTATGATGTACATTTTGTTGAAATTCCATGATCGATCTCGTTTTTGTTCGTTCTTTAGTTTTTCTTTTGATTTTTGAAACTGATTTTTGTAATCGTTCTATTTTTTTCATTAGATCGTCGTATTCAGTTTGTTTACATGTCATTTGATAATAGGTTTTATTTGGTTTTCTTTTATTTTTTCAAGAAATCATGATTTTGGTTCTTTCTTCTGGATGTTTTGAATGATTCTTCAGTACATATTAATACGTACTGTTTTTCTAAACTTTTGATATATACTGTTTTTATAGTATGCTATTTTTGTTATATATACTGTATGGTATACCATTTTTGAATCAGTATATATTTGTTTGCACTGCATACAATATGGTTTTATTTGTTTGTTATGTGTGATACTTCTAAAATAGTACATATTATGTTGTACTGTAGATTTAGTATTCCTATCATCTTAAAATATATGTTTGATTTTTGTGTTTGTGTTATTTTATCTGGATCACATTTCTTTAGGTTCAACATGTCAGGTGTTGGTTCTAATCCAAATACATTTTGTTACTCTCATGTATACCACAAGCAACACCATATTGTATATTTGGTTACGTTATCTTCGACTTTGGAAGATTTGAAGTTTACTATTTGTAATGCGTGGAGATGGTTGACTTTATCAACTATTGTTGTTAATTATGTTGAAAATGGAGTGAAAGTCCCTGTCCTTGTTGATGTATCTCTTCAAGGGCTTGTTGTATTAAATTTTACGAATAATTCAGATTTCTTTGAGTTGCATGTTGATGTTGTTTTATCTGATGCATCTAGTTCTTTGAGAAGTGCTGATTTTGACAACAATGTTGAGTTGGTTTTGAGTGCTAGAAACAATTATTTGAAAGATTGTAAAGAGGTTGCAAGTGTTCTTTTTTCTGATGGTTGGGAAAATGTTTTTGAAGATAAAAACCATCTCTTCCATGGTGGTGTTGAAGTTGTTCAGTTAGCATGTGAGAAATATTGTTTGAGGACTGGATATAAGGTTAAAAAATTGAAGAATGATCTTGAGAGATTCATAATGAGATGCAGCAATGACTGTTGTTCTTGGATGCTTCATGCGGTTGCCATGAATGGATCTTTGGATGTGTTTAAGATAAATGATTACGTGGGTAGGCACACTTGTGGTGCTGGTTATAGGTTGAGGATTCCAACTGTTTCGAGGAAGCTTGTAAATCATTTAGTTCATGAGCATGTCAAGCACAACCCTCTTATAAAGCCGCAAGATATTATGGATTATATTAAAGTTGGTGGAGGGATCAACATCAAGTATCACCACGCATATCATGCATTAGAGTTATCGCATCAAATAATTTTTGGTGACGATGTAAAGTCATACACTGATCTTGCTTGGAGGATCACTGCTGTTTGGGAAACCAACCCAGGGTCTTATATTGATTTTGATTTCAACGACGCAACAAAGAGATTCAACAGACTTTTTATTTGCTTTGGAGCTTATAGAGAGGGTTATAAACTTTGTCGTCTAATGATCTTTTGTGATGCGATATTTCTTACGGGGAGGTTTAAAGGAGGTCTAATGGCTGCGACATGTCTTAACGACAATCAAGGTAACTTTTTTATATGGTACATATTTTGATATATAACTGTTTTTTATGTACCAGTACAAAGAGAAATGTAATCTATTTTCTGGTACATTCAATATCTACTTTAGGATCATACACATCATACATAAAGTATATATTGATACACATTGTAGGTATAACATAATTTGAAGGTGCAGACATGAAGTACATATTGGTATGGGCTTTTATATTTTTTTTTCCAGGTTTTTATCCTTTTGTATATGCATTAGTTCCTGGTGAAGATAATGATAATTGACATTGGTTTATGGACAATCTTAAAAAAGTTGTTGACCATCGTCCCATCACCTTTTTGACTGACCGAGGTGAAGGTTTGTTGAATGCAATTCCTAAAGGTTTCCCTGATTCTTATCATAGCTATTGTTTTTTCCACTTGAAAAAGAACTTACCCATTAGTAAGTCTGATGAAAAAATATAAAGAAGTGATGGACTGTTTCCAAAAAACAACATATGCGCTTTCTCCAGCAAGATATGAAGATGATCTTCAAGAAATGGTTTATCTAGTAAGGACTTGGGTTTCTAAATACTGTTGTAACATTCCTAGGAAAAAGTGGTCCAATGCATACTTCACAGGATGTAGGTATGGTCAGACTTCTTCAAGCATTTCCGAGTCTTTTAATAAATGGATTCGCCGCGAGAAGAAGTTACCTCCTTGTGCTTTCTCTGACACAATCAGGTTTTTATAAGTTTCTTGTAACACTACAAGTATATATGTACTATATGTATAATATGTTTGTTGTTTTTAATTTTATTTGTCGTGTAGGCTACGGGTAATGAAGTTGATGTCTGAACGTCGTGAAGAAAGTCTTTTGATGGATCCGGAACTCTTAACCCCTGTGTATCAAGCCTTGCTTAAACTACACATTCAAATTGGTCGTCCTTGGAAAGTTAGTCAGTCATATGCTCACGTCTTTGAAGTTCATTCCCAGAGGTTAGTTTTATAGGTAACATGCTCTTTTGAACTGAGATATCCACTGACAGACACATTTATGTGTCTTATTTGATCTCTTATTTGTATTAATAGTTCTCCATTTTTGTATTAATAATATCATTTTCTTTATTTGTAGGTACTTTTGTGAAATTAATAAATTTGGAGAAATCGGCTAAAAAGTGCTAAAAACACCTCCATCAAAAGTGTTAAAGGTACCTGAAAAAATGTTAAAGTCACCCATGGAAAGTGATAAAGGCACCCATATATTGGATATGGGCATCCACTCATTTTAAAATTCAAAGCATTTTGGCGGGAGAAATTTCTTCACTTAACTTTGAAGATTTCAACGAATCATTTGTGGATTGATTAAGAGTATTTTGAGGAGATCTTATCCTGCCATTATCATGGATATTATCCCGAGTATTATTCTCTGTTAATGAAATTTTTTTGATTATTTGGTGGTATGTGATGTATAAATAGGAGTTGAGGGAGTTGTTGAAGGGGTAGAGAGTATTGGGGAGAGATCAGGAGGTGAAAAGAGCGATCAAAAATCAACTTAAAAAAATTGTTGTTGCTGCTGCATGAAGAACAAGGAAAAGGCAACGGAATCTTCAACCAATAAGCTACATTTTCTTCATCAATTTGCAACGAATATTGTCACAATTGCAACGTTTATCTTTAGTTGTAACAGTTTCTTCAACCTGTTTGCAACGGATATTGTCACATCTGCAACATTTATTTTCAGCCCTTCTGTAACAGTTAGTCTGTAACGTCTGTAGACGTTGCAAACTCACTATTTTCTTTGTTTTATATCATTTTTATCATTTGTAAACAATTTTTGAGCCATGAACCATAATTTTGAGCAAGTGATTAATATGAGGAGCTAAACGCCATCTCTGAGGCGACGGAGGAAGCTATTTTTCCAATGATTATGTGGAAATATTTATTTAATTAATTTATGCAATTCTTTTATGATTATTTGCCTTGCTTAAAAATCGATTTAATGATTTTTATTAAGCAATTGTGATTTCGTTAGATGGTACATGCTTGGCCTAGGTTTTAGATGTTCCATGCTTTTGTTATACAATTGTTGTTTTAAAAATCTACTTATTGCAATATTTTAGAATCAAATTAAATGTAAGAATTGCACGATTATAATTATTGAATTAAATCATTTTAAAATTTAGAAAATAGTGGGATCTTAGCCTATGTTTACTCTCAATTTTGTTATCAATTTTATTTGAGTTTTGCTATTTTTATTCTTAGAAATTAGGTTTAAAAACAAATCTTCACAAGTCTTGAACGAACTTTATTTACCACTATTTACAAAACCATCAATTTTTTGAGCCGCCGACGCGGACTTGTTTTTAGAAAAAAAATTTAGATTATTTTTTTTTAGGTTAATTAGTTTAGTTAGATTTTTTATTTATTTTTATTTGTTCTATTTTACGTTTTTGGGTATTTTCTTTGTATTACAGGTTTTGGATCAAAAAGAAATTGGAGCTAAAAATTATATTGATTTATTAAAGACTTGGAGTCAAAGACAAAGCGAAAAGAACGGAAAAAGAAGACAAGATTTTTTTTTTAATTCTTATAGTTAATTATTTTTTTGAGTTTTTATTTTTAGAAAACTGTATTAGGAAATTCTTATTATTTTTTAATTATTCTAGGTATTTTTCTGTTTTTTGTTTTTCTTATTTTTGGACCTTGGACTTTGGACTTTGGACTTTTTGAACTTTATTATTATTTTAAACCCTACGGAAAGGTATTTAAATATAAACTGCAACAGGGAAGGATGACAATTACGATATTGTTTTGGCCCTCGGGTTCGTACACTGACACAGGAGTCGGTGGCCCGAGTCGACTACAACCGATTCATCCCCCGTATGGTACGGGAGGTAAGACTCGATCAACCCACGAATCCCCTGCAAGTGGGTTTACTGTATTCCTTCGTATGCATATATGTTGAGGAATTGAATACGGATTTATTTTCTAGTAAAGGGCAAGGATTGGCCATATAAGATAAGGACTCGGATTTCATCATCGTTTCCTTCTTGCCCGCCTTAGGAACACGTTACCTAACGCGAACCTAATCCTTAAAATTTGACTAGAAAGAAAACCGATATGGTATTGAGCTTATTGGAAAATCATTCAAAAGTACTGTACTGGTTACTTTGTTAGCCTAACTTAAAGTTCAGGAAGATTATTTTAAGTTGATTAGAGCCGCCTTGTAACCCACGGAAAATTTGCCAAAGAGGCAGGGTTATCAAAGCTCCTTAGAGTTTATCCTGCTTCTATTCGACTTAATCTAATTCGAATCGTTCTGAGAGATTCGTTAAAACTGTAATTAGTTGCCTTTTGGAAGAATAAAAGATGGTCTAGAAACAATCTAAGTGGAGCCATCATGATTTTTGTTTGCTAGATTCAATTAATTTGATTTGGTTGAGTCGGCCTTGTTTTTGTTTGTTTAGAATTCCCTTCCGATTAGGAGTTATTGCATGCCAGGCCGCCTAAAGTCTTGAGTGAGTGTGCCTGGAGAAGAGATTCTATTGGTCGTTTGATCAGTGACGGAAATAGAAACTCTGCCTTTGAAATTGAGAATTTAGGAAACCCTTCTTTTGAGATACGAAACTTTATTTTTGAGAATTTGTCTCTTAGTGAGGAAGTTATTCCTAATTTTCCAGTTGTGCCAGAAATGGCAAACTTAAAAGATTTGTTGAATCCCACTAGGAATTTTTATCCATCATGTATCAAGTTAGCTGAAACTCAAGCAAACTATGAGTTAAAACCTGGGACCATACAGATGCTCCCAATCTTCTTAGGGAAAAAAAATGAAAACCCTTACTTTCACATTAGGGATTTTAAATAAATATGTAGTACCTAAGAATTCACAACATGTCTGATGAAGCTTTGAAACTTAGGTTATTTCCTTTTTCCCTGAGAGACAAGGCCAAATATTGGTTATATAGTTTGCTATCTGAATCCATCGAGACATATGAACAACTTAACACTGCCTTTTTATCTAAATTTTTCCCTAGGCAAAAAATATCATCTATTAGGAAGGAGATTTCCAGATTTGTGCAGCAAGAGGGAGAATCTTTGTATAGGTATTTAGAAAGGTTCAACGATTTATTAAAACAATGTCCCCAGCACGGTTTAGAAAAGGTTAGACTAGTACAGATCCTTTATGAAGGGCTAGATTATCCAACAACGAACATGGTTGACTCATTGTGTACAGGGAGTTTTGATAGTAAAACTGTTGATGAGGCAATGACACTTTTGAATGAAAATGCCGAAAAGACACATCAATGGGAATGTAGTAAAGAACCCCAGAGAAAAATTATACTGAGCAGAGGTAATGTCAATAGGGTAGATGGAATTCTTGAATCATATGCCGAATTTGCAGTTATAGTAAAAAGGTTAGAAGCCTTATAATTAAGTCATCTAGTTGTGGAATAGAGCCCAAGTCATTTTGGGAAGGACAATCTGTTGAAGAGCAAGCTCATGCTCTTTACAATAACACTAGATATGATAACCGTCAGAGGTTTGACCCATATTCAAAAACCTATAACCCGGGTTGGAGAAACCATCCAAACCTTTCTTGGTCTAAGGGCCAAAATCAAGGTCAGTCTAGTAACTCTCAGTTTCCCCAAGTTTGGGTTATACTAAGAATCCTTCTGGACCAGCACAATTTCAGAGCCCTTCAGATAAGAAGATCATGAGTTTAGAAGAGTTTTTCACCTTTTTATCTCATAACACTGCTAAGTTTCATCAATCGGTTGAACAAAGTTTAGAAGACAATAAAAAGATGATCCAGGCTAACTCTCAGGCTATTTACGATTTACGAACCCAGTTTAGTCAGTTGAATGAGTCTTTGAGAGAAAAAGGCAAGTTCCCTAGTCAACCACAACCCAACCCTAGAGGAGTTCATGAGTTATCTTCTGGTGAGAAATCATCAAACCATGTGAATTCAATTAAAACCCTTAGGAATGGTAGAATGGTATACAATAAGGTAACCTTGCTCGATAGTGAACATATTGTAGTTCACCCTTCTGAGCCTGTAGTTGAAGAGACTGATAAAGTCTCTAAAGAGTCCAATGAGGTTCCCGCTGAGACCGATTTTGTGCCCAAAGCACCATTCCCACAACTTCTAGTACCAACTAGGAAGGAATCCAACTTTAATGATATATTGGAGATTTTTAAGCAAGTTAACATTAATATTCCTTTATTAGATGAAATTAGGCAGATTCCTACTTATGCCAAGTTCCTTAAGGATCTTTGTGCGCAAAGCGAAAGCTTAGTATACAGAATAATCTTTTATAGCTAGTCATGTGAGTTTAATTATCCAGAACAACACAACTCCTAAGTACAAAGATCCAGGTTCCCCTACCATTTCTTGCACAATAGGTAACTACCGTGTAGATAAAGCGTTACTTGACTTAGGAGCTAGTGTGAACTTACTTTCTTATCATGTGTACCTCCATCTAGGACTTGGTGACATAAAACCTACCCATATAACACTTCAGTTAGCTGATAGGTCTGTAAAAATTCTTCGATTATCGAAGATGTTCTTATTGAGGTCGATAGGTTTATTTATCATGTGGATTTTGTTACCCTAGATACCCAACCTGTTCATGTTCCTGACCCAGAAAACCAGATACCTGTGATATTACGTCGCCCGTTTTTAGCTACATCTAATGCGATCATTAACTGTCGAAATGGTATTATGAATTTGTCTTTTGGGAATATGACTATTGAGCTGAATATTTTCCATATTAGTAAGCAACCCCATGAGCTAGATAACACATGCGTTGAATAGGTGAACATGATAGGAATACTAGTTCAGGAATCATTACCAAAAATCTTATCTAAAGATACATTAGATAGTTGTTTAACCCATTTTGGCTTAGATTTCGACGATGTTAGCACCAATGATCAAGTGAATGCTCGATTAGACTCGACCCCTGTGTTAGATACTAATAGATGGAAATCTAAGTTCGAACCAGTTTCTAATTCTACCTTAATTCCTTCTTTAGAAGAGCCTCCTAAGTTGTACCTCAAACCATTGCCAGATACTCTGAAATATGTGTTTTTAGGCCCATATGAGACTTTGCCTGTAATTGTATCATCCGAGTTGGATAGTAATCAGGAAAGTAGGCTAGTGACAGTACTTCAAGACAACAAGGAAGCTTCAGGGTGGACCTTAGCATACATTAAGGGTATAAGTCCTACTGTTTGTATGCATCAGATTCATTTAGAAGACGACACCAAACCTTCTAGGGAGATGCAACGTCGATTGAAACCTAACATGAAAGAAGTAGTTCAAACTGAGGTGCTTAAGATGTTAGATGCGGGTATTATCTACCATATTTCATACAGTAAGTGGTTCAGCCTCGTTCAGGTTGTTCCCAATAAATCAGGTATCATTCTAGTCCAGAATGAAAACAATGAGTTAATCACAACCCGAGTGACCACGTGGTGGCGTGTTTTTATGGACTATAGAAAATTGAACAAGGTCACAAGGAAGGACCACTTTCCTCTTCCTTTCATCGACCAAATTCTAGAGCGATTATCTGGACATAGTCATTATTGCTTGTTAGATGGCTACTCTGGTTATAATCAGATTGTTATTTCCCCAGAAGACCAAGAGAAAACTACTTTTACCTGTCCCTTTGGTACATTTGCGTATAGACGCATGCCTTTCGGGTTGTGTGATGCACCCTCTACTTTTCAGAGTTGCATGATGAGTTTATTTTCTGACATGGTAGAACCGTTTTTAGAGGTCTTTATGGATGATTTTTCAATGTTTGGTTCATCATTTGATGATTGCTTGCATCATTTGACATTAGTGTTGACTAGATGTAAGGAAAACAATTGTGCTTAATTGGGAGAAATGTCATTTCATGGTTCGATCAGGAATTGTTTTAGGGCATGTCGAATCTTCTAAGGGCATAGAGGTAGACAAAGCCAAAGTTGACCTTATTAAGAATTTACAGGTTCCCAAAACCGTAAGAGATATTAGGTCATTCTTAGGGCATGCAGGTTTTTATCGTCGATTCATTAAGGATTTTAGCTTGATTTGTAGACCTGTTTGCAATTTTCTTGCAAAAGATATTAAGTTTGTCTTCGATTTTGAGAAGCTTAAGACTTTACTCACTACCGCCCCCATAGTCCAGGCACCTAACTGGAACCTACCCTTTGAAATCATATGTGATGCTTCAGATTATGCTATTGGTGTTGTGCTAAGTCAGCGAGAAAACAAATTACTTCATGTGATTTACTATGCTAGCAAAACTCTGAAATATGCCCAAATGAACTACACCACCACAGAAAAGGAATTGTTAGCCATTGTGTTTGCCTTATACCAGTTTAGATTCTATCTCTTAGGTTCTAAGGTCATCGTCTTTACTGATGATGTAATTTTGAAGTATCTTCAGTCCAACAAGGGCACTAAACCTAGATTGATTAGATGGATCCTTTTGTTACAAGAATTTTCTCTAAAAATTAGAGACAAAAATGGTGCAGAAAATTTAGTAGCGGACTACTTGTCTAGGATTGTTTTTGATTTCCCTGATGATTCCCCTCATGTGAGGGATAGCTTTCCTGATGAATAACTTTTCCTTGTTTCCCAATTACCTTGGTATGCGAATACTGAACTGTCTTTTTACTGGTCGAATGCCCCAACATTGGGGTAAACAAGATCGTTCTAGGTTTTTAGCCGAGGTTAAGCATTTCTTTTGGGATGATCCTTATCTGTTTAACTATTATCCAAACCAGATTATTAGAAGATGTATACCTGAGAATGACCAGTCCAGTATTATTTCCTTTAGTCATGATCATGCTTGTGGGAGTCATTTTAGTACTAAGAAAACCGATGCTAAGATATTGCAGTGTGGATTCTATTGGCCTTCGTTGTTTAAAGACACCCACTATTACTGTGTTACTTGTGAGCGTTTCCAGAAGTTAGGAACCATTTCCCGTAGAAATATGATGCCTTTGAGCCATATTCTAGTTATTGAGATCTTTGACGTGTGGGGCATTGATTTTATGGGTCATTTTCCTAATTCTTTTGGTTTAATTTTACATCCTTGTCGCTGTAGACTATGTTTCTAAGTGGGTTGAGGCGGTTTCGTGTAGAACAAATGACCACAAGGTTGTGGTCCAGTTTTTGAATGATAACATATTTGCACGTTTTTGTACACCGCGAGCTATAATTGGTGATGGAGGGTCACACTTTTACAATCGACCATTTAGGCTTTTGATAAAGAAATATGGTATTGCCCACAAAGTAGCTACCCCATATCACCTAAAGACTAGTGGTCAAGTAAGGGTTTCCCACCGGGAGATAAAACGTATTTTAGAGAAAATAGTTAATCCTAATCGGAAAGACTGGTCATTGAGGCTTACTGATGCCTTATGGGCTTACCGTACTGCGTTTAAGACCCCCATTGGAATGTCACCTTATCGTCTAGTTTTTGGCAAGGTCTGTCACCTTCTCGTCGAGTTAGAACATAAAGCATATTAGGCTGTAAAGCAGTTAAATTTTTCACTTGATAAGGAAGGAGCTCACAGGAAGCTCCATCTCAATGAGTTGGAAGGGATTCGTAGAGATGCATATCATAGTGCTAAGGAGTATAAGAACAAAATGAAACTTGTGCATGATAGAAATATTTTAAGAAAGTCATTTTTTCCAGGTCAAAAAGTTCTTCTGTATGATACCCGTTTGCATCTATTCCCAGGGAAGTTACGCTCTCGGTGGATGGGTCCTTTTATAGTCCGTACTGTTTATCCTCGTGGTGCTTTTGAGATTGAGACATTGGATGGTAGTAGTTCTTCAAAGGTTAACGATCAGAGATTGGAACCCTTTTTAAAGCCTTTTCCTGCAGGTGATGTTGAGAAGGTCCCTCTGGAGGATTCTGCTTACCTTGATTGATCATCATGGATGTTGTTGTACATTAGTAATTTGTAGGTTTTTGTTTTTATTTTTCTGTCTTATTCTCCAAAGAAGGATTGTTACTCTTCACTCATGTATTATCTTTCTGACTTACCTCTTTATTCCTCTAGTTACCTATATTTTTGGTATTGCACTTTAATTTGAAACATTAAGGACAATGTTAGGTTTAAGTTTGGGGGTAAGGGAGAAAATTTTAGTTGAAATAATAGAACTCCAAACTTTAGAAACTTGTGAACAATCAGGGTGACACTAACCATTATATGTAGATGGAAACTTAGCTCTTTTTCTATAGGAATTGGTGTGCCCATCTAAATGGTTTATTCATAAAAGGATGCCTAGCTCAGGTGTTAGAAATAACATGATAGTTGTCACCATATCTCGGAATCTATCTTGACCAAATCACCTTCTGTTTTTATTTTCGCAATTTTTTGTTTCTCTAAGTGATCTGGTGGGGCATTAGTATCAAATTGTTATCACCACCAGGATGAAGTGTTTGAGATCAAGCCTCAAACACTAAGTGCAATCGCGATGCTTGCGAAAGTGAGTTAGGATTTATTTTTGTTAGATTTGCTCGAGGACTAGCAAAATATAAGTTTGGGGGTATTTGACAGACACATTTATATGTCTTCTTTGTTCTCTTATTTTTATTAATAGTTCTTCATTTTTGTATTAATAATATCATTTTCTATACTTGTAGGTACTTTTGTGAAATTAATAAATATGGAGAAATCGGCTAAAAAGTGCTAAAAACACCCCCATCAAAAGTGTTGAAGGCATAGAAAAAATGTTAAAGACACCCATGGCAAGTGATAAAGGAACCCATACATTGGATATGGGCACCCACTCATTTTCAAATTCAAAGCATTTTGGCGGGAGAAATTTCTTCACTTAACTTTGAAGATTTCAGTGAATCATTTGTGGATTGATTAAGAGTATTTTGAGGAGATCTTATCCTGCCATTATCATGGAGATATTTTATGCGATTGGGAGATCAGAGAATCAATACAAAATATCAAATCATATCACGAAAATTGAAGAGAAAATATACTTGAGTATTATTCTCTGTTAATGAATTTTTTTTGATTATTTGGTGGTCTGTGATGTATAAATAGGAGTTGTGGGAGTTGTAGAAGGGGTAGAGAGTATTGGGGAGAGATCAGGAGGTGAAAAGAGCGATCAAAAATCAACTCAGAAAAATTGCTGCTACTGGTGCATGAAGAACAAGGAATAGGCAACGGAATCTTCAACCAATACGCCACATTTTCTTCATCGATTTGCAACGAATATTGTCACAATTGCAACGTTTATCTTCAGTTGTAACAGTTTCTTCAACCGGTTTGCAATGAAGATTGTCGCATCTGCAACATTTATTTTCAGCCCTTCTGTAACAGTTAGTCTGTAACGTTTATAAACGTTGCAAACTTACTGTTTTCTTTGTTTTACTCCTTTTTTATCATTTGTAAACCATTTTTTGAGCCATGAACCATAATTTTGAGCAAGTGATTAATATGAGGAGCTAAACCTCATCTCTGAGGCGACGGAGGAAGCTATTTTTCCACAGATTATGTGGTAATATTTATTTAATTAATTTATGCAAATTTTTTATGATTATTTTCCTTGGTTAAAAATCGATTTAATAATTTTTATTAAGCAATTGTGATTTCGTTATATGGTACATGCTTGGCATAGGTTTTAGATGTTCCATGCTTTTGTTATACAATTGTTGTTTTAAAAATCTACTTATAGCAATATTTTAGAATCAAATTAAATGTAAGAATTGCATGATTATAATTATTGAATTAAATCATTTTAAAATTTGGAAAATAGTGGAATCTTAGCCTCAGTTTATTCTCAATTTTGTTATCAATTTTATTTGAGTTTTGCTATTTTTAGTCTTAGAAATTAAGTTTAAAAAAAAATCTTCACAAGTCTTGAACGAACTTTATTTACCACTATTTACAAAACCATCATCCACTAAACTAGTTTTTTTTCATTCGTTTGCTGAAAACGAGGTCATGTAAACGCCCTCTCTTTGATGGGTTGTAAACGCCCCTCTTGGATTTTAGCATTTACTAGTCGAAACGAAAGAACATCTAAGTCTTGAATTATGAAATTGGTAGTGCGTTGGTCTTGAAAGGATGAAGTCATTGGTTTAAATATACCCCCCGTAATGTTATTCCCTCGGGGTGATCCTCCGTCTCTTGGTCTTGTTGGTCTCTCTCTGTACGTCTACTCTTTCTGGATGCGTCATCCATTTGGGGTCTTTTAGGTGCCTTAGTAGCTGGGTAATTGACTGTAATGAATGATAAAAAAACAGTACTGCAGAAAACATATCAAATATGTACTGTGCAAACTATCTTCTTGGGTTTGTGTAGGAAAAATATCAAATATGTATTGTGCAGATTATATTCTTTTTTGTTTGTGTAGGGCAAATATCAATATATACTGCGTAAATAATATGCTTGGTTTCTTGTGTGCAGGTCTCATATGGTAGATCTACAGCAAAAGAGTTGTACTTGCCAAAGATGGCGCGTGTATGGTTTTCCATGCTCGCATGCTACTGCAGCTATTGCTGCATCCGGGGGAAAGTTCCTTGATTATATCGACGAATACTTCAAAATTAGCTGTTATCGCCAGCTATATTCAGTCGCTATTAGACTTGTTCCTAATCACAACATGTAAGTTTTTAAGCAGTAATATTGATTTTTTTTTATGGTAGTATCATACATGAGAATGGTTTTAAGCACTACATATAAACCATAAACTAGAACTAGCATAGTACATATTGATATTTAGTGTAACATACATCAACAAAAAGTGCACAAGTATAGTAGATTTTTTTTATTTATGTTTTTCAATATACCACAGGCCTGATGAGTATACCGCGGAAGATACTATTCTGCCACCAATAGTAGTTAGGGCTCCTCCAGGAAGAAGAAAAAATAACTGCATCAAGAGTGCATGGGAGAGGAGCAAAAATCATGTTACATGTTCAAATTGTAAATTGAAAGCTCGTCACAACAAGGCTACATGCAATGTTATCTGTCAGTACCAATATATGGATGAGAATTAATTTCATTACAGTTTTTTTTAGTATTTGGGATTTAAATTCTTTTAGAAGATACTTGTCGTATTTTTTTAGGTTTTTTTTTCACAATTTGTTTGTATGCCAACTGAATTATGTTCTTAATGATAGAACGAGAATTGATGATATAAATCTTATATTTTGCTCCATATTAAAAGATGTATGAACATGTGGTTGAATGTCATTCACTATATACGGGGGTCGAGGGGGCAGCGGCCCCTCGTTATTAGTGATTTTTATTCCCAATACATTTTTCTTTTATTTAGTAATCTTGTAGTTGTTATAAAAACACAAAAAAAATGTACATAAACAAAGTAATATTTTCAAATTCATATCAATATGTACTTCATAATACATGTCAATATGTACTTGTTTAGAATGTGAATCTATTGGTTCAGAGTTTCAGAACAAAGTACATATCAATATGTACTTCCTAGCATATATCAATATGTTCTGCCTTTCTATATAACTCTAAAATTAAATAGAAACCTAACAATGCTAATAAAAATCATCACACATATATACATACAAACATAATAAGATCCTGATATAAACATAATAACTAAAAACCAAGTTCAACAAGTAGAAACCAAGTTCAATAAGTAAACAGAATAAGAAAGTTACTGAAGTACATACTGCGTAGAAGGACTATCCACTATATTACCTTTCATAGACAAAACCTTAACTCTCACTTTCTCCATAATGATAAATCTCACCTGGTCAACATAACTAAATTTACTTTAAAATATCCTAAGTTCTCTCCTGCCAAATGTGGTATAAGAAACAATTAAGGATTATCTTCTTCACTCTAGCCACAAAACCCTGCCCAGCAAAAACTAAAATGCACCAACTTATCTCCTCAGACCAAAATCTACAAACATATCTGAATTACTCTGCAGGTAAACATTTATTTTCATTTGGAGGGATCCCAACTGATTTCAGGCGGAGTGGCTGTCAACAACATGCATGCTAACTTGATTCTTTTCTTATGAATCTTCTTCATCAATTGTTCATCATCTCCCAAACTTTTTCCATCACGATCAATCTTTGATCTCTTCTTGATAAAATGCATTACATACAAAAGGCAGTCTGGCTAGATTCCTTGTTGTGGAGACCCATAGTCAGTCAACCTTACGTTTCTCACCATCTTTCTCTGATTCTCATCCAAGAACTGATTGATTGGATTGAACAAGTATTCAGAAAAAAATTTGGCATTCTCATAACAATGATCCCTGAACGCCACAGATGAGTTGTAATAGATGAATTTCTCGGTTTCAAACTCAAACTCGAGCAGTGTCCAATGTTTGTTGCCATGGCACATCGGTACAAGGATCTTCTCGATGTCGTTGCTCATTGTCAAGATTGGCATAATAATAGCAGTCACTCCTGCTCCCTTTAAAGTCTCAGGTTTATCGACATGATACTAAAAATTGGAAACGTTTAATAGGTTATTTCACAAAGTATATATCAATATATATTTTTTTCATATCCAATGTTCAAAAGTATAAAAGAAGTAAACAACACATACCCAAGCAGTTGGATCCAGGTGCAACACCTTTAAGTATTTTCTTCCTTCCTCGGGATTTGTTTGGTCCTCTTTAGACGCCACTTGAAACTTATATTGAGCGTAGTTGAGAAGATCTTGCTCTAATTTCTGTTGAAGATCAAATCTTCCGTTGTAGCCCCGCTGACGCAGATACCACCTCCATTCTCTACTGTCCAAGCAACCGAGATGCACATTTATAACAAAAACACATATTGAAGTAAGTTTTTTTGATATGTACTGCAAAACTTACTTGATTTAAAAGTAAAATGAAGGGTAGAAAGTACTTACATTCTCTTTCTTTTCTCAAAGTATGGAAGTAAAATCGCTATTTGTCCATCTGTCATATTCTCATAGAGTGGTGACTTGTGAAGATCCATGAACTTCATACGAGGTTTCTGAGCTTTACGAGCTTTATTGTCCTTTCTTGTCTTTATTTTTTTTTTTTCGTTGCTCAGTTTTCGACTTCTTCTTTTCAGAAAACTTACTTCCACTATCAAATACTGGATCTGTCTTCTTTGCTAGATTTGCACGAGTTACTCGCCTGCTAACTTCTTTGCTAGATAAAGAAGAAACTGCAGGGAAGGCAGTGGAGGAAGATAATTGGAAAGCAAGATATGAAGAATTGACAAAGACAAGTTTTCTGCATGGTGTACCCTGATATCAAAACATTTGCAGAAGCTTCCTCCACTGCCTTCCCTGCAGTTTCAGAACAAAGTACATATCAATATATATTTATCCTGCAATCAAGATCTAGATGCTATAACATGAAAATAAGTATATACTGATATGTATTTATCCAATTCTAGAATTAAAACTAAAAACCAAGTACATATCAATATATAACCTATGTTGCATGCTAGATCTATGTGTTATAACATGAAATATATATATATATATTGATATGTACCCATGTTATATGCTAGATCTAACTCCTATAACATGATTAAAGTATGTTATATATTGATATGCACCAATGATTAGAATCAGTACCTTTTTTACCAGAAACAACAACACCCTTCTTCTTCTTCTGTGATGTTGATGGAGAACGAACAACAAGAGCTTTCGTAAGAAGAGCTTTCTTCTTCTTCTTTGTAGATGGAGAATCAACAACAGTCTGTTTCATTTTTTTCGATGTTGTTGGAGTATCAATAACTTCATTGTTCTTCTTATTTTTTGATTTTGGTGGAGAATCAACAACAGTTTGTTTCATTTTTTTCGATGTTGTTGGAGAATCAACAACTTCATTGTTCTTCTTCTTTTTTGATTTTGGTAGAGAATCAACAACAGTTTGTTTCATTTTTTTCGATGTTGTTGGAGAATCAACAACTTCATTGTTCTTCTTCTTTTTTGATTTTGGTGGAGAATCAACAACAATTTGTTTCATTTTTTTCGATGTTGTTGGAGAATCAACAACTTCATTTTTCTTCTTCTTTTTTGATTTTGTAGAGAATCAACAACAGTTTGTTTCATTTTTTTCGATGTTGTTGGAGAATCAACAACTTCATTGTTCTTCTTCTTTTTTGATTTTGGTGGTAGAGAATCTACAGGAGAAGCTTTCTTCTTCTTCGATGGTGGAGATTGAGGAGTATCGTGTTCTTCGATTACTGTTTCTTTTATTCTTCTATTGAATTTTCTCTTGGTACCCATTTTAAGTGGACTATATGGCAGTAGTTGCTGACAGTAGCTTAGGTTTCAGTTGTAGAATGCTCAAAGAAATCTATATTTCAAAGTCTGCTATTACAGATTTTGATTTTTGTTATTTGCTCTGTGTTTTTGGATTTGGTTTCAGGTGGTTTCCAGAAAAATTGGCCTTAAATTTTCAGGTTTTACCGAAGTAAATAAAAGGTGGGTGGAGTAGTTGAAACTGAAAATTCCGTTATAAAAAAGTGAGAAGTGCAGGAGGTGGAGGAGGTGGAGTACATGGACGGTTCCACGTGATGAGCATAACAGTAATTTTTAGTTTTCAAAACGATTTTAGACTTACGGATAAATGGATTTTTCCGGATGGACTATAGGTTAACTAGGTCCGGGTATTCTGGACCAATCAACAAACCTCCCTTAAACTAATGCACATTTAGAACGACATTTAGTGATAATTGCAGTCGAGATATTATATTTGGTTAATCATGTCTTAGACTCTTATAAGTGGCATCTATCACTAAGACACTCACCTGCTATGAAAGCATACTAATACACACTACTATATCATATTCAGAATTTGAGTCAATGCTATAAAATGAAAGTTATCTACTAACATATAAGTTGGAGCTGATGTACTGTTCTAATTGAATGCAGGCTAGGACGCATTATGATTTCTTCTCTTACAAAAGGGAACAAAAAGTAGGCTGTACAACATGGACTTCATCCCCATAGATGGAAGCGTAAGTAGTGTTCACCGAGTACAGAAGTGAACAGTAATTCCTTTTCCCTTTGCAATTTATTTTAATGAGTTTTAAAAAATCCATATCCATGTTTAGCTAACTTTGTAGCTAGGGTTTTAGGTGGAAACCAAATTTGATCATATAAGTTCGTATTAATTTTCCCTGATAATATTTTTAAAATAATTTAATTGATAATAATTTCACTTCATATAACTTGGCATCTTATTGTCTATATGATTTTCTTGATTGTTTATGCTTTTCAATTGATATACCGTGATTGGGTTAAATTCTTTGACGGTGTATGTTTTTGGATGGATAAATAACGCTTTAGAATTGTAACATTAGAAACGAAGGAAATTATACGGATGAAACAATAAATTAGGATTTTAATACATTATTTTCCGAGACATGAGATTAATTTCAATATTTATCTCGAGTAATTTATAAAATACATTTTAGAGATTAATTGAGTTTATATAATTAGATTGGTGGAAACCGGATTTCCTAGTTAATTACCGACTCCCTTACTATATTTTTTAGTTTAGTTAATTTTGTTATTTCAACTTAAAATCTAAATTTCCAAAATCATTGTTTCTAGTTAGTTTATTAGGAATATTAACTACTAGTATTTTCCACTGCTCCCCGAAGGTTCGACCCGTATTTGCTACTGTCTACTATTTAGACGCCGTGCGATTACCGTTATTATAAAAATAGGTGTTTCAAACCCTATCACACATCCCGCACTTGTCCTTTACGCCTGGTTACTGCTTTCTTTTGCTTGTCCTGCAAAAAGGGAAGCAAACAAACATAAAGTGTTGAGAAATCTAGATTTCGTCGAAGTGGAAATTCAAAAAACTAAGCTCAACAGTTTTAATTACAAACTATGCACGCAAGCTTTAGTATATTGACGAAGTAATCAAGATTCTCCTTTCCAATTTAGCATATGTATTAAAGATCTGGCAACCAAAATTTTCAAACATTATACAAACCTAACCTTGAATACAACTGAGCTTTTGCATAAATTTTTGCATCTCGTTGTTGTTTCACTTGCTAATAAAACTCGTCTTTTGATTCTTCTGCTTCTACATCACCATCCTCAATGTCAGCTCTGCGCCTCTTCCTAGCTCCTGGATTACCTTCATTAACATCACCATCATCATCATTGTCATCATGCATAGAGCCACACTTTTCTAGAACTCCGAGTTCATTCTTCCTTCTTCTTTCACCTATATCATCTATCTTGGGCAAATCATCATCCCCAGATATAACCTAGATATCAACATTTAATGGATCCACAATTTAGGGTTAACTGGCAATTGAAATAAAGGACTAAACCCTAGACTAGATAGTACTATCAGGGTCATAATTCCCCTATAGATCAGGTAAAAAATGATGATGTGAGGAAACCAACTAATACATATAAAATAATTCAATAAGCTGGTGTATTTGAAACAGATTTGACAATAAGAGATCTATAGAGTTGCTTAAAAAGCATTCATCAAATAACATAACTCACCGCACTAGTGATGGCCCTTGTTAGTTGTCTTTGATAACTCAATATCACAACACATGGTTTAATTTAGTTATGTAAAGTTTGAGATCCACAATGTAAAACTTGTAAAAATCCATACCTTGGGTTTTTTTGCTTCACTCTAACCAGTTATGACAGTTTACTTGTCTGGCGTTTACTTGCATGTCCATCTTTCTCTGCACCCTCGTCGTCAAATTCGTCCAATGACTGTAGCTGCATGTTCAGTTTACGCAACTATTATTTTCTATAGATTATACATGGAAAAGGGATAAATTTAGGCTCAAGTTCGTCAAATATATACCTATTCACCCGTACAGCTAGATGTTAATGAGCATGATCATGCTTTGGTGCAGTAATCATGCCCTTCTGTTTGTATTTTTCCACAAGATCAACTCTAATTTTCAACATCTCCATGCTTTGCTTTCCAACCTGATTAGTCTGGAGAATTTTTCAAATTCAAAGTAGTCAATTATATCATCCTTCCAATTTATGAGAACATAACAACACAACAGGCAAGACAAAAATCATAAATGATAATCACATAAAAAAGCGCAGACCTGTTTTTTTTTTCTCCTTGCTTTTGTAAACCTTTGACGAGTCTACTTCAACCGGCTCAGGTGCTCCAGGAGGCTACAATTTGTTTGGTAAGTTTTGAGTATAAAGGTTCATTATTGAGTGAAAACAAAACATGGATAAGAAATAGATAAAAAAAAAGGGCGGTGGATAAACTGCCAATAATTTTTCCTGTGTTTTCATAGAAATTGATGAAAGTTTGTGATTTATTTTTGGTGCTTCAAATATGACTGCATCAGTGTGTTTGAGAATGTCTACTCTTGATTCAGTTTGATTAAGGTTGTTGATCTCTTCAATACTAGCGTGGAGATTCTCATAAGGTTGCAACATCTGTCAGAGAGACATAACTCCCATGCTGAGTCAGGTCAAACATGGAAAGATAAAGCTTAATATATAGCACAAGCACACACGATACACAAGAAACGTATAAGAGCCTTCTTTAACTAAATAAGAATGAGTGGCAGCAGCAGCTGTTCAAAAAATAAAATTTTCAAATTTCATTAAGTAGCACCAAAAAATCAATGTCGCAAAACATTAGTAAACAAGAAAGTAATAGAATGACTACAATTGTGCCCTAAGGTTCCATAGTAGGTTGGAAAATTCATAAGTCGTTGTACAGTGTCCACAAGGTACATGTGTACCCTGATATCTTAATTACCACACACAACGAATAAATTGGGAGATTCGAGATGTCTCAAGACTAAGGCAATGAAACTTACTACTCAAATAAGTACAAGGAAACTTACTAGTCAAATAACCTAACCTTATAAAAGCAAATAGCTAAAGAGGAATGTCTAAACATCACATAACCAAGTCTCGAGCATGCATGGTCAAATTTGTGGGGCAGGAAGATTTCTAGGGAATAAATACAAACCTTGTCCAATAAGTACTTCATCTCAACAAGATGAGCTATCACGGGATGGTCACGAACAAAATGCCCCTCATACTTGAGAAGAAGATAAAAGGTAATAGCTTGGCAATAACTCAACATAAGAAGTTGTTTCAACTTCAAATAGTGCATTCCTCCTTTATGCTAACCTTCAAAAAGCATGCAAATAACCTAATACGAACATAATACAAAAGTAAAGGGGTTGAAGTCAAAAATTAGGATAGACCCAACATACTAGACCTCCGTGACAAAATTCGAAACTCAATTAGCCTTATTAAATGTGCTTTCAATATCAATACATAATCGATTAATAGTACCGGACAAAAATCAAATTTGCTCATTCTACTTGAAGTGTCATCCTAAGAAGATGAAGAAAAATACCTTGTTAAGCAAGGGGTTGAATTTTCCTTAAAGCTCATCATATGTGTAATAAAGTTATGATAATAAACCAATTATTTCTGGAGGTGAGCTGTACATCATAATAAATAAATAAAATATGAATACAATATGAAAAAACATAAGCGTTGGTTTAGCTTGTCTCGTACACACTCGGTGCTTCCTAATTCGATGTAGCAGACTGGCATATTACACAAATGATCAAGCACCCCATGATTAGATTTGGTAAAAGAGCACCAACGATGTACACAGTACCAAAACAAAGGGTCCCTTAACTAGCTCACATGTAAAGAAAGTCTAATTGTTCCTCTCTAGTCAAAGCACTATGATCTTTCTTTATCTCCTCATATGTTATGTCCTTGCCATCTTAAGTTTCTAAATGTGTATGAATTTTGACGAAACTTTACCCTTAATCGAAAATTCATGCACAAATGCGAGTGTGACACAATGCATCAGCCAAGACGAAACAAAAAAACAAAACAAAAAACGGATCATTTTATTTTCTAGATAAGCTAAATTTATTTAACGAATCTTATAGCTCTCGTCACAAGAACCATGAAAAAGAATCAGAAATGGGGAAAAAGGGATTGAACAAAGTTGGGTTGGCCTTCTGATTTACCATTGGGCATAGATAGTTTATTGAACTCAAAGGTTCATTGTAATTTTTTACGTCAATCTCATTTTCAACAAAACAATAGAGCACATAATGATGATTGTAATGCATGCTACACAAAATTTAGTTTCCTAGCCCTCTTACCTATACTTCAGCAGATTCCAAACAAAGGGAGGGTAACATAAACTTATTTCTTGTGAAATTGACACTAGGATTTCAAAAACACTACCTCTAAAGTTGGCTCGATATCAAAGTTATTTTCCTCCTCATCGATAACTTCAAGAATGAAGTATGCTTCTGCAAGAGACTTAGCCTTTTTTTGCTCCAGTCTCAACACCTCTTTCTCTTCTTCAACACCCCCTCCTCATCATCTGACTGTAAATTCAAATGTAACATAAAACAATTTTAGTATTGGAATTTAGCTCTGTAGACTTTAAAACGTTCATGCAACTGGAATAAAATAAATACACGATTATTTAAGAATAAAGAAACGGATCCGCTCACTTCCTAAGAAAAAAATGTTTTATTCTTACATATTCACCAAGTTTGTGCCGCTTCTAACCGAAAGGTAATTCCTTTTCTTCTTTATCTTCATCACTTTCTTCATCAACAGAAGGAAACTTTCCCTGCAGATATTTTAGAGTCCTTTCAACTAGAGGCATAAAACATTTTTATCAGTCATAATATATTGTAAGTACTTAATTATATACTTCGCTAATTCGAAACATGAGTCTAACCAAGACACCCACTAGTTAATCCTTAATTAAAATCATAACTTAACCAGTACCAACTCCTAGATGAGAAACATGCCATTAGATAAAAACCTAGATTCATATAAAAATAAAACTATTTCTATTAGAAGTATGATATGACGGATTTATTCTCTACATGAGGATGGAATAAGAAATGTATGTACAGAAAGTATAGAAAGGAAGACAATTTCTCTTACTTTTTAGCAGCATCACCCCTAAGTTTGGGCCTCGTCTTCATAATCATCCTTATTATCATCTTCTCCTCATTATCCAAACCCTGTACGCAACAATCAAACGAATAACAAATAAATTTTTAACCCATTTTAGTGAAATTTTCTAAAATCTCAAATGAACCCATTTAGCTCGTTATCAATAAGAAACTCCTAAGTTTACTAAGAAATTAGGTACTGATTACATACCTCAAGATCCATCACTGGGTTTTCAGTATCTTCATCATCAGAATCAGCCATATCATCATTAATATCTAACGAAATATATCTCTTTGTTTATGAACTGAAACATTATGATAAATTAAAGTAAGGTAAGAAAAAAAAAACTGAGTAAGATATTTATGAAACACTTTCAATTCTACAACTTAAGAAAAAAGAACTTACATGCGTCGATTTCATCATCATGGTCAGCATTATCAATGCCTTCATATTCATCTTGTGTTTTCTTTTTAGGGTTTTCTTCGAATCTTTTATGCCGATTTCCTCCTTTCGCCATGATTTCTATGAGTTGCAGTAGCAGAGTTATGAATGAAACTACTAACAAAGATGGAAACCCCAAAGTCGTCCAGTTAGAGTTGACTACCAAGTTTCAAACACAGAAACTATCCAGGATTATTATTTTTGTAGTCGTCGATAATTGGACGATTGTAGCTCATTATAGTCGTCCAGTCGACTTAAAATGTCCAAAGTCGTCCAGTTAGAGTCGACTACAAAGTTTGAAATACAAACACTACCTAGGAATTTTTTTATGTAGCCGTCGATGAACGAACGATTGTAGTTCATTGTAATCTCCAGTATGTAAGGACAACAAATGTCCAAATTCGTCCAGTTGAGTCTCTACAAAGTCTGAACTTCAAAAGACATTCCGGAACCAATATTTTTATTCCGATTGCATCCCAATTCTTAATAAAAAAATTAAATAAAATATTATCTCAATAAATTTAAGACTTGCATACGATTTCATTAGCTCAGTAAAAGAAATAATAAAAGAATCATAAACTTAACTAAATTTTAATTAACGATAATTGGTTTTTCAGGATTTTGTTCTATAAAGTTTATACGTTTCTTCAAAGTTTTTATCTTCTCTTCGTATATTTTTGGCCAGACTAAAGAATCTTTGTAAACATTTTGAATCCACATGTTGTAAGGAGGTGAAATAGGAGCACCAAACTTTAACTTCATCGGAATAAAATGGTTATTGTTCACAAAAGCCATCACAATAACTCTATGTTTTTTATCTTTGATTGGCCCATGCCTCGATGGGAAAAAGGTTGCACAATTTCTTTTGATTGCGTCAAGGATTGAGCATTTCCGGGAACTCATCTGTACATGTAAATGCAGTATAGGGAATGATAGTGTCATCATCACCCAAAACAGATAAATATGCAAGTGGATTGAGCACACCATTTTGCGGAATAGAAGCAATCGTCTCAATCTTGACTCATGCTTCAAATTGATGACCTGCTAAAATACATTCTTATCAGTTGGATAATCATCTGTAGTTTGTTATAGTGGAGGACACCAACTTAAAATAAATACTTATGTTGTAGTCAGAATTCTAGCAGTTGCGGAGATATTCATACGTTTGTTTATTTTCTTACAAAGATATTTTCATGCACCTAAAGCTTCAGCTGAGTAAATTACCTGTTCCTATGCTTAATCTCATGTTCGCAGAAACACGTCAACGTGGAGGACACAAACATAAAAAGAACTCACGAAGACCTTCAAAATAAAGTTAATTATCTTCGTAAACAATGCGATATGAGTGATTATCCTATCAGTTCAAAGTTGAAATTACCATCTAATTTGTTTTCGATATTAAGTTGATGTTACTTTTCAGAGCTACGATGATAGGGGACCTGTTATTGACGTTGTTGTGTGGAATGATGGTGATGTATGGATGGTAGCTCTTGACACCCAGAGCCTTGACGATGACCAGGAGCTTGGAAAACTAGCAGATTTTTTTCCTCTAACAAATTACAGGTGTGTATTCTAATGTGCTCACTGTATTGGAGAATTTCCAATAGTTTGTACCGCTGATCTTGAAATATAGAGGTAGAACTCAGAAGAGTAGATATAGCCATATCGGTTTGTTGCTTGACCGGTGAATCTTAATTTTAATATTATGCTAGACTTCAGTTGCTTTAGCAAGTTAAGACTCACTTAATCTTTTCGTCAAAGAAAAATTGATGCTAAAAATCCTTCATTTTATGGCGTACCAGAAGGCTAAGCCTTTTAATAAATCAGTTCATGGCATCATCTTTTTTTAGTCCACATGTACTTGAAAATGCTTATACTCAATCCTAATTTAAAAATCAACTTCACATAATGTGCTTATTGTGTAGGTTTTAAAGTATTTCTACCTAATAAATTATCTTCCTTTCGGACTATCTAATTTTCAAAATGTGAACTGATCATACAAATGTTGAATCATATTTAATACAAAATTCAATAATTTATCTTTTTTCTGTGTAGGTTTTCTTAAGTATTTAATTCGGTTTTTCATTTCTCCAGATTAGTAAGTTTATTTCCTTAAGATGTCTTTGATTTTCTGGGAGTAGACTATTGATTTGGTGTCCTGGAGAACTACAATGAGTGTGTCAAGGATGGAGTTCCTCTTCCCTCTCATTCATCTGGATAGAACGTTATTCTAGACCGCATCAAGGATTGTATTTCCGTGATCTCATCTGTACCTGTATATACGGGATTGCATAATGTAGAGTGTATATGTACCACAATTGGGTCTTCCAGAGGTAAATGCTCATGTTGGTATGCTATAGAACTTGTAAATAATTTAAGGCAATCTGTTAATATCTAAGCTTTAATTATTGGTACGCTACGAATATGTTGTGTACATATAAATCAGTAAGTCATGGCAACATACAACCACAGAAACCAATTTACGATGAGAGAAAGAGAGAGAAGGAGGTGGAGGATAGGAAAGTTTATTTTTGAAAGAAAAAACATACTCATAGATAGGTAGTTATTACATAAGAGTTTTTTCATTAAGAAAAGGAGTTGCACATCAGTTTTGTTATACATATAAATATCTTAGTGTATTTGCTAGACATATACTAATTTCGGATACTAACGTTTATTTCGGTTTGTCGTTCTGGCTCAAGGCATGTTGGAGTTGCACGGTGTGAGGGAAATAAGCAATCATCGTTGTATGGCGTCGGGCAGCCACCACATACGGTTTAAAGGGACACTTGCTACCTTCAGCATAATTTGATACTGGTGGAAAGTGTACCTTATTTGATACTATGAATTTGTAATGTGAGGCATATCAAAAACAAGAGGCAACGTAGATTGAAATATTGCACTGCTTCTTATTGGCTAATATTCGTCATGGTAATCTAAAAATATTGTGTTGTGTTGTATTATTAAAAATATTTTCCAAAGCATGTTGTTTTTTTAGTTTCCCAGGTTACATCAGTATCTAATCTGTATCCCAGCAGTAAACTCCTTTCCCCTGAAAACTTTGTTGATTACCTCATTTCCACCTTATCCAATGAAATTACGGTAATGTTCAACAACGGATTAGAACTCTGTGTAAAGAGATTTCCTAGCAAATGACCTGTGAAATAGTCCTTCATGACCAGGCACGGGTACTACCCTAGTTAGTTAAATATAAAAGAAATAACAAGAAAATCATAAAATTAACCAAACTTTAATTAACGATTATTGGTTTTTTGGGATTTTGCTCTATAAAGTTTATCCGCTTCTTGAAGGTTTTTATCTTCTCTTCATATCTTTTTGGCCAGAACAAAGCATCTTTGTATGCATTTTGAATCCATATATTGTAAGGAGGTGGAATAGGAGCAAAAAAATTCAACTTTATCGGAATAAAATAGTCACAATTCACAAAAACCATCACAATAACTCTATCATTTTTTATCTTTGATTGGCCCATGCCTATGGGAAAAAGGTTGCACATATTTCTTTTGAAACCCAAAAAATAACGGTGTAGAAAGTTTATGCTGCTACAAGACCATCTTCTGGCATTTTGAACCATTTATGGATGTTCATTTCTTCAAACTTTGATTTTTTAGCATATTATTGTACCTTTCCTCAGAGGCCAATACTTTTTCATAAAACATCATGTGTTAGCAGCCTCCGCATGCACATTGTTACAAACAACAAGGTAATCATCATGACAAGTAAGACCCAATTGAAAAACAATATTATGGAAGCCACAATGACCATCTGCATGCACCATTTGAGTTCTTTTTACGTAAAATTACATATCTTCTTGAAGTTGTGGCACATACCATCGATTAGGTACACTCCACTGTTCAGGTCGAGGCTCACGCCACTTCTATAGTTTCCAAGCATCATCATCATCTCCGATTTTATCTTCCAAGAGGTATTCTTCTTCTTCTTGGTGGTTCCGTATTGATTCAACATCATAAATAATGACATCATGGTTCAGTACCTCATCCAAGTAATCCACGGTAAATTATATAATTTTCCTCGATTTATCTGTCGCTTTGACCTCTTCTTCATTCAAAATCATATGGCCATTCACCTTATTTTCCACCATCTTATCTCAATATCTACATTTTTATTACTATTTGTACATTCATCTAGTATTTTTACCTTATCTTCATTCCTGACTAAACCTTCTACAACCAGTGGAACCTCTGAAATATCATGTTTGCCTTCTTTTTCTTCCAATATTCAATATTTCTTTTATTATGTTTTCTCTTCTGTTAGGGCCCTTGTGTTCCAGTCCTCCCTTGTTATTCTAGAGTGTTAGTGCTCCCAAGTTCTGTTGGAAATACCTTTTTCAGTCGATTAAAGACAAACAATACTGGGGTTTAAGTAACTAATATAAACTATACAAATATGTAATGGTCTTATCTAATGCAGTAAGAATTAATATTTCTAATTGCTTTGGTAAAATACCTTTTTTGATGAATCAGCACGTTCAAACCGAGAGGGATATCTATGTGTAGATTTTTCTCTTTTCTTCACAACAAGTTTTTGGTTCGAATAGGTGCTGGTGGTTCCTGAAAAATATTCTTGTCCGACTGTGCAAGCTCAGTTACGAAACTTTTTATCCTTTCAGTGATTCATCTCTTCCCCGGTTCAATAAAATGTACCCACTTTGTTCTTGGAATCTCTAACTGGGGCAGATAATCAAACACAACATCACAACGAGAAACTTGTTGTACTAAATTGATTTTCCTCCATTGAGAATCAATAGCAAAAAGTGGGATGGGTCTACTCCGATTTTGATATTCAATTATCATGTCAGCATTAAGTTAGGCAATGTGTCTTGTAAAAAATGCATTCAAAATGTTTCACTTTATTAGTCCCTGCATATGTGAAAAATTCCTTGTTGACAAGTACTCTCACGAATGTATTTAATTGCTCCAAGATACCGGTTCTCATATTTACGTACGAAGGACTCCAAACCCATTTCGAATAGAGACATTGCTTTCATCCTAAAAACATGCCCCAATCAGCTTCTAAATCCTTCATAGGATTATCTTTCTCTTCATCATCTTCTTGAATAACTTTACCCTGGTCTGTATTAAGAACTGTACTTTCCCCGTTGTTTTTCTAAATTTTCAAAAAAAATTCACGATTTTTTCCTTTTTAGTTGATTCGCGAATATGAGAGTACACATTCTTTTAAATATGCCAGGTACATAACAATCTTCGTGCGTCAGGAAAAACAATGCCAATAACATTAATCAATGCCTTTTTGTTGTTGGTGACAATGACAAAAGGCAAGTTTGTTGGAGAGTAAAATGGTTTAAGATTTTGCAAGGCCTATTAGTAATTCTTTGTTAGCTCGACACTCGTGAATGCAAAAGCAGTATAAAATGTTGTTCCCATAGATGTCATACCCGCCACATAAGCAAAGGCATATTCCATATGTTTGTCTTGTATGTACAATCAATAATTACGACCGAAGGAAAGCACTAGGCAATACTGCAGATTCGAGATTGGCCCAAAAGATATCACTCACACCTCACTTTTACTAGGATTTCGCCTATTCCATGTCACATAATGGGAATCATCGAGATATTTATAAAGTAGTGACATTTTCGTCCTTCAAGCACCTTCGCTTTGCATATGCTTTTGTATGCAATTATCGATGGTATCCATAGTTGAAAGATGGTTTTTATATATTTTTTAAAGCAATAAGAATCTATCTAAGAGGCATATCGTGTTCGTGGAAAGAAATAAAAAATTTCTCTTCATTTTATATATATCTACCGGCGAACAAATGACCCAAAAGTGTATCAGGATGAGGATGATCATGGTGTCTAACTTTGACAACCAAATTCCATTTTGAAGTGGCTACACAAGTCGACCGTAACTTAAAGGGACATTCACATCTTTTTGTACTAGTTCCTTTTCTAAATTTATAATGAATCACCGTATGCTTTCATTACCTATATTTCCCACATTTATCCAATCCAAATACAATGGCGAACCCTTGCCCCCTTGGTTTTCATTCTTATTTACCTTCCTTGAAATCACAAAAACCATTTTGTTTTGTATACCAGTCTTGCGACACCATTCTATAACGTTTTTTATCGAGTCAAATGTCTACACACAACAAAAAAAACATATATCAACGTCACCATTACAAAATGACAATTTTTTTTGATATGTTACTTACAAAATATAGCATACACCTTATAGAAAATTATTCAGTAGAATCGAAACCAATAATATTGATAGGTTCTGCTTCCTCCATATTATGTTGGTGCACTATATCTAAAACGACCACATTCGCTTTTTCTTCATCATATATAATTTCTTCGGCCGATTCAAGTTGGGAACGTTTGATTAATTAGTTGTGAAGTACATGTAACACAAAAAAATCCCGTCAGACAGCTCAAGTCGTTCACTCAAAAGGGATCTTAAAGTACTAAAGTCGTTCGGAAACAATCGTCTATACAAACAAATAGTTGTTTAGATACAACCGGCTATTCATGTACTGAGTCATTCGGGTCTGGACTACTAGAATACCTTCAAGTCGTCCGGTAATAACTGATCAGTCCAGAAAAATCCTTGGATTCACAGACCCAGTCCAGGCCCACTCTCTCTTATGTCTTTATCTCTTTTACTAATGCATTTTCCTCGCCTAAGAGCGTCCACAATCACACGAGTATAACCTGGACCAAACCTATATTTACTCTTTGATCAGCCCAAAACCAATCATCGTGGGACAACTATATTTGGTTATAGTCGAGTCTTTCTAGGGCCTGAGACAAAATTTGGTCTGAAATCCGGACCAAATCCAAATTTGGTGGAGCGTATGAATAAGTTGACGTTTAATAGTATGCGTAATAATAAGCCGACGTCCCGTGACAGACGTACAAATAAATGGATGTTTCATTACCTGGCGCACACAAAAGATAACGCCTGTAGTGCGCGTTCATATAGTGATTTGCCCCATTTTACAAACAATTCATGAGGAATTCATCTACATAACCACGCCATTAAAAGATTTACTTTACTAAGCGTTCATTTACATAACCGCCCTACGGCCAAATAACAAACGTCTTCAAACATAAAACATATGCGTGCAAGATCAAACGTTCAACTGTATTTACGCTTGACCATATTTTACTTTTCTATCCGCTGCGTTTCATATGGACTAAGAGTAATTTTTTTTTTTTGTATTTACTATTTGGTTTTGCTTTTTGCTCATGACTATGGATGCTCTAAGCTAAACACTTGAACTTAGGGCTGTACATGGTAACGGGTTTCCATGGAAACCCGCCAAAACCGAACCGAACCGTTCACCAATGGAACAGTTATGGAAAAAAAGTATGGAAACCGGTAGTCACGGTTTCGGTTTTGGTTTAGCCAAAACCCAAACCGTTATACCATGGAAAACCGACTATTTAAGACCCTTGATTTAGTTTTTGATAGATCTAATCTGAACCCTTAATTACCCTTGATATATAATCCCATCATAACTTTCTAACCCTAGTTCTCTGCTAGTTATGGAAGAATTTTCTTCTAGTTATGGAAGAATCCACTTTTTTTCAAAAAAAATTGATTTTTTAATTTTTTTTTGATTTTTTTAATTTTTTTTTTGAATTTTAGTTTTCTAAACGGTTAATCGAAACCCGTTAGAAAAAACCGAAACCGAAAAAAAACCGAGTAAAACCGAACCGGCGATAAACGAAACAGTTATAGAAAAATAATTGAAAAACCGACCTTACCGGTTTCGATTTTGGTTTGCACAAAACCAAACCGAAACAGCCATGAACACCCCTACTTGAACTCACTAACACACACAGTCTCTTTAGTTATTAGAGGGAAACCAAAATGCAGCGAACAACATCTCTTCTCTCTTCATGTTCCTCCTCATCTTCATCATCATCATCATCATCATTTTCACTTCCTCTTCCCATCAGAAATGGATTACATCTTAAACCTAACAGACATAACTCATCTTCACTCCCTTATTACCACCATCATTACACAACTAGAACATCCTTAAACTCTTCCCTCTTTTTTCGACGCACTCTTCCTCCGTTCCTACGTAGCATCGCTGGTAATCTTATCCATCTTCTTTTTATTTTACAATTTTTACGCCAATTTTCTGATTTTTTTTCTAGGTCTTATATTTGTCTGTTTGTTCATTTGATTATTTCAGTGACTGAAGAAATTATTGAAACAAGTTAAGATGAATTGAAATTTATTGAAATTGGGTATGTATGTAATGTTCATGGACTTCAAGGAGAACTTCGTGTAAAACCTAATACTGATTTCGCCGAATTACGATTTTCAGAGGTAAGATTAAGAATTTGTATGGTTAGCTTTATTGTTGTTGTCCATTGTAATATGTTTTATACCTTCTCGTGTGTAATGTTTTTCATTTTTGTTTTGTTTAGGGGAAAGGATGGTTTAAAGAACGAATCTCGGGGAAAGAAGTAATTAAGGAGGTTGAGATTGTTGACGGGAGAGAGCATGCTGGACAGAAGAGTTGGATCCTTAGTTTCCAAGGGATTGACAGTATCGACCAAGTAAGTAAATTTAAACCATTCGCTTACTTATTCTGTCCGCGCTGTTACTGTATATTACGTTTCAGTATATGTACATTATAATTAATTGGTCTAGTGGTATAAGGTTTGTGTTTACGACTATGGGGACTTGTGGATGGTTATTTGGAATCCTTATCATGCCAGGCTCTCTTATTTATTTGATAATACTGATAAGTGAGCATTTATTTTGTAAGTAATGTGCTAGCATTGAGCTAGTATTAAGCAAATCATTCTTGATTCTAATGCTAACTTTTGACTTGCTAGTACAAGTTTCACTAAATAGCAGTAATGGGTTTCTGTATTTCGTATTATTGATGCAATAACACGTGCGTTTAGGAGATATTCTGTTTTTCTCATATTACTATTTCTTAAGAGAAGCAACTTGTTGGGTTGGTAATCCTTGTAAGAGAAGAAGACCGGCAGGTTTTGGAGCAAGGCGAGTTTTACAATCCAGATCTTATCGGCATGAGGGTTCTGCTTAAGGTCTGAGTTCTTACTACCCTGTGAATGAAGTTGAGTTCCTCGTTTCTGCCGTTTTAATAATGCAGTTTGAGTTCTTAATGACATTTAGCTGTTGCAACTTGCAAGATTTTTTTTTTTTTGATTTTTTTTTGATTTTTTGTAATTGATTTATACTATACGTTCTAGGACACAGGCGAACTGGTGGGAACCGTCGTTAATGTTTTTAGCAGTGGAGGAAATGATCTCTTACAAGTTATGCTTAGTTCAACTGAAGAAACACACAATGGTTCTGGTTCGGTAGAGGCAGGAAGTGATGTTTCTGGTCCCCTTCCTTGTTTGGATCCCATTTGTGGAAGCCATTGTTCCAGATGTGGATACTGATAGAAAAGAAATGCAGATTACTCCTCCGAAGGGGCTTCTTCAATTGAACCTGCGTTCTGATGTGAGGTCGAAAAAAGAAAGACGACAACTGGTAATTGTTTACTTTTGCAAGTTTTAACTTTTATTAGGGTCTCGAACTAGAAGAAAACCATAATATTAGAGTTGGTCGTAAGTTAGAATTACCTTTAGGGGTTCTTACCTACATAGAGAAAAACAAGGGCACTGGAACGTAATCTTACTCTAATAGAAATTTTGAAATGCATGTGAAACACCATATTTGGTTGTAATGACACTACGCTAAAATAGAGTATAATTGACAGGGGGATTTTATGATAATTGACGGGAATGGTCCGTGGTATCACCTTTGACGGGCCGCCGATGCTATCAAATCAGTGTAGCGTACAATAATGATTTTTCTGCTAGTGTTTTTGACAGGCAAGGAAAAACACGGGAATTGTTGAGCCCACTTTATCCCAAAAAAAACAGACAACTTAACTTTTTGTTTCTTCTTTTCTTTCTTTCTCACCACCACCACCACCACCACCTGCTCCTCCTCCTCCTCCTCCTCCAGTTATTGCCTTCAATAAAAACTCGTTGTAAGTTCTCACTCGAGCTGGGATTTATTTTCACACTCACGTATTCATATCTTCCATTGAGTGAGGAATATTTGCATTAAACGATCAATCTATCAGAATAGTAGAAGAAATTTGTTATCAACTAATCAATGTGAAGACTACCTCACTTAAAACGATCGAAACAGATAAGTTTAATTTCTTCATATCTTTTTAATTTGATCCTTAGCTTTGATTTATCGGTATCAAATGGAATTTTCAGATTTTTTGAAGGTTTTTAAAGACCTAAAAACTTTGATTTCACTTTGAATTTCTTTTCCGACTCATAGTCAGTTTTCAATCTGTAACCTTGTTATGATTCTCGTCATTTTGAACTAAGACTTACGAATCATTTCGATGAAATTTCATCATCGAGTTTTAGGGTTTATCGATGTGATTCAACTAATCTTTTAATCGTTTGATCTGATTTTGAAATTGATTTCAGATTTGTAATCTATTCTATTCAAAGATGGTTCTTTAGGGATTTGGCTTGTTTCACCTGGTTCTGTTGGTTGGCATTGTCAACTGGTAATCTATTACTTTTCCAATCTAATTTCATTCATTCGTTATTAATTTGATTTTTGTTAAGTTATTAATCTGTTTCATTGTTTGTAGACTATACATGGAGATCCTAATTCCAGAGTTTATTCACTTGTTTGGTGTCATTCTAACTCAAAAACGGCTGGTTGTTTGTTGTCTTTGTTTTTTTAGGTCTGCTACTCTGTTTAGTGGAGATAGTACTGGTAGTGTTCAGTTTTGGGATGGTGAACAAAGAACTCTTTAGCAGGCACATTCTTGCCAAAGGGTGATGTCAATGCTTTGGTAACTTCTCCTAGTCATAATAAAGTATTTTCTGCTGGTTCTGATGGTCAGGTAATGGTCAACAATCAGTCTATAACTCCAAACTTAGCTGTAAATTTGTATGTCGTAGTAGTTTACTATCTATGGGCTCTTCTGATGTTCCACTTGATCCTTTAGCATTTCTCTAAAGCTAATTTGATTTTTCTTTTATTTTTCTCACTAGTCATGTATATCTGAATTCCAAACTTATAATATTTTGATTTCAGTGATTTGTGTAATAGTAATCTAAAAATCTGAGTTATCATTTGCTACGTAGGTCATCCAATATAAGCTCTCTAGTGATACCATAGAGTCTGGTAGTGATAGGTCTTCTACAGTAGTGGTGAAGAATATCTTGCCTTAACTTTTACACGCCTTTATCTATAAGCATCTGCCTTACTGTTTTTAAGCTCTTCAAGCTATGAACGCTGTTTATAAATGTTTTGGTGTTGTATTGAGTTCTAGGGCTCAGTTTCTTAATTCCATTATGTCCCGTTCTTGGTTGAAGGTGATTGAATTCTAATTAATCTTAGATATGTTCCATAGTATGCTTTACATTCCGTGTACAATTATTGACTGGTTCCTCTTGTTATGTCAGTCTCAGAATATATTCAGGGAGTTGAAAAGGGCTAATGAAAGCGTCTAATTTGGATGCCGTAAGTTTTTGATTGTATGTTATTGTGCATTGTATTTTTTCAGTTTGTGTTTGTTTAGTACAGATATGGGTTTGTACTGTAGTATAAGAATTTCTAATGCATTGTTTGCTTTTCTTTGTTGTTGACATATTTTAGCCATGATGGTTTGATTTTGTAGTTTGATTAAAAAACTATGTTATCTTTAACATTGTAGTTTACTGTGTTATCATTTTATATGCTCAAATGATTTCTGACTTAAGTAATATCTGCACCATTGTGTTATTTACTGTGTTGTCAATTTGGGTTACTCTCCATTGTCAAAAGTCTGCTCTCTTAGCTCTAATAATGAGGTCTCAGGTTGGTTTTCTTTTTCATCTCCCCTTTCTGGTTAATCATTTGCTTATTGACATGGACTGGTTACTATGACTGTAGTTAAGTGTGATGATCTAAAGGTGTTTGAAGAAAACCCTTACTTTCCCTTTTGGAATCTATAAGTCTGTATGATGAATTCAGCTACTTGAAACCCTGTAGACTTACAACTCGGCTTAAATTACTAATCCCATTCATCTTCCAGCGTAGAGACTACATTTAGAGTTAACCTCAGTTGTGTTTTTGAGTTGCTTTCTAGACATGATAGATGTGGCCCTCTGTGTCAACCAATGCTTTTACACAACTTTTAAAATGGACCGAGGGCGAAGACAGCCAAGGTTGAAATCATCTCCCTCGGTTCATTTCTCCGTACCTCTTCCCTCAATATCTTACATTGAAACATTAATATTCTCAATCGTAGGTATCCCTAGGAGGGTAACCAATCACTCGAACTGAAGGTGATAATGCGACACCTTCCTGAATTTAGCATCAAATTGCTTTGTGTTTTTAAATTTTTGACATTTTAGTTTATGACCAAGTGCTTTACATATCTTTTATTTGGTATCATTATCTTACTGCAGAATAAGGCGGTGGAGGCCTTACCTGGCCTCAAAGGAACTATAATATTTCTAGTTAGTAAGTGCTACTGGCCTATGACACTATGGAACCGATAACATTATGCATTTACTGCGTATTACCAGGTATGAAAAGCACTATGAAAACCAAATTGGGAAACTTATAAGCAGATGCATTGAGATATTACTACTTTGATAGGCATATCCATATGAATTTCCTGCTTCAGATTGTATGTCTACTTAATGAGGTAAAATTCTGTAGAGTTTCAACCTAAGAGAAGTCTGTTCTAATTGCATGTATGTAGTGATAGCTTGGTTCAGGAAGTGGCTGGTGGTGAACAAGCTGCCAGGGATTTTGAAGAGAGTGATGAGAAAGGATACCGTGAATCTGAGGTCTAACTATTTTTACCAGTGCTTTCTTATCATTAGAATGTAGTATTATCACAGTTTCTGTTACAGGTATGCAGTTTCAGTCGAGCATCCGCTATTGTGGACCCATTATTCATTGGATTGACGGATTCCTGTGGAGCTGATACTGGAATCAAAACCGACGACAACAGTAAAGATCTTAACGAAGATTTCAACTTGATATTCTCGGTGAGATTTCTGAAGAAGATAACCGGACAGATGAATAACCTTCAGTTTTATAAAGTTGGAACGCAAAATTCACATGGTCAGACGGTTGATGGCGAATGGATTGATGTTGTGCCTTCTTCACCCAATTCAGATGAGCTTCGTTGTTTGATATACAATGCCTTAAACACCTGCTCTTCTGACAAAATCTGTATTATGGAGAGTGGCTACTAACCGATTTATTTATATAAATTTAACGGGAGACCTAAAAACTGTACAACATTCATTACGTATAGTAAAATAGATACACTAGTTGCTGGGTATTTCATTCTGTTCTGTACTGGCCGTCTATGTCTTCTAGAAACTAGACACGTTTGAGCTAAACTCCAGGTTCTAACTGTCCAGACCGAACAACCCCAAATCTGCCCCAGACTGATAGTCACATTAACACCGTTTAAGTCTCCATGTCTTTGTGCACTACATAGCTAAGTTAAGACGGGTTCCATTGTCTAATACAACGGTAATATCCACCCTTTGTCGTTTTTGTAGTTGGGGATGGCAGGTTGGATCAGCAGTGGGTTGTTCAGCAGGCTAGGTCTCATCGGAGGAGTTAGGCCCAGTATACCGTATCAAAAGAAAAAAGAAAAGAAAAACAGTTACTAAGAGCATCTCCAATCACGCGATGATAACCAAAGATCAAAGATCAAATTTTTTGATCTTTGATCCGTCTCAAAAACAACGGGGTATGATCAAGCGAGTGCCTAGGATATCGCCTAAAGGTAAGCGAAGTATCAAGGTAACGCTTGAAAAGACGGACGAGAGACTAGTAGTTCGCCTGGTACAAGCGAGATTCTGCCCTACCGCCTACAAAAAAAAAACACAGGCGAAATCCCAACATTTTGCCCACTAACTAAGCGAAAGATCAGAGTTTCGCTGGTCGAAGCGAGGGGCCAAGATTTCGTCTATGTATTATGCGGATAACTCGTGTAAAAATTGTGCCGGGCGAGATGCAGGGATACCGCTTGGATTGAAGCGGAAGCTTGGAAGCCCGCTTGGATGACCTAAGGATCCCAAGCGAAATCTCTTAGCCTCGCTTGGACACGGGCGAGATCCCAAGATCTCGCCCCGTGTATTCCACTTCATTAATGAGAGAGTTAACACAAATTATGGTAAATTGGTTGGCCAAGCAAATTTAATTATTGTAAATTTGGAAAGCAAGCTAAAATTTGTACTTGAATGTTAGCTAACTCCTGATTAGCAAATCTACAAAACCACAAAAGTATTGCTGGCCCACTACTATAACATTCGGCGGGAGAGAGAGTTAACACAAATTAACTTGCACCTGAGCGAGACCTTGGGGTCTCGCCCAACCCCAAGCGTGGCCTTAGGGCCTCGCCCAAACCCAAGCGTAGTCTTGGGACCTCGTCCAACCCCATGCGACTCGGTAGCATCTCGCCCGTGTATGGAAATTTTTGGCGAAATCTCTGCTATTCGCTTATGAGTAGGCGAGCTTCTGGTTACTCGTCTGGTGGAGCGAAAGTTTAGCATAACGCTTGAGCTGGCGAAATGCCAACACTTCGCCCGTGTTTTTATGCGAGATGCTGGTACGTCGTCTGTGCACAAGCGAGGGAGTAGAGTTTCGCACGACTATAACTTTGATCGTCGATCAGCTATTACTTTTAATCCTGAACAGTGATTTTTCAACGATCAAATACTAAAAAAGATCGACGACTGCGGCTCATTTTCGTCGACTATCGATCATTTATAATCTTCAGTCGTCGATTTAGTCGACGACTGTGGACGCTCTAAGCAACTTTGGACACGAATAATTTAACGGATTCTTCATCATTAGAATCAGTCATATCATCATTAATATGAATAATTTAACGGAATCTTCATCATTAGAATCAGTCATATCATCATTAATATCTAAAGGAATTATACCTCTTTGTTTATGAACTGAAATATTATGATATTAAAGTAAGGTAAGAAAAAAAATGAGTAAAGTATCTACGAAACACTTTCAGTTCTACAACTTAAAGAAAAAAGAATTTACATGCGTCGATTTCATCATCATGGTCATCATTATCAATGTCTTCATCGGAGATATATTCATCTTGTGTTTTCTTTTTAGGGTTTTTTTTGAATTTTTTCAGCCGATTTTCTCCTTTCGCCATGATTTTTATGAGTTAAAGTAATACAATTATGAATGAAACTACTAACAAAGATGTAAACCCTAAATAAACCCTATTGAAATCGAGAACTGAAATAACCTTAAGTACTTTTGTCATCTAATAAGTTTGAGTCAGTCAGAAAAGTCTCAGATTATTCCAGAAACTCTTAACGTCATTATGTTTGGACTCCATTTATTTATTACTTAACTTGCTTCTTTAATGAATGCTTATTTTCAAAAATTAATCTTCAACACTTATCTAACGGATTTCTCTATAAAATGGTATCTGTTTTGCGGAGATTTTTCATATTTACAGGAAGAGAGCAAGCTAACTAGGGAAAGAGATAGAGATGTGTACAAGGCTTTATGAAACAACGGTGAAAGGAGATGTGGATGCTTTAATGGTGTTACTTGTAGACGATCCAGTTATTCTCACTCGATTAATCACTGACTTCCATGAAAATCCTATACATGTAGCAGTCATGTGTGGTCATGTAGATTTCGTGACCAGAGTTTTTGAGTATTACCCTCCTCCCCCCTCCCCCCTCCAGGTGGTATTTGGTAAAATAACTATGTGCTTTAAGGATAATTCTGGATAAACCTATGCACTTAGCTGGAACCACTATATTCGCTGACAGTGCCATACACATCCACTTCCTGTATATGATCAATAACACAATTGGGTTCCTTGAGCATAATATTATTTCTTATAAGTGGTTTGCCCCTGAAGAAAAGATTTTCCATTTGGATTCTAGCAACTATGTGGGTTGCACTTACATATACGGCATCGACCTACTTCATCACTTTGTCATCAATTTCAGCACGACACCTATCTAAACATCATGATCCTCCTGTTGAGGTACTTAAAGGTTGGTTCATTACAAGGATAATATTCATATGCATCCTTTTGTTTATGCACTTCCTCCGCCATATGTCCAAAAGAAAGTCAGAATTATAAAAATGTACCAGTCGTCGATTTTTTGTTAGATGTCTGGTATTCTTTTTAACCACAACTCAAAGCTTATGATGAATTACTAAAAATATCAAATTGTAGTTACAAAGTTGATGTGTTCAAGCTTTATAATTACTTAAAATGGTATGATTAAAATTGGATCTTATATATACAATGAGTGATATATGGTAAAAGCATGTAAACACAAACATGCATAATTTGTAGGAAACAAAAATATGAGATGGTGTAGCTTTTGAATCTTGTACTTCGACTGATTGCGGCGTAATTCCAGACACTTATCCACCATAAGGGCCAGTAGGATGCTTCAAGTACGGTAATTGTTATTTACACCTTGTTATTGGGCTTCTCCTCAATTTTCTCAGAAGTTGAACCCACAACCACCACTCTTAATCTCTAGCTCTCGAAAAAAATAATTTTACAGCATAACAGTTTGTTGGAACCTCCACTTGCTTTACAGTCAGAAACACAATGGGGTTTTTGACTTCCCTGAGTATAATTTTACAGCAATTCGAGTGCAGTCACCATTATTTACAGCAATTGTATGTGGATTACAATCACCTTAAACTTACAACGACAACTTATACTTCATTGCAATTGGCATTCATTTCAGCGTGCCAAATATCTTCATCATTTCAGCGGGGCTAATATCTCAGCGTCATACTGAGGGTAAAATGTTTGTGTGGCTAGGGTATGCACAGATTATCCGTTGGACCTCATTCATGGTTACTAGGTAAGCTAGGGGTCAAGTCCAAACATAAGCTAGGATGGACGGAGTCGAAGAGGATTACCTTTAGATTTGGAAACTGCTTTGAATTATGAGTATCTAGGCCAAACTCAAAAACAGTAAAACCTTGCAAACACAAACCGATAGTAGAAGTAGAAGAATTGTAAATCAAAAAATTATCACTATAAGCACTGCAAATGGGAACGGTCAGGTAAAAAGTCGGGCTATATTAGATGATTTATCTCATCATATGGCATAAGCATGAGGACATACAAAATAAAACACATGTGTAGATAATCATAGAGGAAACTAAAACGCAAGATAGTTTAGTTTTTGAATTCCATACTGTGACTGAACTACAAAAAACTAAATCAAAATTGTAGGTACGAAGCTGATTTTGAAGGATGTTGGAGTCTCTTGCTAATCCTAAAACATGCTTATTTATACTACAGTTGATTACTTTATAGGTATTATAAATAAAAATCGAACAATATTTGATGAACATTTATCTAACATGCTTACCATATAGTAAAAGTGATACATGCATAATTCATATATATTTACCACCTTGTTTATATTTGTTACTACTTGATTTTGTATTAATTTTAGTGTTTTGGTGTTTCTATAGGAGATACACCGAAAACCCGAAGTTATAAATAAATACGGTAATCGATCACAAAAAAAAATAAACACGGTTAAAGGGACTAACTTCACCTGCTTATCTCTTGGACAGTAACTACGGGCCTATATCTAATCACGTTGGTCTGAAGAGATTTGAAAAGTGGGAGACAAAGTCTAACTCTATCCTAGTAGAATAAAGAAAGTGAACCAGAAAAATGAGAAAAGCTTCTGACGCAAAAGTGGACGTGGCTAGAGAGGTGATGTTAACTTTCTATTAATTTTGGTCGGACCAAGACAAGAATAGAGATTGGTGGACTGAACAAAAAGTGAGAAAGTTTAAAAGAAGTAGAGAGTACAAGGGGGCACATGAATAGGAAGTTGAAGTGGTGTACTCTTCTTGGCTTGCCTGTTGGGACGTAACAAAAATTAGTTGACATAAGAAGAAGGTTAGGTGGCGGACATAAAAGAGAAACCTGAGAATAAAAGACAGAAGAAAGAGGCGTGAAAGGGAATTGGGGGGGTGGGTCTGACTTTTTGCTGGTTTCGGCGGGGTTTGACAGCAGGGAGAGAAAGAGGTTGACGGCTAATATTGGGGAAGTGATGAGAGAATATGGAGCCGTTCTATTTTGGGGGCTGGTGTATTGATTGAAAGGAGACGAGAAAGGGAGAGAGAAGAAAGAAGGAGTTTTTGGTTCTGTTCAAGGCTGGGGATTATTCGGCTGGAGTTTTGAACAGAGAGAGGAAAATCGGTTCTGGAGCGGAATACGAGACATGAAAAGGGTTTTATCTTTATTCTCTATTTTTTGTTAATTATTTTTATGGATTTTAAGAAATCCATAGCTATGTCTTGTTGATTTTGTGACTAGGGTTTTTGGTGGAAAACTAATTTGATTATGTAGTCTCATATGTTAATTCTTCATAATAATATTTTAAATAATGATTTAAATGTTTAGTAATTTTATTCAATATTTGCTTGGT
>JAJJMC010019832.1:3164917-3194188 GCA_023531435.1 Papaver californicum
ATGTTAATTCTCCATAATAATATTTCAAATAATGATTTAAATGTTTATTAATTTTATTCAATATTTGCTTGGTAATTTGTTGCATAAATAGTTGAATTGATTCAATATATTTTCCGTTTGATACGTCGTGCTTGGATTACGTTCTTTGACGATGTATGTTTATAGATTAAAATGAGATTTTTTGAAACTATATGTTGGTTAGATAGTTCAATCTCTTATTTATGCTTTTAAATTGATATGTCACGCTTAGTAACATTTGATGGTATGTGCTTTTCGATTAATAAATAATTCTTTAAAAATGTCAACTTAGAAGCGAATGGAATTGCATCAGTGAAACAATCTTAATATGATTTATAATGAGATATCTTCCGAGACACAAAATTAATTTCAATAGTGTCTCGAGTAATGCATGAGATTATTTTGGAGATTAATTTAGTTTACATGATTGAGAATTAGTGATACCAGATACCCTAGTTACCGACTCCATTCTTGTATAATTCTAGTTAGTTAAATTTTATTATTTAATTTCTATCTAAAAATCCCAAAAATATCATCATTGATTAGTTATTAGAGATATTAGTTGTAGTATTTTCCTTCTCCCTAAGGGTTCGACCCGTACTTGCCGTTGTCTACTAGTTAGACACCGTGCGATTGCGGTTATTTAAATAGATTTTTCAGAATCTTATCAAAAATCATGAAAACACATACAGACAACCGATACATGTGTAGATAGTCGAAGAGAAAACAAAAATACAGGATGGTTTAGCTTTTGAATCTTGTACTCCTGCTGATTTTAGCATTGATTCCAGATACTTGTCCACCATAAGGACCCATAGGTTTCTTCACATCTTGCACTTGTCCTTTACGCCTGGTTACTGATTTCTTGTGTTTGTCCTACAAAAAGGGAAGCAAAAGTGTTGTAAGATTACGGCCAAGAGGTTTATGCTATGATCCATCAAGAACTTAAAATGTTTTCCATGCTAGAATCGAAATTTGCTCCAAGTAATTCATCATAACACTTATGCTCTTCTTCACAAGTTGACTTCTCATTCAAAGTAGCTACTATTTCTGAATTTGGGGTAGCATGCACAAAGAAGTCATAATCATCATCGCTCTCATACACGACATAAGTCTTACCTTCAATAACTTTAGTGTTTCTAGACTCAACTTCTTCCTTTTGAATAGGAAAATGATCATTATGACGATCATGAGTTGAGCTAGTAGCACCGTTATTATCAATATTCAAAGTCTTGTCTTCTTCGAAATCATCATACTCTATATTGTTATCCATGGGAATATTAGAATAGGTTTGAGAAACTTCTTCCTTATTCTGCTCTTCATGAATTTGATTCATATCATTTCTGATGTTGTCTATATTCTGTTGAAGTTCTTGGAGTGATTCATTGTAACTTAGCTGAAATTCAAAAAATTGTTTTGTTGCTTGAAGCATCTCTTGCATCACGGGAATAAAAGATTCAACAAAATGATCAAATTTCTGATTTGAATATTGCTCCTCCAAATTTGGATGTGTACAACTTTTACTCATTACATAGTTTCCATCCCATCTCTCATCCCGTTGAATGGGTGAATGATCATAAATACGATCAGAAGTTGGGATAGATTCATTGTAACAAGGTCCGGTTGATTGTTTAGCAACTTGTTGTACTGCCTTTAGCTCATAAAGAATGTGACCGAGCATCTGCATATGTTTAGAATTAAACTGATTAAAAGTATAACTATCCTCCCATCCTTATGATTGTTCACGTACATACCCACTATAAGGTTGTTGGTATGTATGAGAATTATTACAAGGTCTTACAGGGTGATTATTGCCAATAAATTAGTTTCGATCATATCCCACATATGGTTGGAAGTAATAAGAATGAAATTAAAGTGATCACCATAATATGTATGGTTTTGTGAACCATAGATGTTATTCCCAAAAGGATACATCTTTGTATCTAACAAAAAAAAATTTTTATGCACACAACTCGTTTAGAAAACTTACCTCTTGTTCTAGACAAGTGATGAATACTACTTAACCAATTGCGCACACAAAAGAATGATTGATTGTACCTGAAAATAAGATTCTAAGCAAACAAATTAGTAAAATCTAAGAATGAAAACTAAATGCAAAATCACAAAATTAAATAACAACTAGAACTATCGACTGCTCCCCGGCAGCGGCGCCAATTTGACCAAGGTGTCAGACTCGTCAAAAATATGTTCCTTACTTTCTTACACTAACTAGTAGAATAATGATATATAAGCAGGTTCGTTCCTGAGGGAGCGTTGAGTTAAAATTATCGATAAATTTATGAAAATACGAATGACGCAAAAACTACGAAAACAAGTAAAAGAGGGAAAATATGAGGATGAGAATGATTAAGGATTCTTTCTCCACTGGTGAACATGAATACAAGTGAAATCTTCTTCAAATTATGTTTACTAAAAACCCTAGACAAGTTATGAGTTCAACAAGTCTATTAGACTCCAAGGTCACTTCGTAGAATAAGTTCTCTACTCGTTTCTAGCCAATCAAGCCACTTTGAATAAGCTCTCTAGTATAACTTTATTGACCGATATGCTTTATGAGTCGGGTTAATCCTAACCACATGTTCATAAGTTCGACATGTTAATTTAGGGTTATCTTTCACACGTCAAAGTCCACAAAATCCCATTGCAACATTGATATTTTGCTACTTGTGATTAAATCACCATAACAATTGTGAATCACGGCTCAAGAATCTAGCTTTAGAATTACAAACGAGTTATTCAATTGTACACTTGAAAACTCGCAAACAATCCATGATTATAAACTCGGTGAAAGACAAAGAATAAAACGATATTCAAAAGAAATACTAATCTGATAAATTCAAATCACATAGTTTCGAAATATCCCTAATCAAATAATCTGAGTTCATAACAAATAAAGAAATATAAAACTAGAATTAAAGGATCAACTAGACCAAAGCAAGCAGCTGGAATGGAGTTGGTCCTGTATTGGTGGTGCGTGAGTCCTTGCTGCTGGCTTGGTCTGTGGTGATGTAGACTTAGTGGAGTTGTTATGCTAACAAGTGAGAGGTGGATGTGAACTGTGAGGAGGGAGCAGGCTGGTGAAAGGGGTTTGGAGAGGAGCAGGAGCTCCTTTCTGTTGGTTGTGAACGGCAGTGGTGAGGTGTATCGAATGTTTCTTGGCTGTACCTTTTGCATCTCCTTTTATAGCTAATCTTCCTGCAATTTCAATTTCCATAAACAACAGGTTCCCCAAACCTATACAAATTCTAAAAATAGCTCTCAATCTCAGCCATCCAATCACCAAATATCAACGGCAGACACCATGATTTCATACTGTTTTCTCGGCTTGAAATTCGTTCCAAAACTGAAAGAGTGATATCATATCTTCTTTTCCTGTAGGCTTCTAAATCAAATCCAATTTACTGCCAAACACGCCCCCCTTCACTTCCCACAGAGCCATGGCTAATAGCTGCACAAAACTAAGGTAAATTGGTTGGGGACTTCTATCGAACACTAGATGTGCGTCTAGCTCGCTGATGATAGCTGTGTATTGGATGTTCTTTGGAAGCTATCAATTTAATTCCTTCCCTACAATGAGTGTAACAATCAAACCAAACCCACAAAATTTCAATCAATATAATCATCTCAAACCCAAAACTCATTGTCTTTCCGTCCAGACCACAACCAACAGTGAACTCCTCTTCTCAGCCTCACTATCCATCTCTAATTCATTCACAGCTCTCTATCTCGAATTCAATCAGAAAGACCCAACACCTATCTTCAATCTCTGTTGCTGTTGCTCGAGTTGACTGCACTCTTGAATCTCTTCCCTGTTCACTTCTTCTCGGCCACAACTCAGACTCGAGCCATGTTCTTCATCTGCAATTTCTCTCTCGAACCAAAGTAATTCAAACCCAACAGAAGGTTCAACTTCATCTTCTTTCTCTGCGACCACAACTCATCTGCGTCACCTTCTAAAATCTTATATTTCTCGGCTAAACTCAGATTCCTTCCTCGTCTTCTTGATTTCACAGCAACAACTTCTCAATCTGAATTTCAACTCCACTTCTTCGCTGAATTTCTCATCCTCAAACTTCTTTCTCTTCTCTCGATTGCTCAGCGTCTCCATAGCAGACCCTTGAACTCATAGTCTACCGGCGTGAACTCTTGACGCAGTTGTGAGAGTAAGAGATAGGTGCAGGGACAAGAACTCGATTGTGAACTAATTCCGACCTAATTTTCTGCCTGTTCAAGTTGCAAGTGTAGACTGGTGGCCCCGAGCAAACGCAATTTGAATTGTGAAGTGGCATCCCTTATCAGTTTTCCTTAATGCTTTAAAAGCTTGGGTGCTCTTCCAACAACAAGAGTACCAAATAATGTCTTGCACCTCCATTTATCTTCATTTATGCCGAACCACATCGAAGTATCTATAAAATACTAAACAAAAATAATATATAAAATTTACAAAACGAATAATTAAAAAAATATTAAAAATTGATACTATTTATAAAATATTAAATAAAAATAATATAAAAAATTTAATATAAAAAATTAATATTAGAATTAGTTATTTTAAAAACATATCAACACAACCAAGTTATAGAATTTATTATTTTAAAGATAAGTAACGGGTGCCCATATCTATCAATTTACTGAGTATTTATATATACGTCCTATCTTCTATTACTCTCCACAGTTTCACGTTGGCAGATCCAAGTGACGAGTCTCATGGGTTCAAGAAAAGCAAGTATTGGGTATTGTTGTGGCCGAAAATAGATTAGAAAAGAGACATGCTCGAATTCAAAATGAAATCAGATGAGAGATGGCTTTTCAGTAAAGAGAAGACTAGATGGAACTGCAAAGAGAAAGATTGGGTTTTAGATTGAACATGTGATGGAGCTTAATCTCGAGAATTAATGGCAGATAGATGATGGCTAAATGGGTTTTGGTTTGGAACTGTTGCCGTGGAGAGAATGAGGTCGTGGAGTTGATGCTAGTCGAGAAATTGAATAGAAAACCTGGGTTTTGTTTTATTTCGAATTATACAGGGAAACAATAGTGAAGGAGGAGATGGTCTGAGAAGAAGAAGTGATGTTTGCCGTAATGGGTTATTGAAATTGGCTGTGAGCAATAGGTTGTGTTGGACGAGATGGTTGGAAGAAGAATTGATTGTATGTGACCAACGAGAGCAAGAGAAAGAGATATGCTACTGTCTTTAAACAAGAAGGGTATTGTGCTCGAGCTGTAGGGTGAATGATGAATAGAAGAAATTCAAGGTGAAAATTTGTCGCTGCCTGAAAGGAAGAGTATGGCCGAGAAGAGAGAAAACAAGATGGGTGTGATTACCAAAAATCTTGCGTCTTTGGATCACAACAAATAGAATTTGAAACATAGTAAAGTTTGATATCATACCATAAAATCAACTCATATTAACATTTAGAAGATGATAATCAATCAAAACAAGAAATGAATTGACTCAGGTATTTAACGTGGTTCGACAATCAAATTGTTTACATCCACGGGTGATAAAGATTTGTATCATTTTTATTATTCATCATCATAAGTTACAGAAGAATGATATACTATAAAATCATAATCATGTTAATCAAGGAACAATTGAACTAAATATTTACACAAGTCTCATACCTAAACTCTTGCTCTGATTCTATGCCTTATGTCCAATTTTCTCCAGATTTTCCAGTCTCTTTTCCTGTTTATGAGCTTGGTATTTATAGCCAATTTGATGGGTCCCCCAATTTACCTTTCCACATATTTGTTTTTATCCATTCTTTGAAATGAAGTATAATCCCGCAAGACTTATTTGTATTTTCCGCAAGGCTGGATCGTGCTTACCGCAAGACTTAGCATGCACTTTGCTTATTTCTCTTGGTTTCTCATTAGATGTCCCGCAACTCTTTTGCGGACTTGCGTTCAAGTTGTTGTTTTTGGATTTGGATGAACATTGCAGTCCTATTAGAGTCACAGCATGTCTGACACGTGGCCCTTGAAAGTGATTTGTCACGCTTCAGTTTTCTTTGTTCCGCAACCTATAAAGCTGATACATGTCTCTCATGCATCGATGCTCATCATTTCCTTTTGCTGTGTCAGGCTTTCTCACAACTTGGGTGTCAGTCAGTCAGCAAGGCTATCTTTTTCGAGCTGTGTGTTTTGTTTCTCGCAACCCACGTGTCAATCATGCAACAATGCTGTCAGGTTCAAATCTTGTCAAATTTTCAGATGTCTGTTCAGTACTTCTCAAAGGGTTTTGTTTCAGTGTTTCTCGTCCCATCGTAACTCGTTACTTCTCCAATAGTTTTTTAACACGTGTAGTTTGGAATTTATTCCCTCATAATTTGCCCCTTTTTTCTTTCAAATTTTAACACATGGCAAAAATTTAGAAAAGGAAAAATAATAATTATTACCTTTCTGATTTTCACACCTGCAATAACTTCTCTTTCCAGGCTTAGTTGCACTTTCTTCCGATTTTTCGCTAGCAGTAACGTCTTTTCCCACGTTTTTGTCAGTTGGCGGTTTCGAGGTAATTAAATCTCTTATAAGGTTTATCCATTTTTCAGTTTTCGACGGTTCGTCCGTTTCAGCTTTCTCCTATTTAATGTTAGTCATATCCCTTATTATATTCTTTATATCATTTGTCTTCTTCTTCTTAAAGTTTTTGTGCTTTTCATTCTTCTGAGCTTTTTCAAAGATTCTTCAGCGTCTTTTCATTCTCCCAAACTTTTGTGATGAAGAAATTTTGCATCGGGATCAAGTTTTTTGTTCACTCAATCCTTTGATTCTTTTTTTTCTTTAGTTTCATTACAGGTAATCCTCTTGACTTTTTCTTTCATGTATTTGTTCATCTTTTTTACTGAATCTTTTTAGAGTAAACAGTGATGATGATGATGCTGATGATGTTCTTATTTCTGTGTTTATTATTTGTTGGAGTGTATGACAATGATGATGATTCTTTTGTTTTGAAGTTTGATTACTTTATTATGATTTTTTTTTCTCTTGATCAAAAAATTGTTTGCTGGTCGGCATTCTGATTATGCGTTCATCTTGTTGTTCTTCTGACTTGTATCTTTCATCTTGTTGTTCTTCTTACTTTTATTCATGATGTATTTATCTTTTCTGGTTTTCTCATGTAGATAAAAATTTATCATGGCTGGAGAAATGTTGGTAAAGTCACTGGTGATGCTTCTTATCAGGATGATCATCCTTTGATTAGGAAATCATCTCGCTACCCTGTGTCGAAAGGTCATCCTTCTGACTCTACAAAGCCCGCAAGTGTTCCTGTTGCGGCCAGCAATCCTACTCCTAAGAACAAGCGGTCTCATGATAGCTGTAGCTTTAGGTCAGTGAACCTTGAGGAATTCAAAAGGAAACATCATCTTTGCCGATTCAAAGTCTCCTTCTATGATCATGTTGAAGATGAAATTTCAATGGAAATGATGGAAGGATTTGATTACAGTAACAACAAGCTATTAATTTATGCGGGAGCACTAGATGCAAGTCTACAACTTCCTTTGTACCAGAGCGAAAATCCTTTTCAATTTGAGGTTCTCGCCAGCCGTAACCAATCCCAACATGGCTTAGTCCGATCCGTTACTCAATATAATGGAAATTGGTGGCGCGTGCTGGACGAATATAGCATGCGAAGCCAAGGAAGAACCAATTTTACCTGTTACGTTCCTAACCCTGCGGAACGTAAACATTACACAGTCGAGAACTTTCATGCTACATATGCGGACAACATTGCCGCGAAGAATTACAAGAAATAGAGTGTTGGCCCGGGCCGCAAAGCTGGTGAGGGATTCCGCTTGCTAACGGAAATTGATAATTCCAAGCTAAAATACATTCCAGGGACACAAGTTCCTTTAAAGGAAAAAATTCGCGAGGATCACGATTTCAAATGGTACCGCACCCCTCTAGTCATTGAGGGTCGATGGGTCTTCGGGTTCGTCCCAGATAATGTGGTCTACAATCTTCTTACACGTTTTGATGGTTACTGGCCTTGGCGGCTAAATTTTACTGGTTTCAATTTTCCACTTGTCACTGTGGTACGTAAAGTTTCTCTCTGTCTTTTTATATCATATTTTATATATTGCTTAATGCTTAAAATTTCTCTCTGGTAGTTAATTTTTTTTTTTTTGTAGCCGCAAACTGATGAGAGCGCAAAAGGTGACGCGGGAGTGAAGCGCAAAGCCGAAATCCCCGCAGAAAATGTATTGTTTTAACCTAATGAATTCTAATAATTCTTATGAATTTCATTTAATGAATTGTTGCGGTTCATTAATATGGTCGGAAGAAGGTTAAGGGTGCACCCCGGGCTTCGACTGACAGGGAAGAGGGAGAAATTCGAGATTCATCGTCCAATCTTGAGAGGTGAAGGAAGCTCTGCTCCTGAGAGACGTGAAGAAGAGCAGAACATACCTCTTCAAATAACAAATTTTGAGTCTGCGGAACAAGTTGGTGCTGCGGAAGAAATTTCAGATGCTGCGGTCAATTTTTCGCACCAAACTGTCATTCCTGATCCTTCTTTCTTTTTATAATTCTCTCCTTTATTCGTTGATGAACCACTTGAGGCTGCCACAAGTGAAGATGATTCAACTGACAAAGAGGATTGCCTTATAGAAGGTGATCCTAAAAATACTTCAGAAGTGGAGGATGCGCGTGCAAATGCTGTGGTAGCAGATGAGTCCGTGAATACTAGTGCAGCGGGTAGTGTGCTCGTAAATACTATGGTAGAAACTGGACCTGCCATAGTTAATGTTGCGAGTGTGGCTGTTGCTGATGCAGTGCAGTCAAATAAAGAGATCCCGCATAGGTAAAGGAATTGCGGAAGGTTCATATCTCCTGGCTAAAGAAGATAAAGCCTTCCGTTGGTTCATGTCAAAGGAACTTCTATCAGTCCCAAGTGATTCCTTACCGGTGGAAGCGGATAGTCCTTCAATCTCGCATTTACGGGAGTGCATGCGGGCTGCACCTTACGACATGGTGAATGACGTCTGGCTAAGGGTCCAAGGTCAACTTGTTGATCCCACCTTCTTCATAAGCCAACCTTCTTCTCTTGCGGAGACAATTGCTGTCGCGGATGGATAAGTATATTCTTTCCCGCAACAGGCTCTTCTGCAGGTATTCTTATTGTTTTTATATCCTTTGATTTCTCCTTATTTTTATCTGTAATTCTGTAAATCGCAGCTTGGGCGGGGTCAAAACGCCGCACATACAACGTATAAATTTTTCAAGGCGCGGTCCACAATGATGGAGTCCCAATTTATGACTGTAGAAGAGGAAGCTATAGGCTTGAAGCGGGAAAATGACACGCTTCGCCAACAATTGCTTGACCTTCAAAATCAAGGTTTAATTCTTTCTATCTTGTCAATTTTTCTTAAATTGTTTACTTGTTTTCTGAACTACTTCATGGGATCAACGGGGGATTCAGAACTTATATCTAGGATGCGGCGTAGAAATAAACAGTTGAGAGATCATGTAGTGAGAGTTAACAATGAGGATATGGAGATCAAGATAAGATTTAACAACCTTGTTGATAGTCATGATTTGGGCATACTGAAGTACGATAAATTAGAATCGCAGCATCAGCTTTTATTTGGCGAGAAAATCCGCAAGAAAGTGGAGTTTGATGCTAATTTATCGTGGACTAAAGATTGCGTTCTTGAAGCACGGGCAAGATTTGATAGGTTGGAAGAAGAGAACCGCAAACTTTGTATAGAACGTCAGAATATCCTTGCGGGATTCTCTCGTTCCGGATCGTATCACAATTCTCAGCTTTCTTCATACATAACTAAGCTCATTAAAGACAAAGATAACTCAGCTTCAGAAGCTCATGCTAAAGGGAAAGCCCTTGCGGATGTTCAAGTTAGAATCCGTAATTTATCTGATTCCGTTCTTCATCGTGAGAGCGACATTTTCCGTTTGCACAAAGAAGTAGCAAGGTGTACATCTAAATTGAATCAATTGCGGAATAATGAAGCAGAGTTAAATCAGTGTCATCAAAATCTTCAACAAATCACTGCCAATTATAATAAGCTTTCGGGAGAATATGATCTTCTTGATGTTACTAAGGATGCAATGAGTCGCGAATTAGCAGAGTTTGAATCCCTCGTAAAAGGTATTCTATTTTACCGCATATTTTAAATTTAATATTATTCCCATATTGATTGACCTGTTACTTTTGTTTCAGGTTTTGAAGAAAAATTTAAAGATGCAGCCGCAAGAGCTGCTAAGGTTGAAGGAGAGCTTGGTGCTGCAAATACTAGGATGGAAGAACTCAACAAGCAACTAGAGCTGGCTTCTATCAAGGCTAATGAAACGCAAACTCACCTAGAGCTTGCCTCTATCAAGACCAATGAAGCGCACGCTCAACTTGAGCTTTTATCTTCTAAAGTTAAAGGAGCTGAGGACAAATTATAACATGAAGCTCTGAAAAATGAAAGCCTTGTTCGGGACTTATCTTCAGAGAGAGGGAAAATAAAATTTTGGAAAACAAAAGTCCGAAATTCCGAAGCCGAAGTAAATCAGTACAAAAAAGAGCTTGAAAACAGAAGAGATTATATTTCTTGGTTAAGTGCCAAACTCGAGTTTTAATTGCAAAAGCAGTCAACAATACTCTTGACCAAGTACAAGCTGATGGATTTTCCAAGATTTACAAGCGCAAAGATGTCCCCGATAATCCTCTTTTTGAAGCAGATCTTCCCACACCTTAGTTTTCTTTGTTGTTGCTTAGTTCTTCTTCACTTTCGAATTGTATTTGCACTCTCATTTTGCTTTGTATATTTATCCCTGAAAAATAATTTTGTGAATATATATTTCGATCGTTAGTTCATTGAATTAGTGTGACTTGATTAACCGCAAGGAAGATTTGTACCTTGAGTTATATTAAGGGCTGCGGCGTATATCTAATTTCTCTCTGGCCAGGAGGAAATTAAGATGCTGTCCCTAGAGCATATCCTAAAATGGAGAGTATCTGATACAATAATTAATGTCATGTTAGGCACCTCTGTAATGAAAGATCCAATAGTCATATATTCATAAACATTTACATGGACTTTCTAGAGAGATTACATTCTGCTGCTTTACCTAGTATGAACCCAAATTATTGTATAATTGTATTGCTAGTCATGGGTAATATGGTTTGAGATATTGCGTGTTCCAAGGATGCCGTAAGATTCTTACGCAAATGGTATAATCCTTGTCCCGCAATATCTTGTATAATGTAAGGTCCTCCCCATGTAGGTGCAAACTTTCCTGCTTTTTTATTCCTTTGGTATTCCGGGATTTGCCTTAGAACATATTGTCCTTCCACAAAGTTTCACAACTTCACTTTTTTATTGTATTCTCTTGCCAATCTTATTTGATAATTTTCCATTTTTTGAAGTGTAACTCCTCTTCTTTCTTCTAAGTCATCCTACTTTTCAAGCCTTAGGTCTGAGTTTAAGTTTTTCTCCCATGCTTCTGTTCTTGTTGTGGGTAAAATGACTTCCGTTGGAATAACTGCTTCTGCTCCATAAGTAAGAAAAAATAGTGACTCTCCAGTGGATTCTCTCCTTGTTGTGCGATATGCCCATAATGTATTATGAAGCTGTTCACACCATCGTTTTATGATGGCCATCGAGAGTTTTTTTCAGATTCATGGAAATTATCTTATTTGTTGCTTCGGCTTGTCCATTGCTTTGTGGATAGAGCGGAGTTGACTTGTTCTTTTGGATATTGGATACTTCGAAAAGCATATCGATATTTTTCCCTTGTAATTGCCGTCTATTATCTGAAACTATGGCTACCGGAATTCTAAATCTACAAATTATATTCTCAAATAAAAATATGAAAACATCTGTATCTCTAATATGTGCAAGAGCATTCGCCTCAACCCATTTAGTGAAATAGTCTGTGGCTACAATCAAGTATTTTCTTTTTTGAGTACCTTCCACTAATGGCCCAACAATGTCTATCCCCCATTTTGCAAATGGCCAGGGGCTGAGTACGGAATTAAGTTCGGTTGTAGGATCTTTGATTCTTTTCGCATAACGCTGACATTTTTCACATCTTTTTACCACGTTTTCTGCATCTTTATGCAGAAATGGCCAGTAATATCCTTGCGTTTTTGCTTTTAATGTAAGTGATCGTCTTCTATTATGATTTCCCGCATCTCCATAATGTATATCTTTGAAAATTCGTTGTCCTTCTTCTTGTGATAAACATCGAAGTAACGGTCCCAAAAAGGATCTGCGGTACAGAATTTTATCCCGCAACTGATAATTCACAGATTTTGGTTGCACCTTCCTTGCCTCTTTAGTATTTGCGGGCAAAATCCCATCTTGTAAGTATTGATGTATTGAAATCCTCCAATCTTCTCCGCATAATTTATTTTCTGATTTTTGTGGAAAATTTGTATCATCTTTAACAGCTGCATCTTCAATATCTTCCCCAACTTCTTCCATGTTTTCGACTTCCCACAACTTAATTGACGGTTCATAAATGCGCCCAATTTTGACCGCTGATGTATTCTGATCTTTTATCATTGAAGAAATAAATGCTAATGCATCGGCATGGCGATTCTTATCTCTGGATACATGTCAAAAGATTATATTTGGAATTTGAGACGCCAACTTTTGCACCAGATTCTTGTATTCTATCAAATCTTCATCAAGCGCTTGATATTTTAATTCAACCTGCCGAATTATTAATTGTGAGTCACTTGTGAGTCGCACATCGCTTATCCCCAGTTCAATGATGAGTCGAAGAGCATGAACCACAACCTCATACTCTACTGTGTTATTTGTATGTTCACCGAACTCAAGTCGAAATGCATGTACCATCCGATCTCCCGTAGGAGTTGTAATCACAATTCCAATTCCTGCACCTTCTTTATTTCGTGCTCCATCAACAATACTTCCCATCTGCGGGAATTTACAGAACTTAGAATATATTGGGAATCATCATCTTCTATTCCGGGCAAACCTTGGATTTCAAAATCATCATCTAATGGTAAATCCACAAGGAAATCTGCCAGGACTTACGACTTTTGTGCAGTTTGCATTTCAAATAAGATGTGGAACTGTTCCAGTTGTGCATTCCATTTTGCTATTCTTCCTACTTTTCCCATATTCTTCAGTACAGACTCTAGCGGAGCTTTGCGTGGTACCCGCACACGTGCGTAATTTCTGGGTAGAAAAACCAGTGCTAAAATTAATTGTTCAATTTTGGTATAGTTTCTTTCTGCAAGGTTAAGAGTTTTTCTGATGTAATACACTGGTTTTTCTACTTTCTCATTTGTTCGTACCAATATTGCACTTACAACATCTTCTGTTGCGGCTATGTACAAGGCGAGCACTTCTTCAGGTTCTGGATTTTGTAGTGCAGGTAATGTGGCGAGATAGGCTTTAATATTTTGGAAGGCTTGCTCACAATTCTCGTTCCATATAAATTTATTTTTCTTTTTCAAGGTGTCAAAAAAGGGCTTATATTTGTTCGATGACCTTGCAATGAATCTGCTGAGTGCGGCCAAATAACCATTTAATTTCTGTACTTCTTTAACATTCCTTGGAGATGGCATATTAACAATTGCCTGAATTTTTGCCGGATCAACTTCAATCCCTTTTTTGGTAACCAAATACGCCAAAACATTTCCTGACGTAACCCCAAAAACGCATTTATCTAGATTGACTTTCATTCTGAATTTCCGTAAAGCCTCAAATATTTCTCTCAAGTCTTGTAAATGATCCTTTGAGAGTTTACTCTTTATCAACATGTCATATACATAGAATTCAAGGGTGCGGCCTATCCATGGTTTAAAAATTGCGTCTACCAACCGCTGATATGTTGCTCCTGCATTTCTTAGACCAAATGGCATTCTGGTGTAGCAGTATAAACCGTGTGGAGTGAAAAATGCACTGTGTTCTTGGTCTTCTTCAGGCAATCTGATTATACCCTGAATTCCCTTCCATGAAGGATAAAGCTTCATGTCCTTCAACAACGTCCACCAACTGATCAATGCCGGGAAGCGGATAACTATCTTTTGGGCATGCCTTGTTTAAGTTGGTGAAGTCTATGCAAATTCTTACTCCGCCATTCTTTTTTGGTACAATCACCATGTTTGAAGTCCAAGTTGGGTATCGCACCTCTCGAATAAACCCTGCATCCATTAACTTTTTCAACTCCTTTTCAACTGACAAATGATATTCGGGTGCTACCTTGCGTATGCGTTGCCAAAAAGGTATAGTACCCGAATGTATATGCAACTCATGTCGAACAATGGTTAGGTCGATGCCTGGCATGTCCTCCATCTTCCATGCAAAAATATCCACATAGTCTCTAACTAGAGTAACCAAATCAAATTCCCTTTCCACTTCCATCAATGTTCCGATCTTAATCATTCTTGGGAAATCTTCTGTTCCTATGTTGATATTTTTAGTTTCTTCAATTGCTGTAAAAGTAGATTTGGGAGCTCCTAATAATGTGGGAGTCCCCTTTAATTGCTATGCTGGAAGACTACCCTCATCAACTTTCGGAATGCTTTCCTCCATCGAAATATTTTTATTTGTCTCTTTTTCTACCTCACTTCTCGCAGTCTTAATCAAATATTGGCTTAGGGATTCTTCTTTAGCCTTCATCTTTCGTTCTTTTTTCCTATTTTGTTGCTGCTGTAACCGTTCTTCATTCATGCTGATTTCTGCAAGAATACAAGATTTTGCTACATTTTGATCTCCTTTTATCTCCATCTCCCCTTGCGGCGTCGAGAATCGCAAGTATTGGTGATATGTTGAAGTTACCCCTTTCAACTGATAAAACCATTGTCTACCAATGATGTCGTTATATGGAGATGGAGCCTCCACTACACTGAATTTAGTCAGACTACTGATCGATCCAGCCGTAACATCAAGTAAAATTTCCCTTTTGGTTTTGAGGCTATCCCATTAAACCCATAGATTGTGTAGCAAGATGGTGTAAGCTGATCATCTTTTAATCCCATTTTCTAGAAGGTGTTATAAAATAATACATTAAGAGAACTGCCCCCATCCATAAGAATTTTCTTGACATTCCATCTTGATATTGGAAGAGTAAGCACCAGCGGATCATTGTGTGTTTCAATCTCCTGATCAACCTCGTCCGCTGAAAATGTTAGCGGGGAAGCCATCCATTCTTCCAATGTTTCAGTTACTCTTACTGCAACTTTAAGGAATTCATGCTTGTAAACCCTTTTATGCAGTTTCTTATCAATATCTACACTCATAGATGATTGACCCGATTCAGAATAGGAAATCATATTGATAGTTTGATAATTATGCGGAATATTTACAGGTTTTCCCATATTGTGCCTTGGTGGAGGATTGGGAAAATAAATAAATTCTTTGATCTCCCCCGCATCAACCAATTTTTGAACTAGCATTTTCAAATTTCTGCATCGGCTTGTGGAGTGGCCCTGTTAGCAATGAAATTCACAATACTCCTTCTAATTCAATGTGTGTGAAGGCTGCTTTCCTTTTGTCCATGACCAATAAAAATCTTGCATGTTCTTTATTGCATTTAAAATTTGTGGGTAAGGGTGTTAAGTTTAGTGAAAACTTGCTCCTCAAATTGGCGGATAAATTTTCTTCTTTTATTTGTCATACCTCGTTTTGATTCAACGTCGGGATTTTCTCCCGCAACCCTCTTTCTGGAACTCATCGATGGTTCTACAACATTTGCCCTGTTGGTATCCCTCTGATGCTGGGATATTATTCTCGGATGTTGGTTTTGAATATCCTGCAATGTTACATATTTTTCAATAATATCCCTGAGGTCCCCTTCGGTTTGCGGATTTTTATCATGAATACCAACAAAAAGTGGGCTTTGTCGGTTAGCTATCCCCCATTCTAGCTGTTAATAGCAATTTATGGAGTTACATTGCCTACTGCCATCGATCCGTGTAGTCTCGGATGGTCTCCTCTGTCCAAGATGCCAGGGAAAATAACTTGTCCACCCCTGCGTCTGCGGGTTTATTATACATATATTTCTCTAGGAACTTGCGGGTCAATTGTGCGTAAGAATGCACTGATCCTTCCGGAAGGTTATCATACAACGTTAAGGTTGTCCCTTTCAATCTTGACGGAAAATACCAACACATAACAACATCATCTCGTTCTCATCGGGCCATGATGCGGTTGTAGTATTTCAGGTGAGTCGCTGGATCCTTGGTCCCATCATATAATTCGAAAATAGGAAGATTGCACTTTTGCGGTATTGACGTATACGCAAGGTGTGGTGCCAGCGGTGTTCTTCTGGCTTCTTTTATCACTTCTTCAAGTCGTCCTCCTTCTTTATTTTTCAAAATTTTAATTTCTTCTCGTATTTGTTCCATGTCCTCACAATTTTTTTCCATCTGTTGTTTTACAACTCTGAATCATCAAGATCTAATCTATCAAGTTCATACCGCTGACGTGTGGGTTCCACTACCATCACTCTTTGATCCTTATTGAATTTTGAAATTTCTTCTTGCAGGTCTTTTAGAGCTTCTTGCCCCTGCATTCTAGTTATAGATGGTTCCGCAGCATGCTGGGATTTTTGTTTGAGCATTTGGTTTTCTTGGGGTCAAAAGTGTAATTTTTTCCGCACAAGTCTGTTGTTCCTTGCGCTTCTCATTCATTTCTTCCATTAATTGATGAATGAGGTTGATACTATTTTGAGATATTTCTTCAGATGATTGACTAGTTGTCTGATTTTTAGAATTGTTTACTTGATCATTCACGGGTTGTGGCCCTTGTGATTCTTCCACCCTTTCTCTTTCTTGAGGAATCTCTATTGCCTGACTCCCCAAATTCTCTATATTAACATCTTGATCTTGCATGGTTCTATGTGTCACTGTTTTCATTTATGTAATCCCTTTTGAGATATTGTGATTTCTTCTTGGCTCAGTCTTATGTTGTTGTAGGAGTTTCTTTACCAATATTCTAAAAGAGTTCAGATAATAAGTTATGTGTTTCAAAATTTTTTAATATTCGTAATAAGTATATTAAGCAATTTGATTGATAAAAAATATTTAACCAAAATTTGACATATAACACATAAACTAGATAATTTTTTCAATTTTCCTCTGGTTTTATAAGTTCAAGTGCAGATAAATCAATAGTAAATTCGGAAATTCAGTTCAAAACTTATTTCACTGTTTTAATAAGAATCAAAAAATAATTAAACGTAAAAATAAAAAACTAGATAAACATAACACAATTTTTGGTGAGAATTAATGAGCCAAATTTTCAAATCCATGGTGAAAAGAATAACTTGGGAAATTCAACATATATATGAGAAGTATGAAATAAAGAAATATTGTATATGAACATAATAACCAATTCTACATAAACACCAACTGATATAACAAGATTCAAGATTTTAAAGATGAAAATTTGGACAGGTAGAATAAATTCTTTACTCGTCCCTGTTTGTAGCGCCAAATTGTGATTACCAAAAATCTTACGTCTTTGGATCACAACCAATAAAATTTGAAACATAGTAAAGTTTGATATCATACCATAAAATCAACTTATATTAACATTTAGAAGATGATAATCAATCAAAACAAAAAATAAATTGACTCAGGTATTTAACGTGGTTCGACAATCAAATTGTCTACATCCACGGGTGATAAGATTTGTATCATTTTTATTATGCATCGTCATAAGTTACACAAGATTGATATACTATAAAATCATAATCATGTTAATCAAGGAACAATTGAACTAAATATTTACACAAGTCTCATACCTAAACTCTTGTTCTGATTCTATGCCTTATGTCCAATTTTCTCCAGATTTTCCAGTCCCTTTTTCTATTTATGAGCTTGGTATTTGTAACCAATTTGATGGGTCCCCCCTATTTACCTTTCCACCTATTTGTTCTTATCCATTCTTTGGAATGAAGTATAATCCCGTAAGACTTATTTGTATTTTCCGTAAGGCTTGATCGTGTTTCCTGCAAGACTTAGCATGCGCTTTGCTTATTTCTCTTGGTTTCTTATTACATGTCCCGCAACTCTTTTGCGGACTAGCGTTCAAGTTGTTGTTTTTGGATTTGGATGAACATTGTGGTCTTGTTAGAGTCACAACATGTCTGACACGTGGCCTTTGAAAGTGATTTGTCACGCTTCAATTTTCTTTGTTCCGCAACCTATAAAGCTGATATGTGTCTCTCATGCATTGATGCTCATCATTTCCTTTTATTATGTCAGGCTTTCCCGTAACTTGGGTGTCAGTCAGTCAGCAAGGCTATCTGTTTCGAGCAGTGTGTTTTGTTTCCCGCAACCCACGTGTCGATCATGCAACAATGCTGTCAGGTTCAAATCTTATCGAATTTTCAGATCTCTGTTCAGTACTTCTCAAAGGGTTTTGTTTCAGTGTTTCTCGTCCCATCGTAACTCGTTACTTCTCTAATAGTTTTTGAACACGTGTAGTTTGGAATTTATTCCCTCACAATAGGTTTGCATTCAATTGCAAATCAGTTGAGGATTTGAATAAGAATTTTTTTTCTTTGTCGAAAACAACCATGGAGTTGAAGCTGTTGATGTTTTGCTAATGGTGATGGTGTTGTGCTTGCTTATTGAATGGATTAAATGATGTGGATGATTAATATTTGCAGGGAAGGAGATAACTTGATAATTGATTAACCAATTTCAAACGCCTGATTTACCACCAGGATTGCACATTAAATGTTTGGTTAATTGCGTCAAAGAGATGTCGAAAATGTTGAAGATTCCTGACAGGTTTAGTTGCTTTGAGGTCCTGTCTCTATTAGTATTTGGCAAGTTTTCCAAGGGTTGTGAGTTTGGTCCTGTTTCTATCAGTATTTGGCAAGTTTGCCAAGAGTTGTGTAATACAGCCAAATTAGGAAATTTAGAGAATTAGATATTTAGGGATCAGGGTTCTACAAGTTAGCTTATATATAAGCAGTCACGCACAAAAAAGAGAACATCTTTTCCAGAGGCGCAAGGTTATTTTCTGGGGAGCTAGGAATTTGGAGAAATCCACAATATTCCTTTAGGGTTTTCTTTGGTTTTTATTTTCTTTACTTTTATATGTGTATGAACTCCATAGCTATGAGTAGCTAAATTTCTTTATTATTGGTTAAGGATTAAAGTTGATTTCTCAAATATGGTATTTGGTTAAAATATTAGTTTTGTCTCAACATTTGTCGTTTGTGATTCATTGTTCATAACTTTTGCATGATTTGAACGTTTAGTTGGTTGAGTCTGGAATCAATTTAACTTGTTTTTCATATCTAAAGTTAAATTAGGGTTTTCAATACGAAAAAGTTGATAAATTCAGATTTCAAGTAGTATAAGTGTGATTGTTGCTTGTAGTGATACATCCTAGCAATCACATATGAATCATAACCTTTGTTAAATTGAATTAGTATGTTTTCCACGTTCAATTACATTGATTAACCTTATTTCACAATACGTAATGCTCATGCGGAATTTAACTTGATTGGTGCTTTTTACACGTTGGGTTGTTTTCTAGGTAGAATTCATATTCGCATCTTTTTAATGTGTTTGTGATGATTTTCAATAATAAACGGGATATTCTTGCGATCAAGGTATTTTAAGGTTTTTGACAATGAGAGTTTAAATACCAATTCTAGTTATTGATACAAATACATGTTTGTGAATGATACAATCCCTTAACCAATATATTCTCAACTCTTGATTACTTCAACTATTTGATTTGTTTTTGTTTTAAGTTTTTATTACTTTCGTAAATTCTGAAAAATCCCCCTTGTTACTTAAGAAATTGAAACCGAATAACAACAATAGCCTCCCGTGGAAAGAACACTCACTTACTCTAGCTTCATAATAAATCTTTTATGAGTGAGAAAGTGGATATATTTTTGACGTGGTACGACAGACATCAAATTTTGGCGCCGCTGCCGGGGAGGAAAAGTGGATTGTTATTTTATTTTTGATTTTTGATTTTAGTTTTTAATTTCGTTTGTGAGAATCTTATTTCAGGTACCGTCTCTTTTGTAAATTCTTAAGGAGGGAAAACCAACTCCCAATGGTATACGTCTTCGATCGGGCACTTTACTTAAAAACTTCGTTCGAGCAGTGAACACCCCACTTCCTCCTAGTTCTTCACCAAGTGAGTTTCAGATTCAAATAAAGAGGAAGAACGAGATGAGATGAGTGGTGAAACGGATCCTCTACCGGTTAGAAGGACAATCAAGGATCTAACGTTTTCATCGTTAGATCAACAAGAAATCTGCATCAACTTAGACGATTCAATTGAGCTCAAATCTCAGTTGATATACTGGTTACCAAAGTATAAGAGGTTTACAGGGGATGATCCTAACCGTCACTTGCAACTATTTCAACATAGGTTGAAGAGTCTTAGGCCATCTGGGACAAATTCAGAAACAACATTACTGACAACTTTTACATTCTCTTTGATTAATTCTGCAGAAGAATGGTTTTATAAATTACCAGCTGGGAGTGTTACAACATGGAACGGGATGAAGCATAAATTCATATTGAAGTACTCTCCCACCTCAAAAGCATCAACAATTCGTAAATAAATTAGTGTGATTAAACATATTTCAGGTGAATCACTCTATGAGTATTGGGAAAGGTACAAGAAACTGTAGCAAGTGATGTAATTTTTGAATATTGGTAAAAGGGTTTGATTCCCAGGCTTGTGAAGATTCGATTTCTAGACCTAATTTTTAATGACTAAAAATAAAGAAAATTAAAAAAAAATTGATGTAAAATTGATGGGAAGAACTAGAGCTAAGATTCTACCATTAACCAATGTTTCAAGTGATAAAATCTTACAATTCTTGTATTCAATTTATTCTAAGTATTGCTAAAACTTAGGTTTTTAAAAGAATAATTGTAAATCGAAAGCATGAGACATCAAAAGCAGTAAACCTAGCATGACTCATCAAAAGAAAACACAATTATTTAACAAAAACCATTTTTTTTAATATAATTTAAAGTAATTAATAATAAACGAATTGTAAAACATAGATAAAATAGAAGTTACCACTTAATCATTGGAGAAATAGCTTCCTCCGTTGCCCCAATGATGATGATTATCTCCTCATTGTATTGGAAAAACCCTCAAAAATATATTTTATATCTCAAATGGTGCTTACAATGGTGAAATAATAGTAACACATGATGTTTAATACGCTTATAAGCGTTATAGAGAAGTGTTCTCTGCGTTACAGAAGAAAGTAAAGAAAACGGGAATAAAGATCGGACTTATGGTGCTGTTGAAAAAACGTCTGCTTTAGCAACACTATCAGCGCCGCTTCTCACCAGCCTTATGTTCTTCCTCTTCTCTCTCACAGTAGCAACAACAGAATTTATCTGTTTGATTTTTATGGCTTCTCAACGTATTCTCAGCTCTCCCAAATCCTCTCTGAACCCCTTGTGACTTCCCAGCACCTCTATTTATACATTACAACTCATTAAATCTCCAAAAATCTTCATTCACAGAGAATGATACGCGAGAATATTTTCTCATAAGTTACGTGATTTGATTTAGCTTCTGTCTTGATTTCGTGATCTCCCAATCGTATAATATCTCCCCATGGTAATGGCAAGATAGTATCTTGCTTTATCTCCTCAAGACAACCCGTAAAAGTACTCTGAAATCTTCACAGTTACGTGAAGTAATTTTCCCGCCAAAATCTTTTGAATTTGAAAATGAATGGGTGCCCATAATCCACGGTATGGGTGCCTTTATAAATTCTGGGTGGGTGCCTTTATCAATTCTGGGTGCCTTTAGTAGTTTTTCGAGCCAATTTTTCCAACAATGTTTATTTTCCAGAAATACCTATAAATACATAGAAACACAATATTAGTATAAAATGAGTTCCAACACTATTAAAGTTTAGAGCGAATTAGACACAAAAATGTGTCTATCAAATACCCCCAAACTTATTATTTGCTAGTCCTCGAGCAAATTTAATCTAGAAAATCCTAACTCACTGTCGCAGGCATCGCGATTGCAGTTGGCGTGTGCAACAATCCTTTGAACCCCTAGGTGTCCCTAGTGGACGAGTTTTGTCTCGTGAGGGTTTACAAGAGGTGTACCCACAAAACCTTTACTCCAAATTCTAGCTACCTGTGAACGATTGAGGATAGACACTAAACAGAATATTTAGTTGGCATACTAAATTCTTCGCCTATAAGAATCATTACCCTATATGAGTCCAATTGTTGTACACGAGTTTTCACTCGGCGTACTAAAATACATACAAGAATTCAAAACTCTACTTAAATAGTTGTTCAGCCACGATACTCAGAATCTATCAAAGTACAATCACGTGGAAAGATTTAGAAGATGGATATAGATAAAATGAAGTTTGCGCGTGTTGGCTAAGGTGAACGGTGTTTCCCATATCTGTCTGAAGGTTAGTGCCAGGATGAATGGCTTGAGATACATTCCCACTAGTCTTATTCCTTAAACTAATATCGACTCAGCTGGTATATACAAGGGTCCCAGCGGTCGATTTATTGAAAATATTTCAAATGTAATGACAACATGATTGGATTAAATGAATCCAAAAGCATGCTCCTTATCAGCATCGTACATGATAGTTTTCATGGATCCTGCGTTCCACGCTTGCTTAGGCGACGGAGACATGGAGAACACACATATATTGCTATAAAAGTGTTATTCTTTTTTTTGAATAATGGTCTAACTAATAAAATAATGGGGCTTGATCTCAAACACTTCTTCCTGGCGGTGATAACAATTTGATACTGGTGCCCCACCAAATAACTTAGAGAAACACAAAAATTGCAAAAATAAAAATAGAAGGTGATATAGTCAAGATAGATTCCGAGATATGGTGACAACTATCATATTATTTTTAACACCTGAGTTAGGTATCCTTTTATGAATAGACCATTTAGCTGGGGACACCAATTCCTATAGAAAAAGAGCTAAGTTTCCATCTACCTAGAATGGTTAGTGTCACCCTGAATTGTTCACAAGTTTCGAAAGTTTGGAGTTTTATTATTTCAACTAAAAGTTTCTCCCTTACCCCCAAACTTAAACCTAACACTGTCCTCAATGTTGTAAATTAAAGAGCAATACCAAAAATATAGGTAACTAGAGGAATAAAAAGGTAAGTCAGAAAGATAGTACCTGGGCGAAGCGTAACAATCCTTCTTTGGAGAATAAGACAGAAAAATAAAAACAAAAACCTACAAAAACTTACTAATGTACAACAACATCCTTGATGGTCAATCAAGGTAAGCATAGTCCTCCAGAGGGACCTCCTCAATATCACCTGCAGGAAAAGGCTCTAAAAAGGGTTTTAATCTCTGACCTTTAACCTTTGGAGAACTACTACCATCCAGTGTCTCAATCTCAATAGCACCATGAGGATAAACAGTACGGACTATAAAAGGACCCGTCCACCGAGAGCGCAACTTCCAGGGGAATAGATGCAAACGGGTATCGTACATAAGAACTTTTTGACCCGGAGAAAATGACTTTCTAAAAATATTTATATCATGCACAAGTTTCATTTTGTTCTTATACTCCTTAGCACTAACATATGCATCTCTACGAATCTCTTCCAACTCATTGAGCTGGAGCTTCCTGTGAGCTCCTTCCTTGTCAAGTGAAAAATTTAACTGCTTTACAGCCTAATATGCTTTATCTTCTAACTCGCGGGAAGGTGACAGACCTTGCCAAAAACTAGACGATAAGGTGACATTCCAATGGGGGTCTTAAATGCAGTACGGTAAGCCCATAAGGCATCAGTAAGCCTTAATGACCAGTCTTTCCGATTAGGATTAACTATTTTCTCTAAAATACGTTTTATCTCCCGGTTGGAAACCCCTACTTGACCACTAGTCTGTGGGTGATACGGGGTAGCTACTTTGTGTGTAATACCATATTTCTTCATCAAAAGCCTAAATGGTCGATTACAAAAATGCGACCCTCCATCACTAATTATAGCCTGTGGTGTACCAAAGCGTGCAAATATGTTATCATTCAAAAACTGGACCACAACCTTGTGGTCATTTGTTCTACACGAAACCGCCTCAACCCACTTAGACACATAGTCCACAACACAAGGATGTAAAAATAACCAAAAGAATTAGGAAAAGGACCCATAAAATCAATGCCCACACATAAAAGACCTCAATAACTAGAATAGGGTTCAAAGGCATCATATTTCTACGGGAAATGGTTCCTAACTTCTGGCAACGCTCACAAGTAACACAGTAATGGTGAGTATCTTGTAACAAAAGGATCCATCTAATCAATCTAGGTTTAGTATCCTTCTTGGACAGAAGATACTTCAAAGCAGCATGATCAGTAAAGACTATGACCTTAGAACCTAAGAGATAGGATCTAAACTTGTCCAAGGAAAAAACAACGACTAATAATTCCTTTTCTGTGGTTTTGTAGTTCATTTGGGCATTATTTAGAGTTTTGCTAGCATAGGAAATCACATGAAGTAATTTGTTTTCTCGTTGACCTAGCACGACACCAATAGCATAATCTGAAGCATCACACATGATTTCAAAGGGTAGGTTCCAGTTAGGTGCCTGAACTATGGGGGCGGTAGTGAGTAAAGTCTTAATCTTCTCAAAATCCTCTAAACAAGCATCATCAAAGACAAACTTAATATCTTTTGCAAGCAAATTGCAAAGAGGTCTAGAAATCAAGCTAAAATCCTTAATGAATCGACGATAAAAACCTGCATGCCCTAAGAATGACCTAACATCTCGTACAGTTTTTGGAACCTGTAAAGTCTTAATAAGGTCAACTTTGGCTTTGTCTACCTCTATACCCTTAGAAGATACGATATGCCTTAAAAAAATTCCTGATCGAACCATGAAATGGCATTTTTCCCAATTAAGCATTAAATTCTTTTCCTTACACCTAGTCAACACTAATGTCAAATGATGCAAGCACTCATCGAAAGATGAACCAAATACTGAAAAACCATCCATAAAGAACTCTAAAAATCGTTCTACCATGTGAGAAAATATGCTCATCATGCAACGCTGAAAAGTAGCGGGTGCATTACACAACCCGAAAGGCATGCGTCTATACACAAAGGTACCAAAGGGACATGTAAAAGTAGTTTTTTCTTGGTCTGCTGGGGCAATAACAATCTGATTATAACCAGAGTATCCATCTAACAAGTAATAATGACTATGTCCAGATAATCGCTCTAGCATTTGGTCGATGAAAGGAAGGGGAAAGTGGTCCTTCCTTGTGACCTTGTTCAATTTTCTATAGTCAATACAAACACGCCACCCCGTGGTCACTCGGGTTGGGATTAATTTATTGTTTTCATTCTGGACTACAGTGATACCTGTTTCTTGGGTACAACCTGAACGGAGCTGACCCACTTACTGTCTGAGATAGGGTAGATAATACCCGCATCTCACAACTTAAGTAGCTTAGTTCGAACTACTTCTTTCATGTTAAGGTTAAGTCGACGTTGCATCTCCCTATATGGTTTAGTATCATCCTCTAAATAAATCTGATGCATACAAATAGTAGGACTTATACCCTTAATGTCTGCTATGGTCCACCCTAAAGCTTCCTTATTTTCTTGAAGCACTTTCCTGGTTACTTCCAAGTCGGATCCTACAATCACAGGCAAAGTCTCAGATGGGCTTAAATACACATACTTCAGAGTATCTGGTAGTGTGTAAGGTCCAACTTAGGAGGCTCTTCTAAAGAAGGAATTAGGGTAGACTTAGAAACTGGTAGTGGTTCAAAATTAGGTTTCCATCCATTACTAGTGTCTATCAAAGGGGCTGAATATAACAAAGCATTCACCTCATTAATTACACTGTCATCAAAATCAAATCCAAAGTGGGATATGCATTTCTCTAATGGATCTTCTAACAAAGTGTTTGGTATTGACTCCTGAACTAATGTTTCTATCATATTCACCTCTTCAATGCATGGGTCATCTAACTCAGGTGGTTGCTTACTAATATTGAAAATATTTAGCTCAATAGTCATATTACCAAAAGATAAGTTCATATTACCATTTCGACAGTTAATGATCGCACTAGATGTAGCTAAAAACGAGCGACCTAATATCACAGGTATCTGATTCTCTGGGCCAGGGACATGTTGGGTATCAAGGACAACAAAATCTACTGGATAAATAAACTTATCAACCTCAATAAGAACATCCTCTATGACACCACGAGGAATTTTCACAGACCTATCAGCTAACTACAGGGTTATCTGAGTAGGTTTCAAATTACCAAGTCCTAGATGGAGGTACACATGGTACGAAAGTAAGTTCATACTAGCTCCTAAGTCAAGTAACGCTCTCTCAACACGGTAGTTACCTATTGTGCAAGAAATGGTTGGGGAACCTGGGTCTTTGTACTTAAGAGTTGTATTGTTCTGGATAATTGAACTCACATGACTAGATAAAAAGGCTTTCTTCTGTACATTAAGCTTTCGCTTTCGCATACAAAGATCCTTAAGGAACTTGGCATAAGTAGGAATCTGCCTAATTGCATCTAATAAAGGAAGATTGATGTTGACTTGCTTAAAAATCTCCAATATATCATTAAAGTTGGATTCCTTCCTAGTTGGTACTAGAAGTTGTGGGAATGGGGCTTTGGGCACAAAATCGGGCTCAGCGGGAACCGCATTGGAATTTTTAGAGACTTTATCAGTCTCTTCAACTATAGGCTCAGAAGGGTGAACTACATCATGTTCACTATCGGGCAAGGTTACCTTATTGTCTACTACTCTACCACTTCTAAGGGTTTTAATTGAATTCACATGGTCAGAAGATAACTCATGAAATCCTCTAGGGTTGGGTTGTGGTTGACTAGGGAACTTGCGTTTTTCTCTCAAAGACTCACTCAACTGACTAAACTGTGTTTGTAAATCGTAAATAGCCTGAGAGTTAGCCTAGACCATCTTTTTATTGTCTTCAAAACTTTGTTTAACCGATTTCTGAAACTCAGCAGTGTTAATAGATAAAAAGGTGAGAGACTCTTCTAAACTCATGATCTTCTTATCTGAAGGGCTCTGAAATTGTGTTGGACCAGAAGAATTCTTATTATAACCAAAACCAGGTGGAACCTGAGGGTTACTAAAATGACCTTGATTTTGGCCCTAAGACCAAGAAAAATTTGGATGGTTTCTCCAACCAGGGTTATAGGTTTCTGAATATAGATCAAACTTCTGACGGTTATCATATCTAGTGTTATTATAAAGAGCATGGGCTTGCTCTTCAACAGTCTGTTGATAGACACATTTTAGTGTCTAGATTGCACCTTAGTTTCTATTAAGTTAGTATTCGATTTTGCAAATATTACGTGTTTTTATGCTTTTGTAGGTACATTTGAAGAATAAAGATTTGTGGAAAAATTGGCTCAAAAGTGTTATTGGCACCCCAAGAATGGATAAGGGACACCCTTGGATCGGGCTGAGTTGGATCGGGCCAACTCAGCGGGTCAACTCGGCTGGATCGGCGAGTCACCGATCCAACTCATCGGGAAGAACTGTGTTCAACTGTGTACAATTTTTACGATATTTTCAAGTTGTTTTCGATTCTAATTTGTTCCAAAAGCTACAAGAGTCCAAGACCAACTCAAACACATCAAGTTAGAGTGATTTACGCCGGAGAATATTGCACAATCATGAATTTGGACGGAAAAATAGAATCCGGCTTGGAATCGGATTTGTGAAGATTTGGATAGATTTTAAAGAGTTCTATTAGGTTTAGAACTCTCCCTAGGGTTTGTAGAGCCTATATATATGAAGAGAAGCCAAGAAAAATCAACACGAAAACCTAGAGAAGAAATCAGAGCAATTCCGGCCACTTCCGGTCGCCGCCGGTCACCTGCTGCTGGTCCGGCCGGCGTGTTCTTCATCAGCCACCATCGGAGAAGACGACTCAGCAACATTTATATCTGTTGCTGATTCAAACTGCTCCTGTTGCCTATTCCTTACCATTTATTGCTTAGAAACACTTCTGTAACGGCTGAACCCTGTTCTTCAACATTTATAAACGTATCTGTTCAGCTGTTGCACTATTCTTTAACCTTGTAATCAACTTTTTGAGCAATGAAAAGGTCTTTTGAGCAAGTTTTCTCCACCATGAGCTAAGTCTATTTACTGAGATGAGGGATAAGGTACTTTTCTCAATTTTATGTGATTTAATTATTTTCTAATAATTATTTATAATTCTTTTGTTATTAGAATTGCATAGTTTTAAATAGCGAAAACGGTTTTCTTTCAACAGTTGTGCTTTTGCTTGATGGATTATGCTTGGTTAATTAATTTTGATAGTCCATGCTTGTGATTTACCTCTGTTTGTTAGCATAACGAAACCAATTTTGGCAATTACTTGCGCTTCAATTAATTTAAAAAGAATTATCTGATTAATCACATAGGTTGTTAGAATTACCTGATTCCTGATTCCTGGTCCTTTTAAAATTATTCAAAAATCATCTTTAGGTTATTTAGTCTTTTTCATACTCCTGGAATTTTCTAGAGTAAATTTAAATCATTATTTTCTAAGATCATTACCTTTACAAGTTCGAGAAACGATCACCTTATTTACCACTTTTAAAACCACATCAATTTTTGGCGCCGCCGACGTGGACTTGTTTTTAGGTTTAGGGTTTTAGATTTATTTTTAGGTTTTATTTTTAGTTTTATTATTTTACTTTGTTCTATTTTACGTTTCTTTTGGTATTTCTCCTTTTTGCTACAGGTTGAATTTTTGATCAAAAAAAGAAGTAAGCCAAAGTTTTGGAATTAAAGCTAAAGACTTGGAATTAAAAAGGGAAAAGCTTAAAGAACGAAAAAGAAGATCGAAGATTTTATTTTATTTTTCTTAATTAGATTTTTAGTTTATTTTAATTAGTTTTAATTAATTTAGAAAACTGTATTAGGGTTTTTATTATTTTTGTAATTTTTCTTTTATTTTCGGACACTTTTGGACATTATTTTTGGACTTTGGACATTTTATTATTTTTAAACCCTACGGAAGAGTAGTTAAATATCAAACTGTGTGCAGGGACGGACGACAATTACGATATTGTCTCGGCCCCTCGGGTTCGCACACTATTAAAAAGGATATTAGTGGCCCGAGTCGACTTCAACGGTTCGTCGCCCGTCTAGTACGGGAGGTAAATTTCGACCAACCCACGAATCTCCTGTCAGTGGGTTTTCTGGACGCCTTTGTATGCATATATGTTGAGGACTGAATACGGAACTTAATTTCTGCATAGTAAAG
>JAJJMC010019832.1:3204188-3294007 GCA_023531435.1 Papaver californicum
CATTATTTTCTAAAATCATTACCTTCACAAGTTCGAGAATCGAACCTTTATTTACCACTTCTAAAATTACATCAGTCACCACCATATCACGTTCTGTTTTATTATTTGCAATTTCGTGTTTCTCTGAGAGTATTGGTGGGTCCTAGCATCGACGTGTTAATTAGCGCTGGAATGACATTTAGTGTGTTGAGATCATGCCCCAGTATGAATAATATGTTATTGTCTTAGAGTTATGTGTGTGGTCCCCCTGTCTCCGTCGCCTAAGCAAGCGTGGAACGCAGGATCCATGGGAACACACATGTATTAGGAGTCAAAGAAAAAAAAAGAGAAAAAAAATTCGAAAAAAAAAAGAAAAGAAAAAAAAGTCGAAAAAAAATTAGAAAAAATTGAAAAAAAAAAATAGTATTTGGTATTTTAAAGTTCTCCCTGTCTCCGTCGCCTAAGCAAGCGTGGACGCAGGATCCATGGTATTTTAAAGTTCTCTCAAAGACTCACTCAACTGACTAAACTGTGTTTGTAAATCGTAAATAGCCTGAGAGTTAGCCTAGACCATCTTTTTATTGTCTTCAAAACTTTGTTTAACCGATTTCTGAAACTCAGCAGTGTTAATAGATAAAAAGGTGAGAGACTCTTCTAAACTCATGATCTTCTTATCTGAAGGGCTCTGAAATTGTGTTGGACCAGAAGAATTCTTATTATAACCAAAACCAGGTGGAACCTGAGGGTTACTAAACTGACCTTGATTTTGGCCCTAAGACCAAGAAAAATTTGGATGGTTTCTCCAACCAGGGTTATAGGTTTCTGAATATAGATCAAACTTCTGACGGTTATCATATCTAGTGTTATTATAAAGAGCATGGGCTTGCTCTTCAACAGTCTGTTGATAGACACATTTTAGTGTCTAGAATGCACCTTAGTTTCTATTAAGTTAGTATTCGATTTTGCAAATATTACGTGTTTTTATGCTTTTGTAGGTACATTTGAAGAATAAAGATTTGTGGAAAAATTGGCTCAAAAAGTGATAAAGGCACCCAAGGACAAGTGTTATTGGCACCCCAAGAATGGATAAGGGACACCCTTGGATCGGGATGAGTTGGATCGGGCCAACTCAGCGGGTCAACTCGGCTGGATCGGCGAGTCACCGATCCAACTCATCGGGAAGAACTGTGTTCAACTGTGTACAATTTTTACGAGATTTTCAAGTTGTTTTCGATTCTAACTTGTTCCAAAAGCTACAAGAGTCCAAGACCAACTCAAACACATCAAGTTAGAGTGATTTACGCCGGAGAATATTGCACAATCATGAATTTGGAAGGAAAAATGGAATCCGGCTTGGAATCGGATTTGTGAAGATTTGGATAGATTTTAAAGAGTTCTATTAGGTTTAGAACTCTCCCTAGGGTTTGTAGAGCCTATATATATGAAGAGAAGCCAAGAAAAATCAACACGAAAACCTAGAGAAGAAATCATAGCAATTCCGGCCACTTCCGGTCGCCGCCGGTCACCTGCTGCTGGTCCGGCCGGCGTGTTCTTCATCAGCCACCATCGGAGAAGACGACTCAGCAACATTTATATCTGTTGCTGATTCAAACTGCTCCTGTTGCCTATTCCTTACCATTTATTGCTTAGAAACACTTCTGTAACGGCTGAATACTGTTCTTCAAAACTTATAAACGTATCTGTTCAGCTGTTGCACTATTCTTTAACCTTGTAATCAACTTTTTGAGCAATGAAAAGGTCTTTTGAGCAAGTTTTCTCCACCATGAGCTAAGTCTATTTACTGGGATGAGGGATAAGGTACTTTTCTCAATTTTATGTGATTTAATTATTTTCTAATAATTATTTATAATTCTTTTGTTATTAGAATTGCATAGTTTTAAATAGTGAAAACGGTTTTCTTTCAACAGTTGTGCTTTTGCTTGATGGATTATGCTTGGTTAATTAATTTTGATAGTCCATGCTTGTAATTTACCTCTGTTTGTTAGCATAACGAAACCAATTTTGGCAATTACTTGCGCTTCAATTAATTTAAAAAGAATTATCTGATTAATCACATAGGTTGTTAGAATTACATGATTCCTGATTCCTGGTCCTTTTAAAATTATTCGAAAATCATCTTTAGGTTATTCAGTCTTTTTCATACTCCTGGAATTTTCTAGAGTTAATTTAAATCATTATTTTCTAAGATCATTACCTTTACAAGTTCGAGAAACGATCACCTTATTTACCACTTTTAAAACCACATCATCTGTCCTTCCCAATATGACTTGGGCTCTATTCCACGACTAGATTAACTTAATTTAAGGATTCTAACCTTCTTGATATAGCTGCAAATTTGGCATCTGATTCAAGAATTCCATCTACCGTACTGACATTACCTCTGCTCAGTAGAATTTTTCTCTGGGGTTCCTTACTACATTTCCATTGATGGGTCTTTTCGGAAATTTCATGCAAAAATATCATTGCCTCATTAATAGTTTTACTCTCTAAATTCCCTGAACACAATGACTCAACCATGATCGTTGTTGGATAATCTATCCCTTCATAAAGGATCTGGACTAGTCTTTGATCTTCTAAACCGTGCTCGGGTCATTGTGTTACTAATTCGTTGAACCTTTCCAAATATATATACAAAGATTCTCCTTCTTGTTTCCCAAATGTGGAAATTTCTTGCTTAAGAGATGATATTTTGTGCCTAGGGAAAAATTTAGATAAAAAGGCAGCGGTAAGTTCTTCATATGTCTCGATGGATTCAGATGGCAAACTATATAACCAAGATTTGGATTTGTCTCTCAGGGAAAAAGGAAATAACCTAATTTTCAAATCTTCATCAAACATGTTGTGAATTTTTAGGGTACTACATATTTCTTCAAATTCCCTAATGTGAAAGTAAGGGTTTTCATTTTCTTTCCCTAAGAAGACTGGGAGCATCTGTATGATCCCAGGTTTCAACTTATAGTTTGCTTGAGTTTCAGCTAACTTGATACATGATGGACGAGAAGTCCTAGTAGGATTCAACAAAGCTTTCAAGGTTGTCATTTCTGGCACAACTAGAAAATTAGGAATAACTTCCTCACTGAGAGACAAATTCTCAAAACTAAAGTTTCGGCTCTCAAAAGAAAGGTTTCCTAAATTCTCAATTTCAAAGGCAGAGTTTCTATTTCCGTCACTGATCAAACGACCAATAGAATCTCTTCTCCAGGCACGCTCACTGGGCATGCAATAACTCATAATCGGAAGGGAATTCTAAACAAACACAAACAAGGCCGACTCAACCAAATCAAACCTATTGAATCTAGCAGACAAAAAGCATGATGGCTCCACTTAGATTGTTTCTAGACCAGCTTTTATTCTTCCAAAAGGCAACTATTTACAATTTTAGCGAATCTCTCAGAACGATCCGAATTAGATTAAGTTGAAGAGAAACAGGATAAGCTCTAAGGAGCTTTGATAACCCTGTCTCTTTGGCACTTTTCCCTGGGTTACAATGCGGCTCTAATCAACTTAAAATAATCTTCTTGAACCTTGAGTTAGGCTAATAAAGTAACCAATACAGTCCTTTGAATGATTTTCCAATAAGCTCGTTACCCTATAGGTCTCTTTCTAGTCAAATTTTAGGCTTAGGTTTGCGTTAGGTAACGTGTTCCTAAGGCGGGCAGAAAGGATACGGTGATAATATCCGAACCCTTATCTTATATGGCTAGTTTCTTCCCTTTACTAGAAAATAAATTCCGTATTCAAGTCCTCAACATATATGCATACGAAGGAATATAGAAAACCCACTTGCAAGGATTCGTGGGTTGATCGAGTCTTACCTCCTGTAACAGACGGGCGATGAACCGTTGAAGTCGACTCGGGCCACCAACTCTTCTGTCAGTGTACGAACCCGAAGGGCCGAGACAATATCGTAATTGTCGTCCTTCCCTGTTGCAGTTTATATTTAAATACCCTTCCGTAGGGTTTAAAAAATTAATAATAATGTTCAAAGTTCGAAGTCCAAAAAGTGTCCAAAATAAAAGAAAAAATTACAGAAATAATAAAAATACAATTTTCTAAACAACTAAAATCTAAAGAAAATAAATCTAACTAATAAAAATAAAATCTAAAAGTAAAAGTCTTTGTTTTCTTCTCCGTTCTTTAAGCTTTAACTTTTAACTCCAAGTCCTTAACTTTAACTTCAAGTCTTTAATCACCAAAGTCTTTGGCTTTATTTCCTTTCAATCCAAGATCCAAACCTGTAGCAAAAAAAGAAATACCCAAAGAAACGTAAAATAGACCAAAGTAAAAATAATACTAAAAATAAAAATAAAAACCTAAAAATAAATCTAAAACTCTAAACCTAAAAACAAGTCCGCGTCGGCGGTGCCAAAATTTTGATGTAATTTTAGAATAGTGGTAAAAGGGTTTTGATTCTCAGACTTGTGAAGATTCGATTTCTAGACTTAATTTTTAGTGACTAAAATTATTGATGTAAAATTGATGGGAAGAACTGGGGATAAGATTCTACCATTAACCAATGTTTCAAGTGATAAAATCTTACAATTCATGTATTCAATTTATTCTAAGTATTGCTAAAATTAGGTTTTTAAAAGAATAATTGTAAATCGAAAGCATGAGATATCAAAAGCAGTAAACCCAGCATGACTCATCAAAAGAAAACGCAATTTTTTAAGAAAACCCATTTTTTTTATTTAATTTAAAGTAATTAATAATAAACGAATTATAAAACGTAGATAACATAGAAGTTACCACTTAATCATTGGAGAAATAGCTTCCTTCGTCGCCCCAGTGATGATGATTAGCTCCTCATTGTATTGGAAAAACCCTCAAAAATATATTTTATAACTCAAATGGTGCTTATAGTGGTGAAATAATAGTAACACAGGATGTTTAATACGCTTGTAAGTGTTACAGAGAAGTGTTCTTTGCGTTACTGAAGAAAGTAAAGAAAACGGGAATAAAGATCGGACTTCTGGTGATGTTGAAAAAACGTATGCTTCAGCAACACTATCAGCGACGCTTCTCACCAGCCTTATGTTCTTCCTCTTCTCTCTCACAGTAGCAGCAACAGAATTTATCTGTTTGATTTTTATGGCTTTTCAACGTATTCTCAGCTCTCCCCAATCCTCTCTGAACCCCTTGTGACTTCCCAGCACCTCTATTTATACATTACAACTCATTAAATCTCCAAAAATCTTCATTCACAGAGAATGATACGCGGGAATATTTTCTTATAAGTTAGTGATTTGATTTAGCTTCTTTCTTGATTTCGTGATCTCCCAATCGTATAGTATCTCCCCATGGTAATGGCAAGATAGTATCTTTCTTTATCTCCTCAAAACAACCCGTAAAAATACTCTGAAATATTCACGGTTACGTGAAGTAATTCTCCCGCCACAATCTTTTGAATTTGAAAATGAATGGGTGCCCATAATCCATGGTATAAGTGCCTTTATAAATTCTGGGGGGTGCCTTTTACTAGTTTTTCGAGCCAATTTTTTATAACAATGTTTATTTTCCAGAAATACCTATAAATACATAAAAACACAATATTAGTATAAAATGAGTTCCAACACTATAAAAGTTGAGAGCGAATTAGACACAAAAATGTGTCTATCAGCAAGCTGTCCACACCACCAATATAGCGATCAACTGCTCATACAAAACCTGTACGAAGGTATGATTCCTCAAGATAGATATCTCATTCATGCAGCTAGTGGTGGTGCATTAACCAACAAAATCAAAAGCTACCGAGTTGATTGAAAGCATGAATATAAATACGCAACAATTCTACACAAGAGGTGATCCAATGGTTAGGCGGTTTAATAAAGTTACTAATTCATCACACATTAAAGAGAGAATGGGTAGTATGGAGGGAATGATACAAAAGATGGTTTCCGTTATTGTACCATCATGTGACGAAGAGTTGGAACAAGCTAACATTATCTTGTCTAGAACTGTTGTAAATACGCAGCAATTCTACGCAAGAGGTGATCCAATGGTTAGGCGGGTTAATGAAGTTACTAATTCATCATATATTGAGGAGAGAATGGGTAGTATGGAGGGAATGATACAAAAGATGGTTGTCGTTATTGTACCCTCATGTGACGAAGAGTTGGAACACGTTAACGTTATCTTCCCAAATCAACAAAGAAGGTATGATCCCTATTCTAACACTTGCAATCCGGGATGGAGAGATAGCCCCAACTTTAGTTATGTAAACAAGCAAGATGCGGCCCCAGGGCCGGTTTTCAATCGCACAAATGGAACAACAAGTACAACCTCCACAACAAGATCAGAACTCAGAATTATCGGAGATACTTTATATGATGAAGAATATGACATCATTGATGCAGAAAAATCATCAAACAACTGATAGTGCAATCAGAGAGTTGCAGACACAGATGAGCACTATGGATGGTGGACTAAATCATCTGTAAACACATCAAATTGCAGCTGCGGTTGTAAAACCATCACACCAAGCTTATGAGAAAGTAGAGCACGTCAATGTTATCTTCTTAAATCAGCGGTATGATACTTTCTCTAACTCCTATGATCAAGAATAGAGAGACCACTCCAACTTTGGCTATGATAACGAGTAAGCTGCAGATATAAGTCTTGTTTTCAATCGTCCAAGTGGGATCCAACAACAATATTTTCAGCAACAACAACAAACTCAAAATCAGGATTCTTGTCTCAATAAGAGACTCAACACAATAATGCAAGGCATTACATCTATGTTCCAACAAAGTCAGCAAGAAACCAAGAGTCAAGGACTTGCAAACACAAATGGGTTCGATAGCTAGTTAGTTGAATCAATTGAAAGCAAAAAATTTCTCAAACTCTTGTTAACCCAAGAGATAATGTTAGTGATGTTACATTGAGATGCGGTACACAGCTTGTGCAACCTGAAATTACTGATACGGGCGATACGACGACCCAAAAAGAGCCAATTTTGGAGGAAGAAAATTCTAATTCTCCCCAAATTCATGAGGTACCGAAATCTAAACCCAAAACTCCTATTTCTACATATGTTCCCCTTTTACCTTTCCCTCGCAGATTTGTTAATTCCAAGAAGGTGGAACAAGACAAGGAGATTTTGGATATTTTCAAGAAGATACAAGTGAACATTCCTCTCATAGATGCTATAAAGCAAGTTCCCATGTACGCAAGGTGTTTGAAGGGCTTATGTACCAACAAGCAAAGATTAAACGGTAAAGAGGTAATGAGTGTGGGGGAGAATGCTTCGACGTTTCTTTAAAAGAAACTCCTATCTAAATTGAAAGTTTCTGGTAATTTCACTATTCCATGCACAATTGGTAAAACCAGGTTTACAAAAGCTATGCTAGATCTAGGAGCATTTATTAATGTTATTCCTTCTTGAATTTATGATTCTTTAAATCTTTGTGCCCTCAAGAAGATTGGCATTATTATTCAACTTGCTGATAGATCTATTGTTTACCCGAAAGGGATTGTTGAAGATGTTTTGGTGCAGGTAAAAGGGATAATATTTCCAGTGGATTTCTATGTTCTAGATATGGGTGATGGGAATTTATCCTCGTATACACCTTTACTATTGGATATACCATTTTTGAGTACATCTAGAACGAAGATTGATGTCCACAACGGCACCCTGACTATGGAATTTGATGGAAATGTCATACACTTCAATATCTTTGAGGCGAAGAGACACCCAAGTAATCTCCAATCATATTTTCATGCTAATATGTCAGACGCTGGATAAGGAGTTGCGGACAAGTAGAGAGCCGGGATGACGACTTTTAACCAAGCGCTGCATGGGAGGCAACCCATTGGTTTAGTATTCTTGTACTTTTCTTGTTACTTTTCTAAATTTTCATATCATTATAGGATTCCCACCTTGATTTTACATTGGATGAGTCAATTTAAATTGGACAATGTAAAGTTTAAGTGTGGAGGAGTGTTAAGCATATAAAGTTCTTAAGTATTCACTTTTAGGTTAAATTTTTTTAACTTTTTTTTAACTATTTGCATGAAACATCCAACTTTTAGATATTTTAGAGTCACTTAGTATAATTTTATCTACGTTTGCATACAGAGTTCTTACCAAAATAACTGAACTTAGAAGTATTAGAGAACTATATTCGAGTTTCTTAGTTGTTGAGAGGTTAGAGACGACAAAAATGGACTTAAACCGTCGGTGGAGGGTGCAATATTAGAGAAGCTGATAATTCATTACCCATATATGAGTGAGGCACCAAACCTTAAATTCTTTGTACATGTCTAAATTGTCCGTTTAGAGTGTTTCATCTGCACAAAAATTCCGGGTAGAATGATGAGCTATCCAACCTCGCACCATTTCAGCACTACTTTTTGGTCTCTTGGGTGCTAATTCTATCAATCATGAGGGTGACATCAGAATTACGAAAAAACCTTACCTTGTAGTTTGATTGATGTTGGCACCATTCTCTCTCTCGACAACAATAGGTCCATAGAAACACTGTTATCATCAACAAGTGGAACGTTACAAATTTGAATAAAGTTGAAGATGTTCAAGGTTTACAAGCAACATTACAAGAGCAAAATTCAGATTCAAAGTGAAGTGACAGTACAAGGAGCAGAATTTTATATCCTAGTTGAAGACTGGTCGGTTGTCAGCCAAGTAAAACTATTTCAAGTATTTTCACTTCTCAATTATAAATAAGAGTATATTAATAAGACAAGTTCGATCCATATGGAGATATGGGTTGTCAAGTTATTTTGATTACTTATGTAAACATGGGGGTTTTGATTGTGACTATAACTAAATTATACTAAATAATGGGATTAAAACGAATATCAGAGATAAAAAGCATTGGTTATAGGTTTCATCTTCCAATTTCCAACATGTTATCAACTGAATCAAACTCAACATTCATTCACTCTCAATATCAATAACCCTAAAACATCCTATCGTAGGCTTACTCTGGAAAAACTCCTATTATCATCAAAGGCGCAAGAGCCACTCTTTGAATCCAGTTCAATGGATAACTTGGCGCAAGAGCCGCTCAAGTTTAAACCAATGAAAGAAATGGTCTTTGTGAGTTAAGGTTATTCTAACCAATCTGACGCAAGAGCCACACAGATTTAACCTAGGTCACGCTTCTACACATAATTGCATGATAACATCCCATAGTTAATAACTATGTTATGCTACTTGTAACAAGGATCTTTCGACAATTCCGGATCTCAAACCCTAGTTTAGCTATAGATATCAATGCATGTTCATCTAATTCGAGACTTAAGCAATCAATCATACATGGCGTTATAAATGGTAGAACATAAGCGATATTAAAGAGATTATGAACATATGAGAATAAATACTTCAATTAATAAAAATGTTTTCTAACTTAGGACTACATCTCTAACCAATAATAAAAGTTTAGTTACTCATGGATTTCTCAAAATCCATGCAAAATATATATAAAAGCAAGTAAAGCAAACCCTAGAAATCGTGATGATCAATCGCAACTTCAATACCTAAATTCTTGTTCTCCTTGTTGTTTTCAAGTGTAAAAGGTGTCTTCTTAATGTCTTAGATGTCTCCTGATATAGTATCCACGAAATCTAGGTTTTGATCCTTCCGGGACCGTTTTTCCCATGTTTTAGAAGCCCACACATATGTAAAGTTACTCATGTTACGATTGGTTTCAACCCAAGAAAACCAACCGAAATTCTGACATAAATATCTATCCAAAATTCTCAGAGTTACAGTTGGATTCGAGTCCAATAATTCCAACCGTAATTAATCCTTGACACATTTTTGTATTTCACCGTTTTGGTCATAACTCCTTCATACGATGTCCGATTGACCTTATTCTTTTTGGGTTCGCTTCTTCTTTCAATTCTATACAATATAGCAATGACAAACTCTTCATATAACTTCAAATAATTTTACGGTTGGCTTTGATAGTGTAAATCCAACTGTAAGTTTTCCTGGAATTTCTTGATCAAAATTAGCTTCTTTTATGGTTGGCTTTTGGGATACTTTCCCAACCGTAAATCTTCATGGAACTCTTGTTTTAAAATTGTGTTTCCATCCTTTAACTTCTCCTTTTCATGCCGAAATGAACTCCTTTCCTTTCTTAGCTCTCTTTAACACCATTTCTATTGATTTCAGATGATTCACCTAATGTAAGACATAAGATACAAAACAAACGTAATAACAAGTAATATGCAAGAATTATAGCTAAAGAAAGAATGAAAATGAAACTAAACACATGTAAATTAAGCACCTATAAAATTCCCCCACACTTTCATTTTGCTAGTCCTCGAGCAAACTGCTTATCTAAACTAAAAATTGATTCTAAGCAAAACAATTTACCGTATAAGTACTTTCTTTAGATTCAGAAATTAAATCGTACAGGGCAAGCATAAACCACGATAGTAGCCATTCTGTCCTGCTTCGGTCACAAGGAGAGAAAATGGGTTGATCTTAGGGGAGGGAAGCAAAGAAAGTTGAAGGAATTCGTGTGTTGAATTGTGTGTAGAGATGTTGAACTGTTGAGAAAATAACAGAGCTTGGGAGAATGCTAAGCTTGTTGTGTTTTCAGAATAAGCTAAGTAGACTATTTATAATAGTTGAGGATACATATGTTTCCTTGTAAAGTAGTAGATGTAGTGGAGAGATGGAGTAATGGGGATTATGGGGGTAATGATATAACCGTCCATTATCCTTGGAAGTTTCTGGAAAACCATTATTCCATTACCTCCTCAACCACTTCAACTGTCACCACTACTTTATAACTTCCTTGTCATGGGGTGTTTCCATGCCTATGTTGCTGTAACCACCAGACCAAAACCCCATGTTTAATCCCCCCATATAATTGTTCTGATTTCTCGTAGGAGTTAGTGGAGTCATGGAATTAAATCACGTGAGTAATATAGTGTTATCAATTAGCTTGTGAGGATGATGCTAGCACAAGCAAGGGTGAAAAGATGCACGAAAGTAGGAAAACGGGAAAGCTAGTGCTAGCATTATGGCCAGAGGCGCTAGCGTTGTTGACATTGATGCTAGCGCTATCGCTGCTAGGCTAGCAGCGTTGTTGGCGCTGGTGCTAGCGCTAGAACTGCTAGGGCCTGTTTGGCGCGTGAAGTATGTTAGCTTTGTTGACTTTTGGAAGATGTGTGTACTACTTATTGGTGTTGGGAGTGTGGCTAAGGCTAGCATTTGCTAGTGCTGTGGTTATTGCCTATGCGCCGCTAGCTTTGACATTCATTAATGTCGTGGCCATGACTATGGCCTATTTAGGGTTTCTCAGTTTTATGAGATTTAATTGTTAGCATTTATGCTTAACTTTTATGCAGTGCATATAGAACATTTTCAAGAGATTCATCTGTGGAAGTTTGCAACTTGAGACAATGCTTGATGCGACTCTGCAATTAGATGGTATGCATCTAGTTTGCGTTTTTGTTCAGATATGGCTTAGCCTCTATTCAAAATGTTCATAAAATTTTGTATAATCAACGTATCTGATTAATGTAAATAACTTGTACGGACGCACATATAATAACGAAGGTTTAGCCAGGTAAATCCCTGAAATCGTGGAGGCGCATACATATATAAAAGAGCTATTGGACTAATTTAGCCACGAGCTGAATATGCATTCTTAATTCTCTTGCAGAATGTAAGATAACAATATGTATTTATAATTCTGATGCCGGGTCAGGAATTCATACATATTTATTTTATGCTTTTGCAGCTAGGAGGAAAGTAATATTACAATTTTCTCCTTTTGTTAAAAACTCACCATCAACACCAGCCCCATCCATCTCCATATTGCATTGTTGAATATCCCAAAAAGACTTATGCTCGATTTCAACAGGAAAATGACAAGGTTTACCGTACACAAGCCCATACGGAGATATCCCAATAGGAGTCTTTTACGCGGTTCTGTATGCCCATAATGCATTGTTGAGACGTAAACTTCAATCCTTCCTTGATGGATTCATTGTTTTCTCTAGGATAAAATTCACCTCTCGATTAGAGACTTCTGCTTGCTCGTTTTTCTGTGGATGATATGTTGTAGCAATCTTGTGAGATACGTTATACTTTTTCAACAAGCTCTGTAAGAACATGTTTCGAAAGTGTGATCCCCCATCGCTGATTATGGCTCTTGGAGTTCCAAATCTTGCAAAAATATGATCTTTAAAAAAATCTGTAACCACTTTAGAATCATTAGTAGGGGTGGCTTTAGCTTCCACCCATTTTGAGACATAATCAACGACAAGTAAAATATAGAATTTACCAAAAGAATTAACAAAAGGACCCATAAAATCCATGCCCCAAACGTTAAAAATTTCAACAAAGAGAATAAACTTTTATGGAATTTGATTTCGAGCACCTAGATTGCATGTTCTTTGGCATCTATCACAAGTTGTACAGAATCCATACGCATCTTTAAATAGAATAGAAAAATAGAAACCACTCTCAAGTACCTTATAAGAGGTTCTCTTTGGTCCAAAGTGTCCTCCACAAGCATATGAATGACAAAAAGATAAGATAGAATTGTATTCAGATTTGGGTATGCACCTTCATATAAGTTGGTTTGAGCAATGTTTCCATAGGTATGGATCATCCCATATATATTGATTCGTAATATTTTTAAGTTTTTCCCTCTCAGCACGGGACAAATTCCTTGGGATTTGTTTCGACACTAAATAATTCACAATATCAGGATACCATGGTTCTGAAAATGCAATTAAGAAGAGTTACTCATCTAGAAAGTTTTCACGCAATGGGATAGCTTCTTCGTCTATATTAAGACATCTCAAGTGATCCGTAATGGTTTTCTCAATGCCTTTCTTGTTTTTAGTTTCGAGATCAAACTCTTGTAGGAGTAGTATCCATAGAAGGAGCCTCAGTTTCGCCTCTTTCTTTGTAAGTAAGTACCTAAGTGATGCATGGTCAGAAAACACAACAATTTTCGCACCAATCAAATAAGAAAGAAATTTTTCCAATACAAAAACGATTGTGAACAACTCCTTTTCAGTGGTGGTGTAATTCTGTTGGGAATCATTCAACGTTCTGCAAGCATAATAAATAGCGTGGGGTAATTTCCGAGTACGCTGGCCTAACATTGCACCGACCGCATAGTCACTGACATCATACATTAGCTCAAATTAATTACTCCAATCAGGTGGTCTAATGATAGGGGTTGTTATCAAAAGTTCTTTCAAACGATTGAATGCTGCCAAACACTTCTCGTCAAAGTTAAAAACCACATCTCTTTGTAATAATTGGCATAATGGTGATGCAACCTTGGAAAAATCCTTGATAAACCTACGATAAAATCATGCATGACCAAGAAAATCACGAATATCCCTCGTCGTAGTGGGAGGGGTAATAAGCACGAATAAGATCTATCTTAGATTGTCAACTTCCAAGCAATATGGCCTAAAACAATGCCATGAGTTACCATAAAATGGAACTTCTTCCAATTTAGCCCAAGATTAGTTTCAACACATTGTTTAAGAATTAGTGTAAGGTTATCCAAGCAAAAGTCAAAAGAATCACTATACACACTGAAATCATCCATAAAAACTTTGATAATGTTTTCAACATAATCTGAAAAGATACTTACCATACACCTTTGGAAGGTAGCGGGTGCGTTATACAAACCAAAAGGCATCCTTCTATATGCAAATATTCCAAAAGGAAAAGTAAAAGTAGTCTTCTCTTGATCCTCCGGTGCTATAGCAATTTGGTTGTAACCTGAATACCCATCAAGAAAACAATAATTAGAGTGCCCAGACAATTTTTCCAAAATTTGATCCATAAAAGGTAAAGGCAAGTAATTCTAGTGGTTGCATTAAGCTTTCGACTATCAATACAAACTCGCTAACCGGTTTGCACTCGAGTTTGACAAGTTCGTTGTCTTCATTCTGCAGCACTGTGACGCTCGACTTCTTTGGTAAAACTTGTACCGGGCTCACCCACTTTCTATCAGAGATGGGGTAGATAATTCCCACGTCTAAAAGCTTGAGAATATCTTTCTTTACTACTTCCATCATCGGAGGATTCAACCGATGTTGAGCTTCCCTTGTAGGTTTTGTTCCTTCCTCAAGTAGTATTTTATGCATGCACGTAGAAGGGCTTATTCGCTTGATATTAACATTTGTCCATCCTATAGCCGTTTTATACTCCTTCAACACCTGAAGAAGTCTTTATTCCTACAATTCAGTTAGTTCCTTGGAAACTATTACCGACAACTCCACATTATCACCCAAATACATGTATTTTAGGTGATCAGGAAGAGGCTTAATTTCTATTTTAGGAGCCTACAAGATAGATGGAAACAATTTTTCATTGGTGCATGGTAAAGAGATAAACGAAATATCATGAGTTGGTGGACACTGTTGCAACAAATTGAGTTCACCAATAACTTCCGTAAATTCATCCCCTAATTTAAGCTAAGTTATTGGATTCATAAAATCTTTAGAACCCATACTCCTTGTGATAATAGTCTTCAATGGATCATTACTCCCCAAATTAAACATTTGTTGATCTAAAGAATCAATAACATCAATGGAGAAACAAGAATGGAAATCACTAGGTGTAGATGGTGAGTTTTTGACAAGGGTCAAAATTGTAAAATCGCCCTTCCTGCTTAGTTGCAGGAACATAGAAGTACCCGCACATACTTGTGCACATACTTCTGACTTCACATCAAAACATAAAATATTTTATTCCTCCTTATATTCCACATGCGAATTAAGGATACAGTCTCTACAAAAGGCTACAAGTATTCTATATTGATCCTGTTGTCTATAATCTCTACATGATAAGTCTCAAAGATCCTAGATGGTTTTCCCACTAGTGTAGAGCAACTTGAGTCTTCTCTAAACAACTACAAACATTCTAAACTGGCCTCGTAGCCTCCCCAATACTCACAACATTTATGCATATCGCTCTAGTCTCAAGTCGCATAAATTCCACGGCCGAAGATCTGGAGAGACTCCTATAAAATCATGGAACGCCCAAACGACACTCAACATGGTCGATCTGATGCAAAGACAAAAAGTTCCTTCCAGAATACAGATTGACATGGATACAACTCAAGAGAGGTACTCACTTTCCTCAATACTCTAATGGAACAATTCTTCCCAGAATAGATCTTTCACCAGTTACATCAAACAACGATTCCAAGTCTACCAACGTCAACAGTACCAGAAATAATATTCAAGAAGATGACGAGATCTGCACTCAAAGAGGACAATCAAGGAGCCAACGATCCAACCTCGTCTCCTATGAAGACCTCGAAAGACTTTTACCATTTCAAGGCAAAGAGGGACCAGTCTCACTTCATCATCACCAACCTTTTACCCTCTCGCCATCCAAAAGATCATTTCACCAATGGGATATCTCTCTCGTTATTCTCCCTCTATAATGGGGGATAAAAAATGTACAGATATGAAAGATTGTTCCAGATGAACGATGAATATCCTGGTGACTACATATGCCGATTCATGGTCCGAAAATCGTAGAGATATCTGTAGGAGAAGCCGTCTGGTCAGTAAGCACTATAACATCCAATCATCCATGAGGTCCTGTCAGAACGAAGGGGTCAAGGGAGATTCTTTATCTCAACAAGCGTCACAAATCGAACGCTCACCATCAACCTCAGCCCCCACCTCCATCTCAGCCTCAGCACCAGCCAAAATACAAGCTTTGCTTCAAGTCCTAGACAAAACTCAACAACAACAAGAAAAACCAAGGTCATCTATCACATTCTTGAATTTTCCTTTTCCCATGGAATCCCTTTCATTCCGGTACGTTTCCCTTCAGTCAGGTACCAGTTCATTTTATTCTGGTCCCTTCACTCAGGTACCCGTTTATTTCATTCTTGTCCCTTCACTCAGGTACTAATCATATTTCATTCTGGTCCGTTCACTCAGGTACCAGTCACATTTCATTCTGGTCCCTTCACTCAGGTACCAGTCATATTTCATTCTGGTCCCTTCACCCAGTCCCTTTCACTCTGGCACCAGTCCCTTCAGCAAGGCACTACCTACTTCATGCTCACGTAAAGCTCCCAGATGATGACAAATCTCGTAAAGATCACATCGCAAGGATATTTTCAGTGCTCTCAATCGTATGGCATCCGGAAGATCCATACTACAACATGGTTCTGAGGCGTCCATGGATTCACAACAAAAAGGCAGGTTCCTCATTATCATCAAAGCTTAGGGATTCGATCAAAACTTCGGGACTCGACCAAGTAAGTTCTATTTAACATCCTTCTTTACAACTAGCTATCCCATGTCCCACAGAAGCTTGGGGACTCGATCTAGGGACCAACCCCGCTATGACTAGGTGATGTGAATAGAAAGCCGATCCCTTTCAAAATTTTATTATCTTTGTCTTAGAAAATAAAACCTTTTGCAATCTACTTGTCAAAGCCTACCTACTATCCCAAAAACCATAATATATTTTGTAAACCGAATTAAAAAGAAGTCTTTAAAGACTGGCTTAATCTGTTCAGAGGTATTCTTCCTCTAACAACCATTCTAGAGCTTTAAACCCTCCTCACTCATATCCCTGACTTTGGAAGCCTCATCCAAGCTAGATAACACACACGTCCCAAGGAGGATCCTGTTAAAATAGGAATCAACGCCAATACTCGTATTAGAGTATTCAATTGGCACACTCTTTGTTACACTGTTGTTCCATATATCAACGTTGTTTGAAGCACCTTCCTCAACAAGTATGCGAGAGGTAGTCCGCCTTATGACTTTCATCTTCAGAGAGGTCATCGTCCACATCAGAATTAACGAAAAGAAACTTACTTGAGATGAATCCAAGACAACGGAGTGGCCACGGGTTACTTGACCTACTCTAATACCTGTCACTCAGGGACACATCAACAATCAGAGCCAAAACCAGCCTCTCTCAGACTTGTTCCAGAGATGTGTCACTGCGTCTCTATCAAAAGAAACCTTGTTGCATCTCAATAGCCTGGACGACAACGATGGATTCAACTTTAATTCAGATGCTCGCCCTAGTCCCATCACTTCAACGACAACGAATGACAATCCAACTTTTACTTCTGCGGTAGCGGATCCAAGTGAGCTACACTTGGGGACTGACGATCCCCTCACTGTTGAAAGCTTAATATAATAACATTTTACGACTAGAAGGTCCGATCAGCAACGGTACCAGCGACAAAACCTCCTACATCAATACCCCAAAAGCCTCCGCCTCTTACCTGATCACATCCAGAAAGTTGCCAGTCAGAAATCCAGAAATATGCTCACCATGGAGTAGATTGCACACCTGGTCCTCATGGTACCTGTCCTGTCTCATGGTACCTATTTTGTCTCATGGCATCATCTCGGTCTACTTCTCTATTCCTTGATGCTCCTGTCAATACCTCTTCAATTTACAAATTCAGAAATCGACAACAATCGGTGAAGAAAGGGTCAAAACATCCTTCACGAGAAGTGTTCGTATATGTCTTTACTATGACACACCAGAAGGGCACCTCAATCGGAGACCTGAGCTAGGAGATATGGCTCTTACACTAAGGTCTACAGAATCTGAAAACTCACACGGGATTACTAATCACAAATTTTTACGCATGGTTATCTGACCTAACAAACTCCGAATCAAGTGATTCTTTTTGCATACGATAGTTTGGTCTTTTGGCTTCAAAATTTGGGGTCAAACAAGCAAATCCGACATCGTATGAAACCTTAACAGCTCCGGAAGCAAATAGTGTGCAAACTAGGATTTCCAAACGGGACTCAGAAGACTCAGCTTTATAAAGACCTTGTCTGCCCATGGACTTCATTTTCTCAGAAATATCATCCTGTCAGGTCGCACTGCATCTCCCAAGAAGACCTTATCAACCTTTCTACGACAAGAGCACCGGAGTCCACCGCCCACCTAACTTGCAGTTCTGGTCTACCATCAGCTTCTTCTGCTGGTTTCCAATATTTCCGACTTTGCTACTACCAGCTACAACTCAAAGCATCGTCTTCGGGTGTCCTATCTCTCATCTGTTGCCGCTTTGCTGACGCTATCACTAGCACTAATCGTTGCATACTCAAAATCTAAGCAAGCACCGGGACCAACTATTTACTTACAAGGAAGTTTAAATCTAAAGCTTAACTCTGCATCAAAGGCATTGCCTGGAGGTGACAAAGCTACCAATATTTCTTGTTGGACACATACATGAAGAATTGATCCAGCTAACTTGATCCTCTATATGATGAGGCGGACCTGTTTCAGAAAGAAAGAAAGAGAGAAAGTGCCGACCATATCCCCTCTTTTGCTCACGATAAGATGGATTCCTGGAAAGTACGAGGGCGCCTACTATTCCCAGCCAAAGTTCACGCTAAGGGGCACTTATCCCAGTACCTGGAAGCCAAAAGCTAAGTATATCTTCTTCTACTATTTAAATTATTGATATATAGTCATTATAAGCATACTATCACCATCTAGTGCTTATTTTGCAACATTATTGTTCCTTATTAAGCAGAGGACTTAATGTAGATGGTGAGTTTTTGACAAGGGTCAGAATTATAAAATCGCCCTTTCTGCCTAGTTGCAGGAACATAGAAGTACCCGCACATACTTGTGTGCATGCTTCTGACTTCACATCAAAACATAAAATATTGTATTCCTCCTTATATTCCACAATCGAATTGAGGATGCAGTCTCTACAAAAGGCTACAAGTATTCTATACTGATCCTATAGTCTATAATCTCTACATGATAAGTCTCAAAGCTCCTAGATGGGTTGCCCACTAGTGTAGAGCAACTTGAGTCTTCTCTAAACAACTACAAACATTCTAAACTAGCCTCTTAGCCTCCCAAATACTCACAACATTTATGCCATATTAGGGTAGTCTTAAGTCGCGTAAATTCCACAACTGAATTCCTTGAACTTGCCTCGAGTGCGCATCGATGTTCTGGTAATATCTACCAAATTCGGGAATAGCTAATGCTTAAACCCCAAAAATAACACTTAGCTTAACACTCCGTTCACAATGAACTCGTCTCAAATTTCTCTCCTGAGCTCAAATATGCTATTATAGCACTTTGCTTAAATATAAGCCACAAATAATGCGCCACTCCTCTTGGATGCGCCATTATCAAGAAGCAATGACATAAAAGATGCATTGAACCTCTGAGCTAGGCCAACCCTAGCTTTTTCTCCCATCAGCGCTAAGTTAGCACTAGCTATTTAGCTTAGCACCACAATGGCAATAGTTAGCAACATTAGCGCTAAAAACGCTAAGTTTGATGGCACTAACCCTATCGCCTGAGAAGCACCAAGTAACCTAAGATGGTCTTAGCTAGCATATTAAAGCCTAATGAGGCCTTAGATAGCGCATAATTACCTTGGCACCTCAACCCTAACAACCCTAACTCTAGCGCCAAAGGCGCTAACTCCTCTCTAGCACGCCCTTGGCTCTTTGGCACCCCCAACTTCTCAGCATCGTCTTAGATCCTTAGTGTCTCGGCTTCTAGCGCTTCTCAGGCCTACATCCCAGCACATCCCCGAGTAACGTCCAACCTAGCCGTCCCTGCCTTGAATTTCCATCATGTCTCTTGGCTTCAGGGCGTCCCTACATGCCAAGCGCGTCCCTAAGTGGCCTATGCGCCCCTGGATAAGTCCTATGCATCCCGGTCAAAGCTTAGCGCGTTACTCCTATGCTCCGATACGTCCGTAGCCAAGCCTAGCACGTCCTTATCCAGTGAGACTCAGAGAGGACGTCCTCGAGCAATGACGTCCCTGAGCCACAACGTCCTCGGGCAAGCGTCCTCGAGCAAGGACGTCCCTGAGCCACAACGTCCTCGGGCAAGCGTCCTCGGGCAAGTGTCTCATCTAACTAACATTTCTTGGTTTAGGCTCATCCTGTTTGATTTTGATCTCTCGAACCTACTTGAAAGTACGATTCTACCGTACATTTTTTTTCACCCTAAACACTAGGATATCGCATCTCCTCATAAATGTTGAAACGTATTATTTCTCCATCAAATTCCATTGTCAACGTCCCACTATAGACATCAATTTTTGTTCTTGTCGGTCGCATGAATGGACGTCCAAGCAGCAACGGTATAGATAAATCTGTTGATCCATCTGTCATCTCCCTGTACGCAGAAATCTACTGGAAAGACTTTCTGATTAACCTGCACAAGCACATCTTCAATAATACTTCTAGGTTATACGTTAGAACGGTCAGCTAGTTGTAAAACAATTCCAGTTTCTTTCAAAGGTCCTAAGTTAAGAGATTCATATATAGATGCAGGCATATCATTCAATAATGCTCCTAAATCAAGCATAGCCTTATTAAACGTTGTGTTACCAATAACAATATGAATGTCAAAATTATCGGGATCTTTACATTTGAGTGGGAGATTTTTTTTTTTGCAAGATAGCCAAGGCATTCTCACTCACTCTCATTACCTCATTACCAATTAATCTTTGTTTATTGGTGCACAAGTCCTTCAGAATTTTCGCGTATTTGGGGACTTGTTTGATCGCATCTATAAGTGGAATATTCACATGAATCTTGAAAATATCTAAGATCTCCTTATTTTATTCCTCTTTCTTAAATTTAGAAAACCTGCGAGTAAAAGGTAAAGGAGGAACATAAGTAGAAATAGGTGGTTTAGAGTTTTCTTTAGGTACCTCATCGGTTTGGGAAGAGTCAATAATCTCTTTCTCCAAAACCGGCCCCTTAGGGTCTTTTTTTTTCTTAGCAACTTCGAGTTGCACAGTTTGTGTACCACTTCTCAATGTCACAAAATTCATATTCTCCATTGGGTTAAGAGGTTGAGAAGGGAGTTTTTCACTATTCTGTGTATTCAACTGATTCAACTCATTTGCAATTGACCCAATCTGTGTTTGCAACTCCTTGATTGCGTTATCCATCTTCTGTTGGCTCTGTTGAAACATGGATATAATTGTATTGAGATTGTCATCCGTGCTAGACCCTGATTACGATGTTGGTATGGCTGAGATTGTTGTTGTTGATACTTATTTTGACGGTTGAAAGTAGGTTGTTGAACCGCAGATTGCTTGTTTGCATATCTAAAGTTAGGGTGATCTCTCTATCCTAGATTGTAAGTGTTAGATAAGGGATCATACCGCCTCTGTTGATTTAAAAAAATTACATTGGATTGTTAATTACCCTCTGATACGGGCATAATTCATACATATTTACTGCTTAATCTATATTTGTTAGTACTTGTTTTGTACTAATTTTATTAGTTTTATGCTTTTATAGGTACTATACATAAAATCTGTAGTTACGAGAAAACTTGGTTGAACGAACAGAACTACATCGAATATTGGTGCTTGTCTTACCCGCGTTATTGTCAACTGAACTTGTAAGAGACGGACACAGAAAGACAGAATGGGCAGGTCTGACATAACTTCTTGTTCTTGTGAAGAAGGGACACCGAACTGTCTAAAGCCTAAACAAAAAGTGTGAGACTAGGTTCACGTTAGATAGAGAAAGAAAAGACGTGGTCCATAAAGGAGTAGATATTGGCTTTTATTGGGAGATGGTCCAGACAGTGAGAAGAAGGGTGAAATTTGGCTGCTCATACATGTGGCTGAATGAGTAGATGGAGGTGAAAAAGTGAATAGTAGCAGCACGTGAAGTAAGAAAGAGCTAGGGCTACAGTTGAAAAGCCTAGGGTATAGAAGGGAGAGAGGCAGGTGTACAAATAGGGGAGAGCTTCTTTGTAGTTGGTCGGTGGAAAGAAAAGAGGAAGTGAGGCTGGCTAGATGAGTATAAAAGAAACGAGAAGTCAAAGATGACGGGGGTTCGGTTCTCTTGAAGAGAGAGGTACGGAGGAGGTAGAAAGTGATTAGAGAGAGAAGTATACAGGAGAAACAGATCCCAGCAGCCATACCATCCGTCGCTTTATTTTGGTTTAATATGTCCCTCTCTATTTTACTCTCTACTTTTGTTACATCTTTTTATGGGTTTTAAGAAATCCATCTCTATATCTCACTAAATTTGTAGCTAGGTTTAATGTTGAAACCACTTAAAAGTTTTAGATCAATTAAATCGAATTATTTGATAAAACTATTATGATTTGAATAGATTGATTACTGATTTTGATTTATTGATTTAATGATAAAATTGGTTGTTGCTTCACCGGTTCTGTACAATACAGTAACCTATGCACAGAATTAATAGGATAGCAAATATATTTGTCTACTTATTTGATATTTCATTCTTGGGTTAAATCCTTAGATGGGGTATGCTTAGAATGGCCATGTATTATTTGTTAACCTATATTTGGTTTCATATAATTTTCTCGCTAACGCAACTAGATGGTGTATGCATAAGACTTAGAGCTTTTGATGCGCCATGCTTAGGGTGTTCCAGTGATATTTACGACTCTAATACATATAATAGGTGATGTCAATAGAAGGAACAATAGATGAATATTCAGGAGTTATGTTTCACTTCAGTAATTAAATAGAAATAGTGGTGGATACTAAAAACCCTGGTTACCGACTCTTTATGTTTAGTTGTTTTATTAGTTTATTTTGTTTTTTTATTTTATTCATAAATCTAAAAATCCCAAAATATTGTTTCTGGTTAGTTTATTAAGAATATTGATTGCAGTATTGTCTCCGCTCCTTGTGGGTTGGACCCGTACTTGCTGTTGTCTGCATTGTAGACAACGTGCAATTGCGGTTTATTTATATAGGGTTTCCAAATCCTATCAATTTTTGGCGCCGCTGCCAAACCTATATTTTGCTAGTCCTCGAGCAAAAATAATCTAAAAATAAAATAAATCTTAAATCACTTTCGTAGGAATCGGGACTACATTTAGCATATGTAAATCCTTTAAACCCCTAAGTGGGCTTAGCGGACGATTTTTGTCTCGTGAGGGTTTACAAGAGATATACCCACAAAACCTTTTACTCCAAATTTTAGCTACATGTGAACGATTGAGGATACACACTAAACAAGCTATTTAGGTGTCATACTAAATTCTACGACTATAAGAATCATTACCCTGTATGAATCCAATTGTTGTACACGAGTTTGCGCTCAACGTACTAAAATTCATATAAGAATGCAAAACTCTACTCAAATAATCATTGAACATCCAAAACTGGATAAAAATTCACATTGCTCGAAATCAATCAAATTCAAACACATGGATAGATTAAAAAATGAAAATGGAAGTAATGAATGTTGTATATGTTGATTAAGGTGAACGATGTTTCCCAAAATACTAGTATAAATTCCGGCTCAGATGCTCTTATTTTTATTATTATTTATATACATAATATTTTTTTTTCTTTTTTTCTTTTTCACGACTACATGATTAGGTCTTTTGAATTTAAGCGAATGCTCCTTTTCAGCAGATTACATGATAGTTCCCATGGATCCTGCATTCCACGCTTGCTTAGGCGACGGAGACAGGGAGAACACACACATATTGCTGTCGAAGTGTCAATTTTTTTTCCAACAAAATTAAAATGCTAACGCATCCGAGCTACGACCTTATGGCAATACTAGGGCCCCACCAAATCACTTAGAGAAACATGATTGCAAAAATAAAAACAGAAAGTGATATGGTTATGATGATTCCGAGATATGCTTGTTCAATGATTATCATGTTATTTGTAACACCTGAGTGCATTCAGATATGAATAGACCATTTAGCTGGGCACACCAATTCCTACAGATAAGAGCTATGTTTCCATCTACCTAGAATGGTTAGTGTCATCCTGAATAATTCATAAATTTCTAAATTTCGGAGTTTCTTATTGGCATCAAATTTCTGAAACTCTACCCCCAAACCTAAATTTAGCATTGTCCTCAATGTTTCAAACCGTGCAACTAAAATGGTATGCAGTAAATATAAATAGGAGAAACAAATGTAAATCAAAGATAAAGGATTGGAACGTCTCACCTGATTGACGCAAGAAAAGCAGTATTCTCTGTAACACATATCAAACGATAGTAATAACAAAGAAACCAAAAATAAAAATAAACAAAAATCCTAAAAAGAAAATAAGAAAATAAGAATTTACCTAATGGATATGTACAGAAATGATCCCCATACACTAACAACCTGAAAATTTGGGGATCAACCCAAAATACAATATATACAAATGACAGTTTCACACTTATATTCTGGCAACACGGAGACACTGAAACTATCAAAAACAAGGGATTATCCCCAAACCAAGTTCTTAATACACTGGGAAGTGCGTAAAGAACAAAATATGAGGATAATATTGGGATCAGAGAAATATTGATTGTTTCATGCACAATGTCAGGAACAGGCAATTCCTCTTGGTATTTGGATGCAAAGTAATCCAACAAAACTTTTGAAGCACATAATTCTAACCCTAAATTAGGTAACTCTTGGAAGTCGAGGGTTCTAGAAACAATCTCTAAGTCATTAAACTTAAATACATTTTCTTCAGAATTAACACATACATCATCACTAGGTTTACGTTGCCATTTTCCATAATCCAGAACGGGTGCAGAATCTAACAACGCATTAACTTCTTCTAAATGCCTATCCTCATCGTAGTAGGCTCCAAAATGGGCCAAGCAAGCCTCTAACGGGTCATTAACACTATTGGTGCTAGAATCAATCATGCAAACAGACTCCATATATACGAAAGAAAATAAAATAAAAATAAACAATTGCTCCTAACCTTATAATTGGAATGGAAGAGTTCAAAGAACTCAACTAATTATTTTCCCTCTCCGAAAAGTAGTTCTAGTACCTCTTATCAAAATTCACAATTTAGGGTAATAAGCGTCCAACATGTACAAATCGTTCAATAAATAACTCACAAGCAAGAAACCTGTGAATATTTTGCAGCAGACGAATTTTGTTGAGCTAGACGACCAGGAGCAACCCCAAATGGACCTGAAATAAATTTCTAAGACACAAAACTAGTCAAAAGGAACTAAAATCCTAAAAATAAAATAAAAATAAAAACATATATTAAAAAATAAATAAAGTAAAAACCTAAACTACGATTAGAAAATCAAAAATACTAATTACAATACCCTCTTCATAGATTGAAGAAAATTATGGTGGCAATACGACGATTTTGATTTGTTGCATCATCACCATTAGGTTTCCTATCTGTTGACGAACTTCGGTAGATTCGCCAACTTCATTAACTTTTATGACGAGTGGTTCTGACCCACAATTAGAAAATTGTTGAGAATTTGCTTCCATGTTCTCAATTAACTCTCTAACTTGAGCTACTGTTTTATTCACTAATACACCACCACCTACAACATTGAGAATATTTCTGTCACTTCTTTGAAGACCCTCATAGAAGTACTAGATGATCAATAAATCACTGAATTGATGATGCGTGCAGCTAGCCACCAATCTCTTGTAACGTTCCCAGCATTCATACAATGTCTCTCCTGCCATCTTCTTAATGCCACAAATCTCTTTTTGAATCTGAGTTGCCATTGATGCATGAAAGTATCGTCTAAAAAGAGTTTTTTGAAACCATTCGAAGTTGTGGCACTTCCAGAAGGTAGATAGTATAACTATTCCTCAGCAGTTTCCATCGAAGAAAATGGAAAAGCTCATAACATGACTCCATTAGCATCAGTCCCTGCTGGTAGCATGGCCATGACTATGTTATGGAAATCTATTAAATGCTTATTTGGATCTTCATTAGTCATTCCATAGAACTTTGGTAGCTCACGGATCAACCCTGGATTAATCTCAAATGTAGATGTTGTTTGGATACACAATTGTTATATGCCCAGCTTGTGAGAAGCTAAATCCTTGAATGTACGATTTGCATCACCCATTGCTTCATTTCTTCTTCTACGTCTGAATCTACGAATTCACTTGACGATGTACTAGGAGGAAGTGGAGTGTTCACTGCTCGAACGAAATCTTTTAGTAAGGTTCATGATCGAAGACGTATACCAATGTGAATTGGTTTTCCCTATCTAAGCATTCACAAAAGAAATAGTACCTGATTTTTTTTTTCAAAACTAAGTTAAAAACTAGAAACAAGAAATCAAAAACAAAATAACAATCCGCTATGCCTCCCCGCGACGACGCCAAAATTAGTTCGGTTATCAGCCAAGCAAAATTGTTTCAAGTCTTTTCACTTCTCAATTATAAATAAGAGTATAGCAATAAGACGAGTTCGATCCATAAAGAGATATGGTTGTCAAGTTATTTTGATTACTTATGTAAACATGGGGTTTTTGATTGTGATTATAACTAAATTGTACTAAATAAATAGATTAAAACGAATATCAGAGATAAAAAACATTGGTTAGAGGTTTCATCTTCCATTTCCAACGTGTTATCAACTGAATCAAACTCAACATTCATTCACTCTCAATATCAATAACTCTAAAGCATTCTATCGCAGACTTACTCCGGCAAAACTCTTTTTATCATCAAAAGCGCAAGAACCACTCTTTGAATAATTTTCAATGAATAACTTGGCACAAGATCCACTCAAGTTTAACCCAATGAAAGCAATAGTCTTTGTGAGTTGAGTTTATTCTAAGAAATCCGGCGCAAGAGCCACACAGATTTAACATAGATCACGCTTTTATACATAATTGCATAATAACATCCCGTCATTAACAACTATATTATGCTACTTGTAACAAGGATCTTTCAACAATTCCGGATCTCAAACCCTAGTTTAGCTATAGATATCAATGCATGCTCAGTTAATTCGCGACTTAAACAATCAAGCAATCAATCATACATGGGGTTATAAACGGTAGAACATAAGCGATATTAAAGAGATTATGAACATATGAGAATAAATACTTCAATTAATAAAAATGTTTTCCAACTTAGGACTACATCTTTAACCAATAATAAAAGTTTAGTTACTCATGGATTTCTCAAAATCCATGCAAAATATATATTAAAGCAAGTAAAGCAAACCTTAGAAATCATGATGATCAATCGCAACTTCAAGCCCTAGATTCTTGTTCTCCTTGTTATTTTCAAGTGTAAAAGGTGTCTTCTTAATGTCTTAGATGTCTCCTGATATAGTATCCATGAAATCTAGGTTTTGATCCTTCCGGGACCGTGTTTCCCATGTTTTAGATGCCCACACACGTGTCAAATTACCTCTGTTACGGTTGGTTTCAACCCAAGAAAGCCAACCGAAATTCTGACACAAATATCTGTCCAAAATTCTCAAAGTTATGGTTGGATTCGAGTACAATAATTCTAATTGTAATTAATCATTGACACATTTTTGTATTTCACCGTTTTGGTCATAACTCCCTCATACGATGTCTGATTGAACTCATTCTCTTTGGGTTGGCTTCGACTTTCAATTATCTACAACATATAAATGACATACTCTTTATATCACTTAAAATAATTTTACTGTTGGCTTTGATAGTCTAAATCCAGTTGTAAATTTTCCTGGAATTTCTTGCTCAAAATTAGCTTCTTTTACGGTTGGATTTTGGGATACTTTCCCAACCGAAAATCTTTCTGGAACTCTTATTTCAAAGTTGTGTTTCCATCCTTTAACTTCTTATTTTCATGCCGGAATGAATTCCTTTCCTCTTCTTTGCTCTCTTTAACACCATTTCTATTGATTTCATATGATTCACCTAATGTAAGACATAAGATAGAAAACAAACGTAAATAGCAAGTAATATGAAAGAATTAAAGCTAAAGCAAGAATGAAAATGACACTAAAACATGTAAATTAAGCACCTATCAAATTCCTCCACACTTGCTTTTTTCTAGTCCTCGAGTAAATTACTTATCTAAACTAAACTAGACTAAAATACAACAACTCCATTTCGTTGAGGATACAGTTACACTTAGCATGTGTAACAAGCCTTTAAACCCCTAGGTGTCCCTAGTGGATGAGTTATAGTCTCCTGAGGGTTTACAAGAGGTATACCTACAAAACCTAAAGTCCAACTTTCAAACATTACAGAGCACATGCATCCAACGAGCTACAAAGACATAAAGTTTTTGCAGATTAACAATAAGAAGTTAGAAGTATAAAGAACGTTATTCTCATGCTTAACCCTTGAGTTAGGAAAAAACCATCATATGAAAGAATCCAGGTTCGAGAGCGATCGAATGTTTCGACTTCTGCCTCACCAACAAGATTTTATGTATTTGCACTCAAAAAGCGCACTTTATGGTTCTCATGTGTGCAGGCAGGAATGTAGATAAAAATCCTGCACACGTTGAATGGTGGGAAGGAAAGGAAACCTTCTGAATGATATGCAGATGTTATCCCATAGATACGTGGGACAAAAAAGAACCCTTATTTTATTTTATTTTTTGATAATCTCTAAGAACGAAAATCAACCACTATGCACGGATGGGAACGCTTACTTACCTTCACACCCGAGCTACAATCAACACCACTCTCATAACATCCAATAGAAACGTCGTCGTCTTCGGTCTTTAACTGTTGATGATGAACTCTTGAACTTCGTAGAACTTTGACAATTTGTAACTCTTTTCTTCAATTCCTTGTTGTTTGAAACTTCTTTATAGATTTCTTCTTCCCCACGACCTTATTGAATGAATACAAAAACAAATATACTCTAAAGCAATATAAAATATATTTTTTTACTTCATTTCTATTTTTTTTTTAATTTATACTCAAAATAAAATACAAACTGAAAAATAAAATGAATAATGAAATTTTTCCCTTTTTCGTACTGTTACTTGTAAACCTTGAACGTCTTCAACTTTCCTCATGATTTTTATGCTCCGCTTGTTGATGAAAATGGTGTTTCTGTGGACCTGTTGTTGTAGGGAGAATGGTGCCAACTTCAAACAAAACTATAAGATAGAGTTAGCAATTCTGATGACACTCTCATGATTGAAGAAATAACACTCAAGAGATCAAAAAGTAGTGCTAAAATTGGTACGAAGTTGGGTAGCTCATCATTTTACCCGAAGTTTGCACAGATGAAACACTCTAAACGGAAAATTTAGACAGGTACAAAGAATTGCAGGTTTGGTGCCTCACTCATGGGTACTGAATGATCAACTTCTATAATATTGTATTCTCTAGCGCCGGTTTAAGTCTATTTTTGTCAGTTCTAGCCTTTCAACAACTAAGCAACCCGAATGTCGTTCTCTATTACTTCTAAGTTCAATTATTTTGGTGAGAACTCCGTATGTAACCTTAGCTAGAAGTATACTAAGTGACTCTAAAATCTCTAAAAGTTGGGATTTTTCATGCAAATATATACAAAAAGTTTAAAAATTCCTAAAAAAAAGAATACTAAAAATCTAAATGCTTAACCACTCCTCCACACTTAAACTTTACATTATCCTCTATGTAAACTGATTCATCCAGTGCAAATTCAAGGTGGGAACTTCCTACTAATGATATGAAACGATAATAAAAATAAAGCTAAAAAAATTAAGATAAAAATACAAAACCAATGGGTTGCCTCCCATTCAGCGCTTAGTTTAACGTTTTTAGCCCGACTTGGCATCCTCCTGCTACTCCTCCAGAGAGAGTGCATCTACTAAGTTAATCTCCAACCATCTCAAGTTCAAACGGTTCATAATAGGGCTTCAATCGATGCCCATTCACTTTAAGCTGCTTCTCTTTTAATAAGCTACAAATCTCTACTGCACCATGAGTAAAAACGCTAAGCACAACAAAGGGTCCTATCCAAGGAGACTTCAATTTACTAAGTAATAAATGAATGCGAGAATTAAACAAAAGGACTTTCTGTCTAACAATAAACTATTTTCTAGAAATCATACTATCATGAAAAGCCTTTGTTTTCACCTTGTAAATTCATGAACTTTCATATGCGTCATTACGAATCTCTTCTAGTTCACTTAATTGAAGCTTCCTTTGTTTACCAGCTCCATCCATCTCCATATTGCATTGTTGAATAACACAAAAAGACTTATGCTCGATTTCAACAGGAAGATGACAAGGTTTACCGTACACAAGCCTATACGGAGACATCTCAATAGGAGTCTTATACGCGGTTCTGTATGACCATAATGCGTTGTTGAGACGTAAACTTCAATCCTTCCTTGATGGATTCACTGTTTTCTCTAGGATGGACTTTATTTCTCGATTAGAGACTTCTTCTTGCCCATTTGTATGTGGATGATATGTTGAAGCAATCTTGTGAGATACGTTATACTTTTTCAACAAGCTTTGTAAGAAATTGTTTTAAAAGTGTGATCCCCCATCGCTGATTATGGCTCTTGGAGTTCCAAACCTTACAAAAATATGATCTTTAACAAAATCTGTAACCACTTAGAATCATTAGTAAGGGTGGCTTTAGCTTCCACCCATTTCGAGACATAATCAACGACGAGTAAGATATATAATTTACCAAAAGAATTAACAAAAGGACCCATAAAATCAATGCCCCAAACGTCAAAAATTTCAACGAAGAGAATAAACTTTTGTGGCATTTGATTTCGAGCACTTAGATTTCCCGTTCTTTGGCATCTATCACAAGTTTTACATAATCCATACGCATCTTTAAATAGAGTAGGCCAATAGAAACCACTCTCAAGTACCTTATAAGCGGTTCTCTTTGGTCCAAAGTGTCCTCCACAAGCGTATGAATGACAGAAAGACAAGATAGAATTGTATTCAGATTCGGGTATGCACTTTCGTATAAGTTGGTCTGAAGAATATTTCCATAGGTATCGATCATCCCGTATATATTGATTCGTATTTTTTTAAGTTTTTCCCTCTCAGCACGGGACAAATTCCTTGGGATTTGGTGATAGGCACATTTTTATGTCTGATTTGTCTCAATTCTTTACATTGATAGTGCTCGATTGTGTACTAATTGTGTTATTTTATATGTTTGTAGATATTTTTGGGAAATAAGAATTGTTGAAAAAATTGGCTCAAAAAAGTGTTAAAGGCACCCGAAAAAATTACTAAAGGCACCCCCAAGAAGAATTGCTAAAGGAACCCACTCAATGGATAAAGGCACACAACTACTTCTCTTTCAAATTCAAAAATGGCGAGAAATTTTCTTCCTTGATCAGAGAAGCAATAACGTGATTTAGTTGATGTGTAATTGGAGATATTCAAGGGATTACGATAATAGTTCTTCTTGCCTAATTAGTAGGATCTGCACACAATTAGAAATTATGAAAGAATAAAAAAAAATCAGTTGCTAGAAGTTTAAAACGAAAAAGATATATTCTCAGGTTTCATTTTGATCTGTGTAATAAAGGAGTTGTCATCTCCTTACCATTTCGAAAGAGGATCAAATATAAATAAGGAAAGAGAATCAAGAGTGTCAGTGTGAGAACACAAGTGAAGATATTATTCTCGGGTTAGAACAACGAGAGAGAGAGATAGAAAATATATCCGAGAATATTTTCTTTAAAAGAAATATTGAGAGAGATTTGGAAGAGTTAATGGGGTGTAAAGTTGTTGTACTATAAATAGTAGAAAATATGAAGAGTTTTGTGGGGGATAGCTATGAAAAATCATTTTGAGAGTGTTTTGGACATGATGAGCTAAACCTCGACACCGGGACAATGGAGGAAGGCATATTTCATGATTGTGGTATTTATTATTAATTCTTTTATGAATTTTTGCACTTATTCTAATTGATTTATGATTTTCACTAATTATTTATGATTTTGTTTGATGGTGTATTCTTAGTCTTAGAGCTTTTGATGCGTCATGCTTATAATTTACATCTAATGTTTTAAAAATCTCCCTTTGGCAAAGAAATAGAGTCAATAATATGAGATAAAATTGTTAGGAATTAATATAAGCACCATTTGATTATGTTTATGGTGGAATCCTGATCCCCAATCTTTTCTATAATCTTGCTACTTTTGTTTTAATTTGATATTTTAGTATTAAAAGTTAAGTCTAAAATCAATCTTCACAAGCCTGAGTGAATGATCTTTCTTAACACTTGACTATAAATCACATCAATTTTTGGCACCGCCGACGCGGACTTGTTTTTAGGTTATGGTTTTAGATTTTTTTTAGGTTAATTAGGATTTATTTTTTATTTTTATTTTCTTTTTTTTTTTAGATTTTATGTGGGTATTTTTCTTAGCTTTGATGTGCAGGTGATCTTTTACATTAATTGTGGAAATTGCCTACCAAAAAAGGTAAGTAGTATACCTCAAAAAAAATAGATTTTTCATTAAATTTTTATTTTATTTGTATATATTTATTTTATATTTTTAATTATTTTGTATATAAAAAAAACACGTGCACACACAACATTTTGCATTCATCAGACTACCGATTTTAGGAAAATCCGTGGAAAAGTAAGTTGAACCCGTGTCTTAGGCCTGATGGGAGTTATCAGCTGAAATTCCACAAGCCTTAGCCTCGTACCTTTGACCAGTCTTTGACTGTAGTTATATTTTTGCTATGGTAACCTGAGCTTACCTATTTAGTCAAACCTGCATTTGCACGTGCATTCAAAAAAAATGTCGAACTAGTATTATGAGGACCAATACAATGAATATCGACATGAATTTCAAAATGGGCATTATCCGTACTATGACTCTAGTGTAGATAGTATTTGAGACTACTACCAGCCTTCTAAAGGTTATGGTTCATACCATAGTGATCCCAATTACTATTCGCATGTTCACCAGTCGTACGAACGGGTAAATGAGCAATATTATAATGATCATAATGTGTGTTCTCCATCTTTGAAGAACATAATCAAACAATTGTAACCTAGTACTTTCTATGATCCTTCTATTTCTCTAGAAGAGACCCTCAAGCAGTTAACTGAGTCGACAAATAGGTTTGAGTTAAATACAAAGGAAAGAATTGCAGCGATGTGAATTGCTCAAAATAATTTTAACTGTCAATACAGTGTTTCCAATATTACCCTTGAAAATGAGGATAGTTATTATTCACCTAATCAAGAAGATGAGGTATAATTGGTAACACTACTTATTTAGATAGGGTTCAACCATCTTCATACTTTTGTGATGATGAGGATAATATTGATGAAGAATTTGAAATCTGTAGTCATAATGATAAGGAAATTTTTACAACAATTGAGCTTCACGATAATAATAATGGTTCTAGTTCCAATCCCAATAAAGTTGATAATTATTTTCTTATTCAAGTAGGAAAAGGATTTAACTAGAAATACCATTGTTATAGACGATGAATATTTCCTTGTTATTATGAAGACGATGATGGTATAGAGGAACGAGTTTATCCCGAAACTAGTGTTTTAGAGTCCAACGATTCGGGAACAATTGTCTCAAACGAAGATGATAGACTCGTAGAGGTTTTAAATATGAGTGAGGATGTTGTCATAAACTGCAGGACTATTCATGATCCTTTACAAAAAACTGTGTTTAGCAATCCATTATATGAATGTGATGAACCTCTTGGGATCACTGATTTAGAAGAAGAGGCTTTTAATAACACCTTGGATAACCCATTGTATGGTTTTGATGATGATGTTCTTTTGGATCATTTGGGTAACCAATCCTCAGATGAAGCTGAGCGCAGTTCTGAACTTAAGGACGTTAGAACCCAATCAATGTTTTTGGTCCACCTGAGTGTAATGTCCACCTTAAGTTTGGGGGTACCAATGACTCTTGTGATTTTCAAGTATCCCTGCTTAAAGTCCCTCACTCGGGACTTGACATATGTGCCTCTACCAATCTTCATACACTTTTCCCCGAGCCTGATTTTATCCAGAATGAAATTCAGTTGTTAGAAACCCATCCAATGATTGATGTAGTTTACCCAGACGATAATACCATAATTGACTTTGTTGTCCCACCAAAATCTTTTCTACCAAATGTGGGAGCATATGAACTTCATATGTGTCAATTCGTAAACTTTGGAACCAAACATGAATATTTTATGAAGTTTAAATCGACTCATTTTCATGAGAATGACCACCAATTTCATATATTCCATTGTGGTCAGCTATATAAGTCAAATATTATTGACTTTAAGGATCCACAGTTATTCAGATTATTGTTATATGATTCGTAAATTGTGACTAATCCTTTCTTGGCCTGGATGAAGAATTTAAACTTAGCGCTCTATAGGAGGCAACCCATATGCTTTTGGTACACGGTGCTGGTAATATCTTTCCTTATCTCTTTTACTTTGTTCATGCTTCCATTCATTTATCTTTAGAACATCGAGGACTATATTCAATTTAAGTTTGAGGGTAAGGGAGAAAAATTTAAAAATTTAGTTATAGCAAAAACTCAAAAATTTATAAACTTGTGAACAATTCAGGATGGCACTAACCATTCTAGGTAGATGGAAACAAACTTCTTGGTTGTAGGAGTGAGGGACCCAGCTAAATGGTCTATTCATAAAAGGACAAAGCTCAGGTGTTAGAAATAACATGATAGTCATCACCGTATCTCGGAGTTGTCACCATATCACGTTCTGTTTTTATTTTTGCAACTTTATGTGTTTCTCTAAGTAATTTGGTGGGGCACTAGTATCGCCTTGTTGTCGCCAGGATGAAGTAAAATGATTGAGATCAAGCCCCATTATTTTAATTGAACTTGACCAATGGAAAAAAAATGACACTTGGATAACAATATATGTGTGTTCTTCCTGTCTTCGTCGCCTAAGCAAGCGTGGAACGCAAAATCCATGGAAACTATCATATAATATGTTGACAAGGAGCATGCGCTTACATTCAAAAGATCTAATCATGTTGTCCAAGAAAAAAATAATAATTAAAAAAAGTAAAAAAATTTGTATATATTCAATAAATCGACCGTTGGGGCCCTTGTATATACCATCTGAGTTGATACTAGCATTATGATTTAGATCAGTGGGTGTGTATCTCAATCCATTAGGGTTCATCTTGGCACGATGTTCATACAAATATTTTGGGAAACACCTTTCACCTTAGTCAACATATTCACACTTCTATCTCCATATTCATCTTCTATTCATTGGTTTTTTAAATTCCGAGTATCGTGGTCCATTATACGACTTTCTGAGTAGTGCTTTATTTTATTATATATGAATTTGAGTACGCTTGAGTGCAAACTCGTGTACATGAATTGGATTCAAAACAGGGTAATTCCTCTCAGGTAGCTAGGAGTTGGAGTAAGGGTTTTGTGGATATACCTCTTGTAAACCCTCATGAGACAAAACTCGTCATTAAGGACACTTAGGGGTTCAAAGGCTTGTTCCACACGCTAAGTGCAATCGTGATACCTGCAACAGTGAGTTAGGATTTTTATTTTCTAGATTATATTATCTCGACTAGCAAATAATAAGTTTGGGGGTATTTGATTGACACATTTTTGTGTTTGATATGTCTCAATTCTTTATACTAATAGTGCTCGATTGTGTACTACTTGTGTTATTTTATGTGTCTGTAGATATTTTTGGGAAATAAACATTGTTGGAAAATTGGCTCGAAAAAATGTTAAAGGTACCCAGAAGAATTGCTAAAGGCACCCAAGAAGAATTGCTAAAGGCACCCACTCAATGGATAAAGGCACCCACCTACTTCTCTTTCAAATTCAAAAATGGCGGGATATTTTCTTTCTTGATCTGAGAAGCAACAACGTGATTTAGTTGACGTGTGATTTGAGATATTCAAGGGATTACGACAATAATTCTTCTTGCCTAATTAGTAGGATCTGCATACAATTGGAAATTATAAAAGAATAAAAAAAAATCAGTTGCTTGAAGTTTAAAACGGAAAAGATATATTCTCAGGTTTCATTTTGATTGTGTAATAAAGGAGTTGTCATCTCCTTACCATTTCGAAAGAGGATCAAGTGGTAAACAAGGAAACAGAATCAAGAGTGTCAGCGTGAGAACAAAAAGTGAAGATATTATTCTCGGGTTAGAACGGCGAGAGAGAGAAAGAAAATATATCCGAGAATATCTTCTTCAAAAGAAAGATTGAGAGAGATTTGGAGGAGTTAATGGGGCTTAAAGTTGTGGTACTATAAATAGTAGAAGATTGGAAGAGATTTGGGGGGCTGGCTATGAACAATAATTTTGAGAGTTTTTTGGACATGATGAGCAAAACCTCAACACCAGGACAATGAAGGAAGCCATATTTCATGATTGTAGTATTTATTATTAATTTTTTATGACTTTTTGTACTTAATCTAATTGATTTATGATTTTCACTAATTAGTTGTGATTTTGTTTGATGGTGTATGCTTAGACTTAGAGCTTTTGGTGCGCCATACTTATGATTTACATCTAATGTTTTAAAAATCTACCTTTGGTAAAGAAATAGGGTCAATAATATGAGATAAAATTGTTAGGAATTAATATAAGCACCATTTGATTATGTTTACGGTGGAATCCTGAGTCTCAATCTTTTCTATAATCTTGCTATAATCTTTTGTTTAAATTTGATATTTTAGTATTAAAAATTAAGTCTAAACTCAATCTTCACAAGTCTGAGTGAACGATCTTTCTTACCAGTTGTCTAATAATCCACAATATTAGCATACCATGGTTGTGAAACTGTAATTGAGAAGAGTTGCTCGTCTAGAAGGCTTTCACGCAACGGGATAGCTTCTTCGTTTACAGTAAGGCGACTCAAGTGATCCGCAACGGTGTTCTCAATGCCTTTCTTGTCTTTAGTTTCGAGATCAAACTCTTGTAGGAGTAGTATCCATCGAATGAGCCTCGGTCTCGCCTCTTTCGTTGTAAGTAAGTGCCTAAGTGATGCATGATTTAATTTTGGGATGAAATTTTGAATTTTAGATTTGGGGGTGGAAGAAGATCCAAGTCTTGTTGATGCTAAGTAAAACATTATAGTGAAATAATAGTGGTGAATAGGATATGTTTTTAATAAAATTATTTCACAATCAGTTTTTGTTGGGGGAATTGGTGTTGATGATGGCAGGATGGTTTTAATGTATTACAAGTACGGTTCGCTCCACAGGGATTTTGAAATTACAATTTCTAACTTTTAATTAACTAATGTGCTAATAAAATAGTTGAATTTTGATTATAATCTAAAATTCTAAAATGTTTAAAATACTAAAACTGATATATAAACAAAAGAAAGAAAAACTAGGGCTCGAGATTTCATCACAACTATGCCTACTAGATGTTTATAACTATTCACTATAATTTTTTCAAAATATTACTCAAGACGACTGCCAACAATTAATTGCATCTCGGAAAATAAATCATTTTAAGTTAATTTATTTTTCTCAAAGGATTAATAACTTTCTCCACTATAATATGTTTATCTCTGAATAGAAAATAGAACGCAATTAATAAAGCATAAGGACACATGAAGAGTATATTATTGTAATTACACAATAAAATAGGACCAAGAGAATTATTAGAGAAAAATAGTCACATCATTCTAGCAAACATAGTTGTACTTCTTCTCTAATCCTAGAGGAGGAAACTAGCTACTCATTGCAAAAAGAATAGAAGAAAAACCCTTTTTTTTTCAAGATTTCTAAAAAGATTTACAAAGAAGAACTAACCAAATTCGTCGCAGAAATAATAAATGATTCAATGAATAAACGACTCACTTCGAGCACAGTTGAATAAGGCTTGTTTTTTTTATGTATTAAAGCTCAGAACTGTTGTGGGAACTATTCATGAAACTGTTACAATATATATTGAATTTAAAAGAATAGACCACGGATGTAAACCACAGTTCTCATTTTATGACGAAGTTCTTTTTTTTTATGACGAAGTTCTTCTTCAAAATTTTGGCCACTGAATCTTCAACTTTTTTGTAACACTTTCTTCATCTTCTTCATAAGAGCGGATTTTTATTTAGTTTTTGTTTCTTGATTTCTGGCCTCTGCCAGCCTCATCTGATTGTTACTTTCGAACCCTTTTTATAGTACAACTCCAAATCTTGCCAATAAGTCCTTAAATCTTCCAAATATTTTTCTTTTAATGGAAATTCCATCACGGGATATTTTTCTTCTCAGACACTTAATCCGATCAAAAATCCTTGAGTTTTCTTGCTTAATTCAACTCTCTTTTTCCTATTAAAGCTCGAGAGTAAGATGTTATTACCTTCTCGCGAATGATATGCTCTTGATACGAAGATAAAATAGATTTTCTTTCCTTCCGAGATTATATGCTTTTCTGTGAGAACAACTACCTTCCATGTATGTTCGAGATTATGTGGGACACCTTCCTCTTCTTTAGGCAAGTAAATCTTCTTGTCTTAACACTCTTAAATATCCAGAATTGTGATCTCAATTCACACAGATAAAAGAAGGAAACTTTTCCTCCATTTTTCTTATTTGAAATTCAAAGAAGGTGGGTGCCTTGATCCAAAGCATGGGTGCATTTATCACTTTTGTTCGGGTGCCTTTATCAATTATGGTGAGTGCTTTTAACACTTTTTAAGCCAATTTTTCCACGATTTCCAATTCTCCAAAAATACCTACAAAAGAACATTATTAGTACAAAAATAAAGAATTAACAATATAAATATGAGACCAATTAAGACACAAAAATGTGTCTATCAAATACCCATAAACTTATATTTTGCTAGTCCTCGAGCAAATCTAATCTAAAAATAAAAAATCCTAACTCACTTTCGCAGACATCGCGATTGCACTTAGCGTGTGCTACAAGCCTTTGAACCCATAGGTGTCCCTATCAGACGAGTTTTGCCTCGTGAGGGTTTACAAGAGGTATACCCACAAAACCTTTACTCCAAACTCTAGCTACTTGTGAAAGATTAAGGGTAGACATTAAACATGATATTTAGTTTGCTACAAAAAAAAAATTTGGCTATGAGAGGAATTACCCTGTTTTCAGTCCAATTGTTGTACACGAGTTTTTACTCAAGCGTACTAAAATTCATATATAAAAAAACAAAGCACTACTCAGATAGTCGTACAATGGACCACAATACTCGAAATCTAAAAAACCACAATCTCATGAATAGATTAAGAAGATGGATATGGAGATGATGAAGTTTGCACATGTTGATTAAGGTGAACGGTGTTTCGTATATCTGTCTGAAGGTCGCCGCCAGGATGAATCCTTATACTAGTATCGACTCAGCTGGTATGTACAAGAGTCCTAGCGGTCGATTTATTATAAATAAAATAATTATTCATTTTTTTTATTTTTATTTTCAATTTTTTATTTTCATTTTTTTTTGTCTAAATAAAGTACAATAATGGGGCTTGATCTCAATCACTCTACTTCATCCCAATGAAGATAATAATTCGATGCTAGTGCCCTACCAAATCACTTAAAGAAACACAAAATTGCAAAAATAAAAATAAAAGGTGATATGGTTATGATGATTCCGAGTTATGGTGACGACTATCATGTTATTTCTAACACCTGAGCTTTGTTATTTTATGAATAGACCATTTTAGTTGGGTCCCTCAACTCCTACAGCCAAGAAGTTTGTTTCTATCTACTTAGAATGGTCAGTGTCATCCTGAATTGTTCAAAAGTTTCTAAATTTTGGAGTTTTTGGTACAACTAGAATTTTTAAATTTTTTTCCCTTACCCCCAAACTTAAATTGAACATAGTCCTTGATGTTCTAAAGATAATGAATAAAAGCATGAACAAAGATTAATAATAATCAAAGTTAAAGAGATAGGGAAGAATACTACCAGCACCGTGTACCAAAAGCATATGGGTTGCCTCCCATAGAGTGTTAAGTTTAAAGACTTCAGCCAGACCAAGAAAGGATTAGTCACAATTTACGAATCATATAATAATATTCTGAATAATTGTGGATCCTTGAAGTCAATCAACCTTGACTCACAGAGTTGACCACAATGGAGCACATGAAAGTAGTGGTCAATCTTAAGAAAATGTGTCAATTCTAATTTCCTAAAATATTCGGGTTTAGTTCCAAAATTTAAGAACTGACACATTTGAAGTTGAAACATTCCCACATTTAGTAAATAAAATATTGGTGGGACAACAAAATCAATCATGGTATCATGGACCGGGTAAACCACATCAACCGGAGGATGGGTTTCTAACAACTGAATTTCTATCTGGACATGATTAGGTTCAGGAAACAGTTCTTGAAGATAATCTCTTAATATGGTAGAGGCATATACATCAAGTCCCAAGTGAGGGACCTTAATAAGAGTCAAAGGTAAAGCATAAGGACAATGATAATCACCTCCAAACTTAGAATTTGCAGTGTCCTTGGATAGACTAGCCATAATTTCCCTAATTTCTAGATCGTCAGATTCCTGAAAATAGTCAATTGCTTCTTCTAGGTTATAATCAGGGGGTGCATCCTCACTCATATTTGAAATCTCTATAAGTTTATCATCTTTGTGAGAGACTATTGTCTTTGAATCGTTGGACTCTAAAATACTAGTCTCGGGATAAACTCGTTCCTCTAACTCATCATCGTCTTCATAATAACAAGGAAATATTTCACCGTCTATAACAACGGTATCTTTAGTTAAACTAGTTTCCTCTTGAATAGGTAAATAATCATTAATATTATTAGGATCAGAAATAGAGATATTATTATTATCATGAAGCTCAAATGGTGTAAAAAATTCCTGATCATTATGACTACGGATTTCAATTTCCTCATTAATAATATCCTCTTCATCATAATAATATGAAGATGATTGAACCTTATCGAAATAAGTTGTGTCTTCTACTCTAACCTTGTATTCTAAATTAGGTAAATATTCATCATTATTGTCAAGGGTACAATTGGAAACATTGTTTTGGCAATTAAGTTCATTTTGAGAAATATTAGCAGCTAACCGTTCTTCTTCAGTTTTCTCCTCATCTAAACGTGCATTAAGTTCATTGAGAGTTATACACATAGCTTCAAGTCTTTATGTTATCTTTCGTCCATTTTTATCTAATTGATTGTGTGTATTATTTTAAGAATCAGACGAAGAGTAAGAAATTTGCGAAGTTTCCATGTAACGCCTGAGGGCATCTTCTAAAGATGAAGAACTAACATTTTGCTCAGTATAATATTGCTTGTTTACCCGTTTGTACGATTGGTTAACATGCGAATAGTAATTGGGATCACTATGGTATGAACCATAACCTCCATAGGTTTGGTAGTGGTCCCAAGTACTATCCACATAATGGTTATATTACGGGTAATGTCCATTTTGGAATTCAGGTCGATATTCATTGTATTGGTCCTCATAATACCAGTTCGACATTTTTTTGCTACACGCGCAAATGCAGGGTCAACTATAATTGGATAGGCTCAGGTTACCTTAGCAAAATATACCTTCAATCAAAGACTGGTCGATGGTACAAAGCTAAGGCTTGTGGAATTTCGGCTGATAATGCCCAGAGGGTTCAGTGTACTATGCCCAGAGGGTTCAGTATATAAAAATAAAAATCCTAATTTACTTATTTACAAAATGAAAATCTAAAAAAAATTAACAAAATAAAAGCTGGGTTATATTACTTACCTTTTTTGGTAGGCAATTTCCACAATAAATGTAAAAATATACATGCACAACAAAACTAAGACAATACCCACATAAAATCTAAAAAGGAAAATAAATATAACATAAAATAAAGAAAATCCTAAACTAATTAACACAAAATTAAAGAAAAATTAAAAATCACAATTTTTCAATCCCCGACAGTGGCGTCAAAAACTTGATGGAATTTTAATTTATACCGCAAGAGCACGGTTGTCGAAGAGACAGTATGCAAGTACAGTTCGTTCCACATGGATTTGGAAATTTCAATTTCTAACTTTTAATTAACTAATGTGCTAATAACATAATTGGGTTTTGATTATAATCTAAAAAATTCTAAAATGCTTATAATACAAAAACTGATATATCAACAAAAGAAAGAAAACCTAGGATTCGAGATTTCATCACAACTATGCCTATTAGATGTTTGTAACTATTCACTATAATTTTTTCAAAATATTACTCAAGACGACTGTGGACAGTTAATTGCATCTCAGAAAATAAATCATTTTAATTTAATTTATTTTTCTCAAAGGATTAATAACTTTCTCCACTATAATATGTTTATCTCTAAAAAGAAAATATAACACAATTAATAAATCATAAGGACACATGAATTAATTATTGTCGTAATTACACAAGAAAATAGGACCTAGAGAATTATTAGAGAAAAATAGTCACATCATTCTAGCAAACATAGTTATACTTCTTCTCTAATCCTAGAGGAGGAAACTAGCTACTCATTGCAAAAAGAATAGAAGAAAAACCCTTTTTTTTTTCAAGATTTCTAAAAAGATTTTACAAAGAAGAACTAACCAAATTCGTCGCAGAAATAATAAAATGATTTAATGAATAAACGACTCACTTCGAGCACAGTTGAATAAGGCTTGTTCTTTTCTGTATTAAAGCTCAGAACTGTTGTGGGTACTGTTCATGAAACCGTTACAATAGATATTGAATTTAAAAAAGAATTGACCACGGATGTAAACAACAGTTCTCATTTTATGACGAAGTTCTTTTTTTTATGACGAAGTTCTTCTTCAAAATTTTGGCCACTGAATCTTCAACCTTTTTGTAACACTTTCTTCATCTTCTTCACAAGAGCGGATTTTTATTTAGTTTTTGTTTCTTGATTTCTGGCCTCTTCCAGCCTCACCTGATTGTTACTTACGAACCCTTTTTATAGTACAACTCCAAATCTTGCCAATAAGTCCTTAAATCTTCCAAATATTTTTCTTTTAATGGAAATTCCATCACGGGATTTTTTTCTTCTCAGACACTTAATCCGATCAGAAATCCTTGAGTTTTCTTGCTTTATTCAACTCTCTTTTTCCTATTAAAGCTCGAGAGTAAGATGTTATTACCTTCTCGCGAATGATATGATCTTGATACGAAGATAAAATAGATTTTCTTTCCTTCTGAGATTATATGCTTTTCTGTGAGAACAACTACCTTCCATGTATGTTCGAGATTATGTGGGACACCTTCCTCTTCTTTAGGCAAGTAAATCTTCTTGTCTTAACACTCTTAAATATCCAGAATTGTGATATCAGTTCACACAGATAAAAGAAGGAAACTTTCCCTCCATTTTTCTTATTTGAAATTCAAAGAAGGTGGGTGCCTTGATCCAAAGCATGGGTGCATTTATCACTTTTGTTCGGGTGCCTTTATCAATTATGGTGAGTGCTTTTAACACTTTTTAAGCCAATTTTTCCACGATTTCCAATTCTCCAAAAATACCTACAAAAGAACATTATTAGTACAAAAATAAAGAACTAACAATATAAATATGATATCAGTTAAGACACAAAAATATGTCTATCAGAAACCAAGAAATTAAAGAAGAAATAAAGCACAAACAATTGCATACGGATTCAAGGAAAATGGTGAAACAAATTAAAGCTATGAGGTACCATAGTTGTCTATTTAAGCTATGGTATTGAAGAAGAAATAAAGGTTTGAGTTGTCAATTTGACATTATTGTGAGCAACAACTGAGTCGGGACTCAGGATAAAGTTGGTATGAATATTTTTTGTTATTATAATAGAAATACATTTACGAATTTCTTAGAGAAATCTATATGAATTGAAGTTGGTATCGGTGTGTAATAGGTCTGTGGTTAATTTTGATGTTTTAAACTTAGAATACATCAAATAATTTTAATGGAAGTATTTTTAAGTTTGCTAGAGAAATACATATGAATTGGAAGGAGTACCAATAAGTTAGTTGACCCAATGACCCCGGTTTAACCACTGGTTGAACCAGTTGACCCTGACCCAGTAACTTTTCTGGTTCGATGTCTGGTCTGAGTCTTAAAACATTGGTCATAACCCAGATCCTCCTTTGTTATGTGAAATTTGGTTGTAGCACATGCAGAGCTCATTTGAACTGCAAGCTCAATGTAACCATAGATATCCACAGGCTTTCCTTCGTGATCTTGAATGGTAGTGGGCACATGGACAGCTTCACTACGTGTAATCCCCACATCTCTGAGTGTCTTGATAGGGATAATGTTTACTGCAGTGCTTGCATCAATTAGGGTTTTCTTAAATTAAGTGTTTCTGAGACAAGCAGTAACGAGAATTCCCCAATCATATTTTTATCCATCTTTGCCCATCTGTGCAGGTTCGGTGTGTGCTATGTTTTCATTGAGTGGAGGTAGTCTTCTTCCAGGAACAATATGATTAAGAGAAGTGAACAAGTCATTTCCTTGTACCTTTGAGAGATATAGAACATACACGCTCCATCAGAGATTGAACCACTTGATTAGTGGAATCTTCATACATGATAAAATGTCTGATAAGGAGAGGGTTCTTATGTACGCCTTCAGTCCCTAAGTCCAGTTCTCCCAACTCAATTTTTTCTTTGAACATCCACTTCGAAACGTTGCAATCACTTGTTGGGTGATTAACAAATCTATGGAAGTGACAGTACTTAGGGTTTGCCATTTCTTGGACGTCGAATAGGATGCAAGTTGATGGCACCATCTTGAGTCCAGGCTTCCAAGAGTTCAATTACTTCATCAATTGAAAGAGAGAGATTTATGGATGCTGAGGCTTATCTTGGTTGCTGATGTTAACGTTGAGCCGGTGACGGAGTTGCAGTTGTTTGATTAAATCTTCGAGGTGGTCGGCCTGCCTGTGGTGCTGGAGTTGGAGCTGGTGCTGGTACTGCGCGCTTGGGTAATGGCTCCGGCGCTGAATCTTTCCTCTTATTTCCTTCAGTCACAACACCTACAGATGGTTGTGTGCTGAATTTCCTTTGAGCCAAGCGTCTACTGCTACGAGTCTCACGTATTTCTTCATTCTTAACAGGGGGCCTTGTCCTTTTTAGCAGAGTAGGTGATGTAATAGTAGATCTCTTGGAAGCTTTATGTAACTCAGAGAATGTTTGAAAGCGAAAATTCTCCAATAAAGCACGATAGACTGGTATCATTCCATTGATGCAGAGTTCCACTAATTGAAGTTCAGTCATATTTGGGTCAATGAGTTCAAGGGCTTGAACTCTGAATCGTTTGACATAATCATTGGGATGTTCATTACTTCGCTGAAATATCCTTCCCAAATCTGACAATGTGACTTGTTCATACATAAAGAAGTATTTCCTGTAAAAATGCATTAACCATTTCACACCACTTAGAAATACTGTTAGGAGCAAGGTTGTTGTACCATGTGTACGCGCTTCTAGTGAGAGATTTAGAAAACTTTATCAGGGGCAGCACATGGTTGTACTCATGTTCCCCCAATGATTCTAAAAATCGTGAAATATGCTCACGAGCATCCCTTTTCCATCATAAAGTGAGAACGGAGGAGAGGAATATCCTTTAGGAAGATCAATCTTTTGTATTTCAAAATAATATGGGGGCCGGTGTTGATGAATAGTAGAAAAATCCTCCTTCTTGCAATTCTGAATAAGTCGTTTTAAATCTTCACGAGTAACAAAATTGGGTTGATGACTCTTCTCCAACACTGGGTTAGGAACAATACGAATTTCATCATTATCTTGAGCATGACCCCTTGATGTGTTGGCTTCAGAAGTTGCTTCAGGAGTATTTCGAGTTTGCTCTACTGGTGTTCGTTTCTCTGTAAGGGTCTTGAGAAAAGTGAGGACCTCCTTCTATGTTGCAGCCATCTCTTTTTGGGTCCTTGCGAGGGTTTCCTGTGTCTGCATTAAATCAACAATGGTATGAGGGGTCTGATCATCCCTTGTTTCTTCAGTGTGCTGCTCAGGAGAAGGAGGAGTGATGTTGTCAACATTGGTAACCCAAGGAGTGTTACCTGGAGTACCATTACTGTTACTAGCATAATTCACATTAGCAGTAGTCTCTGGTCCAGACCTGAGACCAACCATCTTGAAATTGATCAAATTAAAAAAATTAGAAATTGAGAAATTGAAGAATTACAACTGAGAGATTAATCTCCCACTATGGTCGCCAAAATATTTATGGGGAAAAATGAATTGAAGGGTAATTTATGAAAAAGTTGGGTGAGTAGGTGACAATTCGTCAATCCTTAAACATTTGTATTGTTTAAGTAATTTGTTTAGATTCGAGAGATCAATTTGTACTAGGAATTTCAATTGCTCTTATATTCATCATTGTAGGAATTGGGTTCAAGCTTTCCCTAGCCCCTTCTCATCAATGGACTCCTCACGTATACGAAGGATTGTGGTTCGTTCAATAAATTGCTACCTCTATATCTATATCTAGCCTAAACCAAGCAATGGTCGTTGCAGTCTTGTTTCAGTCACAAAAATAAGAAGGAGAATGGTTAGTCTTAGGGAGGGAAGCAAAAGAAGGGTGAGGTCAGAGTGTCAGAATCTGTAGGATGTAGTGGATGTGAGCAGCTATAAAAAGTGCTCTGTATGATAAAGTTGAATGATCAAGTTGATATTAGACTTGTCTCATAGTTTCACTTGTAATTGTCGTATTTCACACCTGTTAAGTTGTCTTATTGTTATTTCCAATAGATGGAGAATCTATTTATATCACAGCTATTATACTATAGCTAGTATAGCTTAGGTTTTTGAAGCTTGTCAAAATCCTAATTCTTCAAGTCAAGATATTCACGTGAGAGAAAAAGGGAAGAGCGTCAAGCTTTTGTCCAAAAGCAAGACATCTCACGTTTTCCTCTTTGTACTCAGCCTCACACATTGAGGGTAAAAGCGTAAAAAATACCAATTTTGACAAGAAGCAAGACGTGTGAGCTTGGTTTCTGAGTGAATACATGCGAGTTTTGTCTTAGAAGCAGTCACACAAGCTTTGCTACCTAGCTAAGGCACACCCGTTGAAAGAAAGAAAAGTAGAAACTTCCCCCTCTTCAAATTAGGGTTTGAAGACATTCATGCCAAGTTTTTTCCAAGAGGCACAAAGCTCATGGTGTTTTACTTTTTGTGTTAAACCTCATATGTTGAGGATAAAAGAGTAAAACACTAAATTTACCAAGAAGCAAGTGTCCACGTTTTTACTCTTGTGGTCAGCCTCACATGTTGAAGGTAAAGGGTAAAATATCAAATTTGTCAAGAAGCAAGCAGCTCATATTTTACTCTTTGATCAAAGCCTCACCTGTTGAGAGCAAAAGAGTAAAACACCAAATTGGAAGAAGCAGGACGTCCATACTTGGCTTTTGAGTGGAGACGTGCAAGCTTTGCTTTAGAAGAAAAACACACGATTTGGGGGAGGTGTTCACGTTAAGAATTAAGGTTAGTTTCTCTTTTAAAATTAGGGTTTGAAAAGTACCTTTTGACACGCTTATAAGTGTTGCAAATCTTATTTTCAAGCGTTTTGAAAACCCTAAATTGAATTATTTTCACTCATTCACACTAGTTGTCTCTTTAAGCAAGGATTAATGTGACTGAGGTTGAGTTGTTAGCTAGCAGAAGCTTATGAAATTGTGTCGGGAAGCTTTTTAACTTTGAATCTAAGCACAGATGTGGTACTTTAACTAAATAGATTCGTATGTAATCTCCTATAAAAAGTTATATAGGTATTTTAATAGGTCAACATTGCTCAGTTGAGCATAAATATCAACATGGATAATTTGGGGAATTCAGCTGTGGAGTATAACACCAAAATCATAATACTCAAATTACTCTATACTAGTGGGAAATCCATCTAGGAGATTGAGATTTTATGTAAGAAATCATACAATATCTGAGAATGTTGTAGTAAGCACCAATGTTGTTCTGATGATTTTTCCAGTAATAAATTCTTGACGCATTCAGTAGTTTTAATCATATATGTAGCTGGCCATACATGTAAAGAGAGGACAGGAATAAACACCTGAGAGGGCAGGGATAATCGTCTGTTTAAGAATTCTTTTGCAGAATTTTTAATTTTAGTGTTTCTCAGACTCGAGTCTTGAGATATAATTTACTATTTTATCCTTTTCAAAAACCCACCATCTACAGTAGCTAAGGTTAATACAGTCACCTCATAAGACCAATCAGAACCTCTTAAAAATGAAAGAAGTTAACAAGAGGAGAGAACAAATGAAAAACTGAACAAAGCTTGGTGTGACAGTTTGAGTATATTAAATTATAGTAGGCTAAAGGAATAGACTTAGAACACTCGCCCAATGCCTAAAAATGGCCAGCACTTGATACCAATTGTGAGTGGAGGTTTAAAGTTTAAACAAATGAGTATATAAGGCTATTAAGAAGCAAGTAAAGTACACAGTTCACAACCATTATCGAGTACAAAGTACACTAAACAAGACTTGATTGAAATCTACTTTTCTTATTACAGATGCAAACTTATAAATACAAAAAAGTAGGAATTTAAAGGGAGTAAGGTGTAAAACAGGATTTGCTAATATATTCAAGTTGGACAATTCTAGATTTAGAAAAAAAATTCTAAAAAAAATTCTAAAAAAAATTCCCCAAAACCATAATAAAAAATAACATCATGACCAATACTCAACAAAAACATGAAACCTTAACTTATGAACAAAAATCCTAACAGGGAATACCCAACATTAAATATTACACATAAAATCAGATGGAAGTGATGGAGATGTTATACATGTAGATCCAACTTAACCTGAAAGTCTTCTACACACAAAAAAAAAAAAATAATTAAAACCCTAACATCAATGAAATTGAAAAAAAAAAAGAAACCTAACAATCGATTGATAATGAGAAATTAAAACCCTAGTACCTAAAGTTGTAAAATCAAAACTTTACCTTTGAAAACGTGAATCGTTGAAGTAAAACATGGCTTCATAATCTTTCAAACTAGATGGATTCAAAAGAAAAATCCTTATCCTTTTCACATTCAAAATACCCCATACCCTATAGATTTAAAAAATACAAACTAGTAATCAGAGCAAATAACACATTCATAGAAGCGTATGTACCCAAAAAAAAAAACCCAATCATTACCAAAAACTCCATGAATGGATACCCATGGTAACCAGAGATGAAAACTCTTATATAAAAATTTATACAACTAAAAAAACCTAAGTATAAACTTGATGTATAACATGAGCAAGAACAAAAATAATTTACTTACCAAAATCAGTCAGTATACTGATCCCTCTTAAATCATCTAAAACCCGCGACTCAAATTCCTACACTCAAGATCTTCAATAAGAATACAAAAGAAAGCAGCAAAATCTAGATACAACAAAATCTCAAACCTTCAAAAAACTTCCAAAGATATAATTTTAAACTACCTTAGCCTTATCATCATCACTAAACAACTTTTAGAGAAAACGACACCCATACTTCAACAAAACAAACTAAACTAAAGCCTAAAAAATCATAGAACTGAAATCAAAACATACCCATGCTTGAACTACATAAAACATACAAAAAATTGAATAATTTTTATCAAAACGTTACTACCAAAAAAAAAGTGAACTCTGCGATAGATATTATCCACATATTTAGGTAAAAATAAAAAACAACCAACAAAGTTAGGGTTTGTACCTGCTGATAAACCAACAATTGGAAGAAAAATCAGGGCTTATACCTAATGATTTGTATTAACAAAGTTAGGATTATCAATTTCAAGATTATTTTTTTTCTTCTAGAGTTACAAATATTTTGAGGTTAGGTTTATAGATCTAGATTTCTAATGCAAGGGTTTTGTTTAGAAAATCAGTATTTAGACATAAAGGTCTTGATATTTGATTTTTTTTGAGATGAAATCAAAGCAGATCTCTTTTTCTTGTTCACGGTTTCAAAAGAGGTTTTTTTTAGCAAGATAAGTGTTGAGAGAGAGAGACATCGAGAGAAATAAGCTCTATTTTGGTCTATTTATGGGATGAAGAGTAATAAAAGAAATACTTTTTTTCCATGAAATATAACACAGATTTGGTATTAAAGAAAGGGGAGGAGTTGTTGATTTTGGGGGGAAAGAATAAACATGATTCAATTGTTGTTGGATGGAAATGAATTTGGTAGTGAAAAAAGTGTGGGAGAAAATGGGGGAATGAATTCCAAGTTTCTCTAAAATTTCTTTTGAATTAAATCTAAAAAAAAAGGATAATCCGATATAAAAACCCTCGTATAACATAGATATTACAATCATGCTATGATTTGAAACGTATAAAAACGTTAAAAATCCGTTGCTCAATTATTTTGAGATAATTCTTATCTAAATCAACGTATATCTGTAGCTTTTAGGTTTGCAAAGTTTATATTAGTTGCAAACACAAAATTCAAAACGTTGTAAATTAGGCCATATGGTGTAGTTAAGGAGAAGAAGAAGAAGAAGAAGATAAAGAACATATCGTCGCATATGGTATAATAAGGTGATTTTTTTTATTTTGGTGATGTGAGAATGAACCTATGACTAACACTTCTCAAAAAATAAAAAAATATGGACCATGTGATAATAATGCCCCGCAAATAAATTATCGACCTAATAAATAGTCATGGTCTAAAATAACAACGTACCATGGATTTATACACCCTGAAAATTATCCTCCCACCATTTAACGGAATTTCACTTTTACAGTGTAGGATGTATTGTCTTGGGATTATCCGTATATATTATCGGTTTAAAATGATATATTTTTCAAATAGAATGAGTTAGACTTACGATTTATATTCCAAATAATGTTGTTTGGATGACCAAAACGCAATTGAAGGAAATAGTAGAACCTCCCTACATAATATATGAAGGTTATTAATACAAAAAGGTAGACATAAAAATGTAAAATTTTAATATATGTTCAATGTATTTATAATTGGATTAGATTATGTACATACATTTTTATAGTTTTAATATACAAGTAAATGTATGTATCTAGGAACTTTAGGGATTATTTGATGTTTTTGAACAACCATAAATAGTACTAGGTGTATATGATGTGTGTCGTAGGTGTAAAAATTACTTCACTTATCTTCTATTTTACTAATGAATAATATAATAGTAAATAGAGTTCGTTCCCACGAGGAGCGAGGTGTTTTGGTTGTCAAAAGTGTTACAAAGGGGGTTTGTTTTAGGTTTTAAACGAAGTAAGTAAGTAAGCAATTAAAAGTAAAGTTGCAAAAAATAGAGAGAAATATGATCGAGGAATCCTTCTTCGTTACTAAACAATCATTGAATTAGTATGCCCATCTATCATTCATTCATCACAGATTATCACCAACTGTAGAATAGAAGGTACGCTTAGCTATCCCCAAAACTCCTTATATCACCGGATAACAAGTACGCTTAGTCACCGAATTCTATCCAACTGAGCCCCTTGAGGTTCGCTTACTAGATATAACTCAATCGAACGCTTTAAGGTTTATGAATTTAGGTTTGATCCTAGTAGTTAAATCCAGTACGTTCAATCCACTTTCTAGTGTTGTTTTTACACGTGATTGCTCCATAAAATCCCTCTGCAAGGTCTCACGTTCTCTACTTATGTAAGACGTTATGATACAGGTACGGATACCCGAACTCTTACTAGCTTTAGATTAATTAACAAATTAATTTAGTTGGCCACCTAAACAACCTATAAATCAAGCATAAACATTCATATTACTAAAAACAAATGATCATCATATGAAGAACTTCAAAATAGATTCATATATATAATAACTCAAATAATCATGTCTAGAACTTAGAATTCATCATCGATCAATTATGTGTTTAGATACTTATGGATATAAAAGAACCCATGTTATACATATAAGAAAATATATAAGAAATCGTTACGATAATGAAACCGCTCTAAAACCCTAGCTTTCTCCTCTTGTGTTGTAGATCTCCTCCAGGACTTTCAAAGTTATGTAAAAGGTGTCTTCTTAGGGTTATGGAAGTCTTCTTATATAGTCTTCATCAAATCTAGATGTTAGAGTCCTAATGGGACTATGTAACCTTGATTAAGAAGTCAAAAACGTGTCTTAGAAGTGGCTCCCGTCGTGCTACAATCGGTAGACTCATTCCCCACCTTTCTACCGTTTATTTTTTTAAAGTTTACAGAGTTTTCAAGTTCTCAAAGCGTCCATAATCGGTAGTCTCGACCCCCTCATTACCTGTCGATTATTTTTGTGAAGAATATAAATATTTTTGGTCCAAAACAATTTATAATTGGTAGGCATGGGCACCCATTATCTACTGCTTATTTTGTTGTGTGTTTCAATTACTTTTATTCGGTTGTTTTGCTCATAACTTCTTCATACGAACTCGAAATGACCTCATTCTTTTTGCGTTGACTTCGTATTTCAATTATCTTCAAGATGATGATAAGAAACTCTGGATTTAAACAATTTGAAATTAGTATTTGTCCCTTCTTCACTTGTAGCACTCAACTTCCTTGTTCATTTCATGTCACAATGAACTATTTTCTTCTTCTTTGGCTTTGGAATGGTTGAATACTTGGATTACTTCATTTCTTAACTCTTTTGTAGCCACTTTCACTTTTATTGGGATGATTCACCTAATAAAAACAAATAAAACAAAACAAGAGTAATAACAAGTAATATGCAAGAATTATAGCAAATATTATTATGGATTTGACACTAAAATCATGTAAATTATGCACTTAGCAATATGATATAAGATAATTTATCAATTTAGTTTCTATGTTGACGAGATATTACACATCCGCAAGTGAAAATATGGGCTAACAACCCCAAAAATTATCTTTTTCTTCCCAAACAATTATAGATAAGTATTTTATTTCATCATAAATTTTAGTGTCACAAAATATAATATCGATTCTTATTATATGGTGGTAACTTTCTTAAAGCGGGACTAAAATAATAAACATTAATATTAAATTGTAGAAGTTATTAATATTTATATTATATGGTGGTAAATTCCTTAAAGCGGGACTAAAAAAATAAACAGTAATATTAAATTATAAAGGTTATTAACATTTATAACTGGTCTAAGTTGGGACCGTGATTTTTATTAATATGTAGAGGTTATTAGTATATGGGGGTATTAAGAATGATATGTGCCGAAATCGCACTGACTATTTCACATCGTAATAAGTTGTGTATGTTTATTTTGTCTCCCGGGTATTCCATTATTTACGAAATTGTAGTCCGTCAGTTTAGTATATTATTTTTGTTATTTCCCAATTTTATTTCAGGTTTTTTCCAACAAGACATCCATGCTTATACCGTGGTTATTGCCGCGGCACCAATCTGTGGCCTAATCTTTGGCCAACGTAGATTTCTCATGTTAGATTTTTTCATTGTACAATTAAGTTAATAGTTTATAAACATCTTTTTAAGTTTTAGTTCGGATTTTTCATAATACATTTGAGTTAATACTTTATAAAAAAAATAATTAAGATTTAGTTAGTCACCATGAAATTGATGAAGCGGGCAATATATGAACTACATGCAAGGCAAAAGTGAATTTTGTTATACAAAATGATACCGGTATTCACTACCAATATTCATTACCAATAAGACTTATTACGTTCTTATAAAGCGGTTAGACCAACTCCAGCTCTTCATGGTTGTCTACATATAGGATCATTTGCAGAGATGTTTATGGATTTTGTCTCTTGTTAATTAGTTATATAGAAGAAAGCATAAATCCATAAGAAACATGTAATTTTATTTTGCATTAGAATCTACCTTTGTGATACTTCATTTTTGGACGAATTCCAGTCTACAATCATTTAAATGCGCATATCTCAATTTCTTTTGAGCCCGGTTAAAAACATAAATGTATATCCAACAAAGCTAAAGATCTATAGACTATAGTCATAATAGTTTGATAGTGTGGTCTCTAGCTAGTTGTTTCGATTCATAATCTCTAAAACCGTGTATGGAATACTCTCTGCTGCTGTTGGACTCCCTGCGAAAAATGAATTGTAAAGCAGTTAGTAGCTAAAAGGATAAAATGTAAATATTAATGTGTAAAATTTGTTTTGTTCAATAGAAAAAATATGAAACTATGAGTTGTTAGGAAAAAACCACAACTTCATTATCATACCTCTGTGCAAACATAAAAAATAGGTGAAGGTAAGTAACAATTAAATTATTTTTATGAGCTGTCAGGGATGAATTATGAATAAATAAACATCTTGAGAAAAAATTGGTTAACACAATCATGAACGTATGTATACATAATAATAATACATTCTTACTTTTTATAAAGTCTGTCACTGTAATGCAAATGAATATAACTGATGTAAAAGCTTATCCCTTTAGTTAAATTGGTTAACACAATCATGAACGTATGCATACATAATAATAATACATACCTACTTTTTATAAAGTCTGTCACTGTAATGCAAATGAATATAACTGATGCAAAAGCCTATCCCTTTAGTTTATAAAATAAACAATCCTTTTAGTTTGTGCACGACTAAAGCACATACCATTTTAATTGTTGCTCTCTAATGGTCATTATAAATTCAACTATATCCCACGTTCCATTTATATATACAGATCCATTATATCCATGCCACACAAATCCAACAAAGCATATCATAAGGGTGACATGCCACACAAACCCAGCAAAGGATACGTTTTAAGGTTGCATCTTTTTTCAAATTTACCACCGAAAAATGAATTGAACAAGTATAACCCACTACTCAAGGAAATTCCTTCTGCAAACAGGAAACCGATGGAAAAAAAGACATATAAAATGACAATAAGTCAAAAGCAATAATCAATATGCCTTGTATTAATTGGAGAACTATAAAAATTGCTTGTGTGCATGAATGGGAACATTTATCCTAAAGCCACTATTTTTTATTAAACTCTCCCTGGGAGTTTGCTTTTTTTTTTAAGTCTAAAGCTACTATGTGTTCGCAAACCCTATCTATCAGCCCTCTTCAGTATTGCTCCCATGAAATTTTTACTAACTTTTAAGTTTGTTCAATTATATATAAAGGCCAATAGGATTCAATTATCATCAATAATCATAAGTTATGGATTTTTGCAGAAGTGGAGATTTATTTGTATAATCATTCTAGTACACATACCCCCTTGATAAATTAGCTTTGATCTTGGGAACTCGTTTTCTTCCTCAAACAACATTCATAACTACTATTCAGCCTCCACACTTCTAATTCAACTATTGTTTAATAAAGTTTGAACGAACTTGCTAGTGAGCTTCGACAACATATTAACAATATTCAAACCATGCACAACATATACAGAGAAAATACCTTCATCTTCAACAACTTCAACATGATATTCATTGTCAATCACTTAAAATGACATGTTCCTAGCCATAATAATGCAGCAAGCAAAATATATATTTTTCTGACCTCTGGAAATTTGAATGATGTCCAAAGCTTCCTGATCGCAGAAAAAAATATACAAAATCAGAACCATAGCGTCGTGAAACATAGGAAACCATAAATGAAATGGCAAGTGATATCCTTTCATTTTAGGAAAATTAAAATCTTTATCTCTAAGTTACCATTAGAATATGCTACCATCCATCATCGTCAACATCATCAATTGTTAAGCAATCGATTTGCCTTCGGTTGTTATACTTGCTGGCTATTTTCAGATTTAAATTTTAAGAAAATGGGACTTATACCCAGAAAACATTAAAAATAGGTCGTAATGGACGGTTAAAATATTTGGTTGGGTTAAATGGACGGTCACACGTCACTCCAGTACAGACAATCATACCCCCGATCAGTTTCTTTTTGCAAAAACTGGAAATTTAGAAAATAGAGAGATAATTATAACCATATAATCATAGAGACCTAATTCAAATAATAATCCAAAAAAGCTAATTCTAATATTTGTTTCCTTACACCAACATGTGAAGAAGAACCATTACTGAGTAGATATGCAAAATCAGTAACAATTATACAAAAATATCCAGAGCAGATAAACAAAGAGAGAGTCTATAATTATCAAAAATCTTAATAGGAGCTTCAAGTTCAAAAAGATCTCTTTACAAGCAACACAAAGTTGTATGATTTCAGCTTCATCAATTAATTCTTGTGTGTTGCCCCATTCTTTGCTTCTGATATTCTCTGTATTATATCGTTCATAGGCGTTAATGGTACAAAATCCTTATTTTTAATAAAAACTCCAATTTTTTCACAACCTAGTAAAGAGGAAAACAGCAATCGAATAATTTCAGTAACAATAACTCAATCACCGCCTGACCATCGCCACATCAAGAAGAAATAAAAATATTATTTATGATAGAAAAAAGTTGTGGGTTGTTTCATCTCATCAATTCGCGATTCTCAATGAGCGTTTTTTTTTTATATAAAAGTGAATCGACTACAGAAAGGTGGGATAATCTAACGTGCGACTGTTGGATTTAAAAAATCTAAAATAATATTAGGAGGGGAGGGAAATTCACCAAACACTACTCTTTTGGAAATGATTTGTGGCACCCATTTAAGTGCACCCAAACACATCCAACCTTAGGTGGCATGTAAGTGGGTAATTTTCTTTTTAAGTAAAATGTAAGAACTTTAAATACCAGATCACCGGATAAAATTATAGGGTGAGAAAATTTTGTTGAGCATTTTATTAATCTTTCATTAAAATCGACGGCTCAGATTAGATGTCTGATGGTTAAGTTTCATTAAAATCGACCACCATTTTTTGCATTCCCTAAAAAAAATCGGTCCAACTGTGTTAGCCTATTAGTCCATTTGTTTAAATGTTGATTGCTTGATACTTAATTTCTTCATGGTGACAAGATAGTCTCGCAGTCGGCCTCACAATAGCTTATGATAAAAGAAACACAACAAAACTATTGGCATCAGCTTAAATTAGTGCAATCATTGCAGTTGTCAGTGTCATATATTGGGTCCTTGTTCTACACTCGGGGGCTACTATGAAGGGATACGGAAAATCCTTGGTTAGATTGGGGAATACTAAGCTGAAATTCTACGGATCCTTGGTTAAATACCAAGCTTCTTGTTTCACACAAAGATGTTGCTTTGTAGTTATGTTTAGGATAAAAAAAGGTTAACACTTTACACTGGATGTTTAGGATCAATTCTTATGTTTTAACTAAGGGAACTTATAACTTGCTTATTTTATTGCAAGCTGCTAAGATTTACAGTAGTAAGCACATAAAGATGGAGTGGAATAACACTGATCAAAGTTGATTAATGGGTTATGTTTAAATTCCTCTCAAAAGAATGCATTTTGTTTGTTTTTGGATGCACTTGATTCGGGACTTGATAAGAGAAAACCAGCACTCAATTCTAATAAACGGTTGAGGAAATGTATTAAATGTCAACCAAATTTCCTCCCTCCGGATTTTCTCCGGGTTTTGACTTTTTTCTTAAAGAAATGGACCCATCTGTGTGTCACATAAGGCTGGGTGCATTTGGATGTCACAAATAATTTTCGTTACTTTTTTATAAGTATAGATCAATATATGAACGAAGTTTCCAAGATTTTATATCTATTTTTATGATTATTGTTATTTTTATAAATACATAATACTTCTAGAGTTTTTTTAAAAATACAGTTATAAATAAATTAGATGTCTATTTTCAACTGGTGATCTTGATGAATGGATTAAGAGTCAATCGATTACAAATATAAGTTATTTATAAAAAAAATTAAAATTAAAATCAATTGTGTAAAAAGATTTCAAAAAAGAGTGTCATCCCTTTAGAGTGTTTTTTTTTTTTTTGCTAGACAAACAGAAAAAGCACAAACAAAAGAAAAAGAAGAACAAACGAACTACAAAGCTGGGAAAGAGTTCGCTAAGCAGGGGGAGAGAGAAGCCACCAATCACCACTGTGGTTGGATGAAGCAAATTTTGCCAGGGAGTGAGCTACTACATTAGTCTCCTTTCTGACGTACTCGATCGAATATTCTTCAAACTGCGAGAGATTTTCAAGAATATCGTCCACAAGAATTCTAATTCTCCAGGGGATTTGTCTTTGTTTATTAGTAAGAATGAACATCACCTGTTGAGAATCAAATTGGAAAATCACTTTGTTGAAGCCTTTTTTAATTGCCAATTGAGTCCCTACCAAAAAACTAAAAGCTTCAGCGACCAAAGGATTAGACTGCTGCATAATTTGAGAACCAGCACCTTTGAACTGTCCTGCATCATTTCTTACCACTGCCGCACCGGCAGAGATTAGACCCCCTATCGAACCATCTATGTTCACTTTTGTCCAGCCGGCTTGGGTGGGTGGGGGGGGAACCAATCTCTGATAAATACAGGGTTCACTTCCACTTCATCCTCATTAAATGTGTTACCAATGAAAGGAATTATCTTAATTCTCAACCCTTCCTGAACTGTTCTACTGGGATCAAAACAAGTGCCCTCAAAGACTTTCCGATTTCTGCTCTTCTATATTACCCACCAGAAATATAAGCTAATAAAACAAATAATTTTTCCATTTGGCAGATTCAACCACCTTTCCATACAGCTATAAATATTGTCATTACTGGGATACCCTCTGAACTCTAAAGGAGACCCAAACAGAACATATTTTGTATCTTCACAATGGAGAAACAAATGCAGGGAAGTTTCATCATGACTAACGCATAAAGGCAACATTTTTCAACTCCGGGGATAACCTTAGCCAGGTTAGCCTTAGTCGCCAGACCATTGTGTAATAATCTCCATCCAAAAATGAGAATTTTAGGAGGAAGGAACTTCAATTTCCAGAAGTCTTTCCAGGTGAAAGAAAATTCATGTCTTCTCAAGGACTCTCCCTCCCTGACTGCTAACCGTTTTTGAAAAGACTTTGAAGTAAATTCTCCATGAGGTGTAAGAGTCCAGATGAGTTTGTTTTGAGATTTAGAAGATGGGAGTCTAATTTTTTTAATACAATGAATTTCCACTTCATTAAAAGTAGCTTGAAGTTGTTGTTGATCCCATGAGTTAGTATGATAACAAATAAGAGAGCTGACAAGTTTCTTTTCCCCGTAGATATGAGAGTAAATGCGTGAGGTGCTGCAACTAAGTTCAAATGGCATCCAAGGATATTCCCATATGCTAACAGATTTACCATTACCAATACTCCAAGAGAAACCTTCCTTCATCAAGTCTCTCATAGAGAGCATACTCCTCCAGGTTGTTGTGGTATGGCTGTGAGCCTTGTTGTAACGCCAGAAACTTGTACTTTGAAGATATATAGCCTTCAAAAGTTGAACCCAAAGAGATTGCTCAGAATTTAGAAACCTCCACACCAGCTTGCCTATCATAGCTTTATTCATATCTTCAAGATCTCTGATACCCAACCCTCCTTTATCTTTTAGCTTTACCAAACTTATCCCAGCCTATAAAATGAATTTTCCCTTTGCTCTTTATTATGGCCCACCAAAACGACCTCATAATTCTCTGCATTTGACTAATATTTTTCTTCGGTATTAAGTTGGTGGCTATAGAGTAGACAGAGAGGAAAGTTAAAACATCCTGAATTAGAACATTTCTACCGGCGTGGGTAAGAAATTATCTTTTCCAACCAGCCAACTTCGAAGAGAACTTCTCCATAAAATGGTCATAAGAGGAGTGCAAATGTTTATCTTTCAGCAGAAAACATCATCCAAGCTCATACTTTTGACCCCCATAGCCTCCGCAAGAAAAGATTTTCTTTCTCTAGAAACTGAATTACAGAAAAATATAGCAGATTTATCGTAGTTCATAAGCTTACCTAACCATGATGAGTAAAGTTCCAACACATTCTTCAGAGAAGTAATAGTAGCTTGATTGTAGACTCCAAAAATCAGTAGATCATCCGCGAAGAGGAGATGGGAGACCGGAGGTGCCATCTTGTTAATCTTATACCCAAATACAGATGCTCTCTTTCGAATTTGGACAGTAGCCAGCTGAATCCTTGTGAGCACAAAATAAATAAAAAGAAGGATAGAGGGCATCCCTGTCTTAACCCTCTGTTGGCGTGGAAGAAACCATAGGGTTCGCAGTTGACAATGACAGAAAACGAAACAGTGGTTACACAAGACATAATAACATTAAGAGTGTCACCATGAAAGCCAAAACATATAAGAATAGATTTTAGATATTTCCAATCTAATCGATCATACACTTTTGCCATGTCTAATTTAAGGGGATAAGATCCAGGGAAACTAGCATTTGTGTGCAATGGAGAAAGACTAGCATTTGTGTGCAAACAATTTATAATTGGAAAAGTCCTGATTTTTATCCTGCATGAAGATTGTCCCCTTGGTCTATGTTCTAGAACTAGAAGGTGATTGCAAATTAGTAGTACCAGATGAGCGGAGTGTAGATGTACCCGAATTCCACCAATAGATGTCATTCATAAGGCTTACCAAGCTTGACTAGTTTTAGGTCATGTTAAGTTGGCACAACATGAAATTTCTCTTCTCTCCTTGTACTCCATATTTTACCATTAAACTAAAAAAAAATAGATTGTGTTACTGTAGTTTACTAGAGGGCGCTTACCAAGCTTGGTTAATTTGTTGAAAAGGTAAATTTGATTAGCTAGTAATAATAAAATCTAGAATAATCTAATTAAAACTAGAAAATACAAGAGAGAGAGTTCATATAACTAAAAGAAAGTTCTGGTTGTTGTAAACTAGTTTATGAAACCGGTAATTTAGATATGTCTTAGGTTGAAAGAATTCTAGAGAAATCTAAGATATGTTAGAGTCGGTTTTGAAATGTATTTTTCTAGGCTAGTCAAGATAGTTCTCAAATCGGTTAAACACTTCCTATAAATAGGGATGTAAATTATGTAACGATAACAAATGAAGTTGTAATTGAGTGAAAACTCAAAGTGAGTAGTAAGGTGAGAAACAATAAAATAAGTGTGTCGTGTAAAGAGAGTTAAGGTCTGTACACTAAAGTTTGAAGTAAATAAAAGAGAATTGTTTCTTTCTGAAAATTATGAGCACTGAAATCTCACTTTCATTAAACATATCTTAAACCATTTTAAGCCTTCAAACCTCAAACTCATTTTTAACAAAGTGGTATCAGAACCGTACGATCTAAATGGCTAGTGATATGTTTTCGTTTATGTTCCTAAACTCACCAAAGACAACTATGAAAATTGTTTTATCCGAATGAAGGTGTTGCTCGGCTCGCAAGATGCTGGGAGAATATAGAGAAAGGTTACGTCGAACCGGGGGATGAATCGACACTTCCGAATAAGAGACAAGAAATATTTCTACCTCATATATCAAGGTATGGATGAGTCGTCGTTCGAAAAGATATCGAGAGCCGCCAATGCAAAGCAAGTGTGAGAGATTTTGTAAAATTCCTTCAAAGGCGTGGACAAAGTGAATAAGGTCCGACTGCAAACACTAAGAGGTGAATTTGAATCTCTCGCCATGAAATAGTCTAAATTAATATCGGATTATTTTTCAAGAGTTTTAGTTGCGGTTAATCAATTAAGAAAAAATGGTGAAGTCATGGAAGATAGTCGTGTGTAGGGCTGCACATCGGGTGGGTCGGGTCGGGTTTGGCCTCACCCGCACCCGACCCGCTACATCGGCGGGTATTTAGTTTTTACCCGCACTCGACCCGCCGTAAAACGGGTCGGGTCGGGTCTGACCCGAATTTATGGCGGGTCGGGTGTGGGTGACCCGCTATCACCCATCCAGACTAATAATCCTGTTCTTATTCATGTTCCTGTTCCTGTTCATGTTCCCGTCCTGTCCGGTTCCTGTCTTGTTCCTGTTCATGTCTTGTTCCTTTCCTGTCCTATCATGTACTCTTGTTCCTGTTCTGTATATTGATTTGTTTTGTATCCTGTATTCCTGTTATGTACTTAATACTAACTCGATACTATAAAAGAGTCACATTCACATTCACATTCACATGATTCACATTCACATAACCATGCGTCTATTCCCATTCAAAAGTTCAATAAGTTACAGAGTATGAAAGAAAAGAGTTGTATGAAAGAAAAGTTCTGTAACTTAGGATTGTCAACAGTTGAAAGAAAACCAGAAATATACCTAAAAGAAAATAAAGAGCTTTAAGTTTAAGAACTCGCCAGAATCAACTGCCGCAGGATGACATTGGAAAAAACTAACTTAAAACTTCCTCCTCCAGGTCACCGAATATGATTCAATCATCATCTATGATAATGGAAGAAGCACCAAGGTTACCAAATAACTCTGCAACAAAAGAAGTGAACAATAAGAATGAAAAGAATAAAAATAGTAATAATAGTATAAGAAGTTAAGAACCATGAAGTACAAATTATACCCGACTCAAGAACATCAACCTCCTCCTCCTCGACTCCAAGGCTAGAAGAATGTTTGTCAATTGGTGTACGTACCAATTTTGCAATAAAATTAATGCCTCAAGTGTTCTAGGCTTTAAAGAACTTTGAAAAGGATCCAAAATTCGTTTTCCGGTACTAAAAGCTGATTCAGAAGCAACAGAAGAAACATGTATAACAAATATATCTTTGGCTATGAGTGGAAAAATGTCAAACCTCGCAGAGTTGACCTTCCACCAAATTAATATATCAAAAGAAGAATCCTCATTGATTGGCGAGTAGATAGGCTCATCCAAGTATCTTTCCACCTCAGATCTTCTATGCTCCTCCACAGTAGTTAATTGGCTTTTTCGTTTATTCATTTCTTCCCTATACTTAGCCTTGCTATAAATAGAAGAACCTTGAGCAGAAGTAGAACTAGAGTTACCTAGAGACTCGGATGAAGATATCACACTTTCAGTTGTATGTTCTAATTTATAAGCTGTGAACAGTTCATCAAAATCCTTTTTAACTTTATCAACCCAAGCTTTTACCCTTCTTTGTTTTATCACAGGGTCGTAATGCACAACTAAATCTTCAACAGTCACATACAATCCTTGTTCTTTCTCTCGTGGATCCAGAAGTACAGCAATAAACATCAACGAATTCATTTTTTCAAAATCTCCCCAATACTTTTTGTACTTGAGCAACATTACATCGCCCATGTGACTTAAGAAAGGATCCTCGTATCTATTTTTCCAATCTTCTAATTCTTGACGAACAGTACCGAGTTCCTCCAAGAATGACTGGAAGTAACATATGTAGAAGCTGAAAAAGCAACAGTTGAATCGTAGAATACCTTTAGAAACTAAATCAGAACTCTGGAATTGCACCAATCATATCTTTCAGGAGCATGCACTGGAGGCCTTTTCTTCTTCTTGGATTTTCTAAGAGCAACATCTACTTCTTCTTCTGGAATATCTACTTCTTCTTCTTCATCGTCAGAATCTAGATCAAAATCAGCATCTATATCAACATTGTCATCACCGTCACCCATAGAAAAAAATGGTACTGAAATATCTGACTCATGTAGCGTTTCAAAAGCTTTTTCATGCCTCTCTGCAGCAACTATCATCAAATAAGTAGAATTCCACCGTGTTTTCACATCAAAATTAAACTTTTTTACAATCTATCCTTGCCATCTCAGCAGCATCCATAAACTTCTTCAATCTTGCGGGAGATTTCGTGACATAATTTACCACCGCCCTGATTCTGAGAATTGATGTATGGTACTTTTTTAAATCATCCTTAATGACAAGAGCAAGTACGTGAGCCGCACATCTAACATGCAAAAATTTAGCTTCAAGTAATGAAAAACCCCAACTAACAACTTGTTTTCTCAAATAATCAATAGCAGTTTTATTCGCATATGCATTATCAAGAGTGACAGTGAATACTCTCTCAAGCTCCCATTCCACCAAATATTTCTCCAAAGCCTTACCAATTTGTTTACCTTCATGACTTTCAATCAAACAAAAACAGATGATTCTTTTATGCAGCTTCCATTCCCGATCTATAAAATGAGCCGTTACAACCATGTAATTGTAGTTCTGCATCGATGTCCAAGTATCAGTAGTAAGACATACCCTTGTCTTATTTGTCTTGAAATAACTTATCAATGAGGCCTTTTCATTCAAAAACAACGTGCATATATCACGATACACTGTCATACGACTTGGAATCTTAAATCTCGGCTCAAGATACTGACTGTAAGCCCTAAAACCTTCGCCTTCAAAAATTCTAAAAGCCATTTCATCTGTAATAATAAACCTAATCAACTCTCTTCTACATCCTTCTTGAGAAAAAGTGACCCCCACCAATTGTGGTTCCTCTCCCGGCTTGCACGGCTGAAAACCAAGTGTTTGTTGTCCTCCCTGCTCCTTATTAACTGATTTCTTGTACTCAATACACTTCTCTAAATGATGAGAAAGATTGGTAGTCCCATGTGTTTTACCACCAATCTTGTAACTACCCCGACCCTTTGGACAATGCTTACACTTTGCTTTAGCACCATCTTCTATAATATCGAAGTGATTCCATACCCAAGATTTCTTCACACCAACTCTAGGCTTCTTATTTGATGATGAAGGTTGAGAAGATGGTGTCGCGGATGATGAAGGTTGACTAGATGGTGACGCTGATGACCCAGCTGTACTCCTTGTCCCTGCTAAGGATGCCGGTTGACGTTGAGGTGGAGGTCCCGTACAACTTTGGGATGGTCTTCCTTGTACAAGTGGAAGATCTGAACTAACGACATCTTATGAGATTTCAACCATGGTGATAACCTACAAGGCAGGGAGATGGCAGAAGGGGTGATTTATCATATATACATATGTATTAGAATTAGTCAAATACAGTAGTACTTTTAATATGTATTAGAATATGTATTAGAATTAGTCAAATGCAATATAGGAATCTACATACAGTTGTAAGCACTTGTAAGCAACTTCCAGTAGTACTAAAGCTATTAGGGTGTCTATTTTGTGTCTATGTTGGTAAGAGCATCTTATAAGGTTAGCAGATGCTTACAAGTTCAGTACTGAAGCAAAACCATGAAAAACAGTCATAAGCCAGGCCTAAAGTTGCAGAACATGAGAGCTAAGGTTCCCCACTTGCAGTAAACATGTTGCACACATTTTATTAATTTTTAGCCGAAAAGGTAAATATACTATTAAAAGAAAAAATTCTAAGGAACTACGATCTGTTTAATGTTGACTAAAGGCTTTCCAATTGAACATGTTATACACATTGAAAAATGTAAAACTGATCAAAATCCATAAAAAGAATTAAGTAAAATCCATGAAAATCCACATAAAGCTAAGTATTTGACGATGTGATGCACCTGATGTAGAGTAATATAACAGCGGAAAAATACTTCACCAATCACAGGAAAATGAACATGCACACAATTGCCCCATAATCCACAAACCCCAATAGTATATTCAGTCACAGAAAACAATAACTAACCTACATTAAGAATGGAAAAGTAACAAAAAGTAAAAAAACAAGTCTGAAACTTCTTGCACAGATGACGCCTAACTTATAAATCCACACCAGATTGTCGTGTTTTACCACTGTATCCATTGACTCCATTCACACCGTACCCTTGATTTCAGTTTTCTGGTAATAATAGTCGCAGACTCGCAGCCTCTGACATCTTTTTAACAAACAACATTTGTGGGTCTTGCCTGTTGTCAGTTTACCTGTAACTGATGCTAACCATTTTGCCCATATAGCAGTTTCCTTTAAACATTGGTTTGGGAGATGTATGTCAGGTGCCACTGCGGCCTTTGTCCATTAGTAATAGGCACACAGTTACTTCAGGTTAATTATGGTGTGTTTCCTAGGCGAATGTCAACTTATTCACGAGGAGCATAGGGTCCTATGGTTTTCAATCAGCTTAACAGAAAAACGATAATCTGGTTTTCATTGGAGCAGTTCTTGAAAAGAAAAGACAGTCAAATCATGACAAGGTAATCGAACTAGCAAGAAAGCATTGTATACAATCGACTCAAAACGATGTACTTATTCATTCTTGCTGGCGAATGACTCTGTCCCTCCAGTACAAAACCTACTGATTGAGCATGTCCAGGATGTGTTCTAGAAGTTTCTCCATCTTATTCTTCTCAATGAAGTTATGTTTTCTGCTATCCAAGTAGTCATCACAGCACCATACAGAATCAACAAAAATTTGGAAATAAAAGAAGGGTTTGATAAGCTACCTACGCTGGTTGATAACAACCATTCACTGGTCCAATGGGAAGTTTCTACTTTTGACATTCTAATAAACCATAAACCTCAATTATAATCATATATTACTAATAATAGTAAGATCTTTACATTCAGTTGGGCAATTTGACAAACAGCAGCTGGGTAATTTCACAAAGAAATAACTGAACATAGAAAAATGGTTCACATCTTCACAGATCACAACTTATGGTGGATACTAAAACTTTCGTGAAGAAGAAAACGATCAAACGAACCTAATTGAAATTACCTAAGAAAAACTAAAAACCCTAATTAAGAAAACTTACCAGATTTCGAAGTTCTTGAATTTTGATACTAATACTAGGGAAGATGAAGTCACCACTCGCGGCTCACCAGTCACATATATCTAGTGTTTGAAAAGGTTTCAGAGAGAAGAAAGAGGGATTAAACAAAGCAACTAATTTGTTAGGTCAACCTAGGGAAAAGTTATTTATCAAATTAAACATTATGAGCATCACAATCACTCAAAACTAATGAATCAATTGCTACTCAATCATGTAATGATACAAACATAAATTTCAATTAGGGCAAAATAAATAAATAAAACAAACAGTACCTGTACTTGATAGAGATTCAAGAAGAAACAAGGTGCTGGTGATGATTCTTGGGTTCACGGTGGTGGTGGTGGTGTGCTCTGTAACTTCTGAAACAAATGAACTGAAAGAGAAGAAAGAATCGATGAAGAAGAATAGAGAACAGATAAGAGAATAGAGAATATAGAGATAGAGACAGAGTCGATGAATGAAGATATGAGTCTTATCACTTATGAATAGAGATGGCGGGTGGGCGGGTCGGGTCGGGTCGGGGGAGTTATTACCCGCACCCGACCCGTTGATAAGCGGGTATAAAAAAAATCACCCGCACACGACCCGTTCATTAACGGGCCGGGTGCGGGTTGGGTCGGGTTTGTGCAGCCCTAGTCGTGTGATCGAGAAAATACTACGATCACTTATTCCAAAATTCGACTATATCGTCGTCGCAATTGAAGACTCAAAAGATGTTGAATCCATGATGGTGGATGAACTCATGGGATCCTTATAATCCCATGAAGAAAGAATCATAAAAAGAAATCAAGAGGGAGCAGTCTAACAAGTTATACAAGCTAAGCTTACTTTAAAAGGAAAATGAGAGAGCTCCAGTAGTAACGCTAGAGAGAGGACATGGATATTATAATGGAAGAGGAAATCCGAAAGACAGTGACCAAAGGGGTCACATGTCAATCCTCACAAGAGTAAGAAGTAGAGGAAAAAATTCATGGTGCAATAATAGTAGGACAGGGTATGGAAAATCTCAGATTGAATTTTATAGTTGTCATAAGCTTGGACATTATGCTTCATAGTGTCAATTTTCTTCTAACAATGTCGATGAGAAAGCCAACTTTATTAATAAAGAAAATCAAAAATACCAAACCTTGTATGTAGGTGCTTGATACGGGAGCGGGAAACCACATGTGCGGCATGAAGGATAAGTTCATGGAGCTTGATGATTCAGTTTTCGACAACGTGACATTTGGAAATGGAACGAAAACTCCGGTGAGTGGTCTTGGCAAAATTTTGATTCGGTTAAAAAAGAGAAGTCATCAGTTTATTTCTAATATTTACTATGTCCCTAATATTAAAATAAATATATTAAGTTTGGGACAACTCTTAGAAAAGGCTACAGATGAATATAGAGGACCTTAGTCTTTTCATAAGAGATAAAAGGGTAAAATTGATAAATACCAAAGTGCCAATGACGGGAAATATAATGTTTTATTTGAACATTTAAAATGACATCGCGATATGTCTAACAGGTTGTGTGAAAGACTCGTCATGGCTCTGCCATCTTAGATTCTTAGGTATTAACACCTCAATTTCAAACGATTAAAAATATTTTCCAAACAAAAGATGGTAAAAGGGTTGCCAAGTATTGACCACCCAGATCAGTTTTGTGAAGGATGTTTATTTGGGAAACATTTCACAAAAAATTTTGCCAAGAAAACATTGACGAGAGCCATAAACCCGCAACATTTGGTTCACACAAATGATTGTGGACCTATAAAACCAAGTTCTTATGGTGGATATTAATGTATGTCGTAAGTGCAACAAATTACTTCAGATATTTTCCACCAATACTAATAATTAATATAGCGGTAGTAAGGATCGTTCTCACATAGAGCTATGTAATTAAGATGTTATTTAGATTAGCAAAAATATAATAAAAAAAAACACTAAGGGGATTGGTTGAATAAAGAGAATAAAAAAAAATAATAAGAAGAAAAGATGATTAGGGAGTCATCCGATGTTACCAAACGTTAAGTCAATTAGTATACTTATTTATCTTTTGTTAGAATCATTCATCACCAACCGTAGAATAGCATCTAGCTCAATGTTATCACCAAAACTCCTTTTATCACTGGATACGGAAGCTCCCGATTACCAGATTCTATTCGTATGAACCACCAAGTAGTAGCTCACTCAAGGTGCAACCCAATCGAACGCTTTAGACTTTGTGAATATAGGTTAATCCCAATAGTTAAACTCTTCGCTCAAGTTCTACTTGATGGTGTTGTCTTCACTCGCAATTCCTCCACAGAATCCCTCTTTAAGGTCTCGTAATTTCTACTTGTATAGAGATTTATTAGACTATTACACTTATCTCACAACTTCTACTAGTGATACAATAATCAATAGATTAATTTAGTTGTACACCTAAACAATCTTGAAATTTCTCAGAAACATTAAATATGGTAAAGACAAGCAATATGATGATTAAAACTCCAAATAAACTTGTATAACTAATCAAGCTTCTCGCTTAGAATATTAAATTCATTATTAATCAATAGAAAATTATTTACTCATAATACAAGGAAGAATATTAAGAAGAAGAATAATGGTTTCCCTGTAAAGGGGTAAACCCTAGGTTTGTGAATTGTAGTATAAGAACTAAATGATAGGATCCCTTGTTTAAGCCTTAGGTATCTTCTTTTATAGCCTTTTGTCTCTCAAGTATCCTCTCTTTCGAGGGTTTGGAAACCCTTTGGGAACAAGTTGCCTCAATTTAGATTTCCCGAAGAAATACCAAAACCTGTCCAAAAATAGCTCTTCTCGTAACTTCCTCAACACACGACCCTTTGAGAATTCTGGTTTTTCCGGACATATGACCCTTTGAAAATTCTAGTTTTTCTTAGACACCTGACCGGACGACCCTCCGAGAAAATTCAAAGTTTCTGAATTTTCTTTTCTCACACACCTGACCATCCGAGACACATATGTTTCCTCGGTCATCATCATGGACAAGAATATTTTGAACTTGTTTTTCTTCATTTTTTCGCAACTCCTTCGCACATCTTGGTCTTGGGTCCTTAGGCACTTATAAAACTTCACTCCATTGATCTCTATCCATTGGTTTTAGATGATTCACCAATTGAGATAAATAAAATAGAAACAATAGTAATACAAGGTAGCTTACACAAAATCTAGCAAATAAGTGCAAGAAAACGACACTAAGAATATGTAAATTATGCACTTCTCATAAATAGCTACTTCGTCATATTTGTTGATGATTTTAGCCGAAAAACTTATGTTTATTTCTTGAAACAAAAATCGGAGGTTTTCTCCAACTTCAAGAAATTTAAATCCCTTGTGGAGAAAGAGTGTGACTTTGAAATTGTGGGAATGAGATCAGAAAGATGAGGTGAATTTACTTCAAAGAAGTTCGAGTCTTACTGTGAAGACAATGGAATATGTCGCCCTCTTATATTTCCATATACACCTCAATAAAACGTAGTTGCCGAAAGAAGAAACAGAACGATTCTCAACATGGATGGAGTATGTTGAATACCATGAGATTGCCCGATGAGTTTTAGGATGGAGCAGTTGATTGTGTTATTTATCTGATAAACTGATGTCCCACAAGAAACATGTGGAACATGACTCCTTTAGAAGCATGGAATGGAGTGAAACCCGACGTCTCACACTTGCGAATATCCAGAAATATTGCATATGCTCATGAAAAGACTGCCAAGTATATATCCTTCGGTTATAACTCTCGATCCAAGGGATATAATTTATATGATTCGACATCGTCGTAAGAAGAGATGTGGAGTTCGATGAAGAAGGAATCTAGGACTTAGGTGCTCAATAAAAATGGTATAATTTTATCCCGATACTAAAAGAAGAGGAAAAAGAACAAGAGCCACCAAACCAGTTTCTCAAGATATTTTACCTCCTCCATCACCTCCAAAATTAGAGTGTATTAAACTGTCGTCCTTAGAAGAAAACTCAGGATAAATACCTTTGTAGACGAGAATTCTACATGAAATCTACGGACATCCAGTCATTATTTAGCCACTCTGCAACTGCAAGTTGTGAATCGGTTAAAAAAGTCGTAAAAATAAAATATGGAGAAATGTACAAAGAATAAGACCACGAAGCTTAGAGCCAAGAAAGTCTACAAACGCAAGAAAAATGCCAAAAAAAAGTGAAAGACGCACGACGATATTGGTAGAAAAAGACAATGCCAATTGTTGGTACCTAAATATTACTCTTAGGTAAAACAATGTATTATTGAAGTACTTTCTTTAGATTCAGAAAGCAAAACCATACAGGACAAGCCTAAACCACGATGGTAGCCGTTCTGTCCTGCTTCGGTCACAAGGAGAGAAAATAGGTTGATCTTAGGGGAGGGAAGCAAAGAAAGTTGAAGGAAATCAGTGTGATGAATTGTGTGTAGAGATGTTGAACTATTGAGAATAACAGAGCTTGTGGAGAATGATAAGCTTGTTATGTTTTTTGAATGAGCTAAGCAGCCTATTTATAATAGTTTGGGAACACACATTTTTCTTGTAAGTAGTGGAGGTAGTGAAGAGATGGAAAGATGGAAGTCATGGGGATAATGGTATAACCGCCTTGGAATATTCGGGAAATCATTAATGCATTACTCCATTAACTGCTTCAACCTTTACCACTACTTTGTAACTTTCTAATCATGGGGTGTTGCCACGCCGTATGTTGTTGTAACCACCAGATCAAAACCCCATGAAAAATCCCCACATGTAATTGTTTTAATTTCTCGTAGAGTTAGTGGAGTCATGGACTGAAAACACGTGAGTTTGTTGTAAGATAATGTTATCGATGAGTTTGTGTCAACACAGTATGGTAATTGCTTAGTATTGACGCTAGTAAAAAGGGGCAAGGATGACACGACCAAGCAAGGTTGGCACATATGGGAAAGATGACGCACATAAGGAAAGGAAAAATGGGTAAGGCCAGCAAGGCGTCAAGGCTGACGCTAGTGCTAGCGCTAAGGTTGTTGTTAACAGCGCCAAGCTTGGAGCTGGTGCTAGCGTTAACACTAGCACTGTTGCTAGCAGTGCTTATAGTTTGTCTTTGGTGTCTTTTTTCTCTCTTTTTGTTGGTGTTGGGACCATTTCCGTGCGTTTTTGGTGTTGACATTCGTTTGGCCTTTGTGCAATTGTTACTAAGCAAATTCAAGGAGTTCATCCGTAGAAGTTTGCGACTTGAGATGATGTTCGATGCGACTTTGCATTTAGATGGTATGCATCTAAATTTACGTTTTTTTTTCAGAGATGATATGGTATTCATCGCGAATGTTCATAGTTTTGTATAATCAGCGTACTCTGATTGATACATATAATTTGCATGGATGCACATGAAATAACGAGGGTTTAGTCTGGTAAAGCCCTGAAATTTCTACGGGCGCATATATATGCAAAAAAATTTACAAAGCTAATTTTAGCCATGAGTTGAATATGAATTCTCAATTTTCTTGCGGAATGTAAGATATCAGTATGTATTTATAATTCTGACGCCAGATCAGGAATTTATACATATTTATTTCATGCTTCTGAAGCTAGGCAAAAAGAAATATTACAAATATCCATTGTCAAAAACTCACCATCAACATTAAGTCCCATGCTTAGCACGGAACAATAATGTTTCTTGGTAAGCACTTGATGGTGGTCTGCCAGACGAAATGAAATATGGATTTTATTGTTTAATGGTTAGATATTTTTAGAAGAGTAGCAGTTGACTGAGCAGATTTTTCTCTTTCTACGATTGTACTCTTAGGTATTTGGAGCATTCTTCTTCTACCGTGATAACAACGGGAAGGTATTTGGAATATTAGTTGGTTGTAGAGAGTGTTGAGGCAATGACGCCGTGAACATTAAGATGGTGTGTTCAAGCAGTGATTTGTCTGCCATCAGCCACGAAAATGAGTGTTGGCCATAAACATTAAGATGAGTGTGAAGACAGTGATTCTGCTATCAGACACGAATATGAGTGTTAGCCATGAACACTAAGATGAGTGTGGAAGCAGTGATTCTGCCACCAGACACGAAGATGAGTGTTAGCTGTGAATACTAAGATGATTGTGGAGGCAGTGATTCTTCCATCAGACATGCAGATGAGTGTTATATGTGAACAATAGGATGAATGTGGAGGCAGTGATTCTGCCATTAGACACGAAGATGAGTGTTAGCCGTGAATACTAAGATAATTAGAACTTGATCATTGATATCCAAGGAATTCAACCATGAAGGTTCTGCGACTTGAAACAAGATCATTTGTGACATGAAATGCTTAACTTTTATGGAATGCATACTGAACATATTCAAGAGATTCAGTCGTGGAAGTTTGCAGCTTGAGATAATGTTCGATACGGCTCTGCAATTAGATGGTATGCATCTAATTTAGGTTTTTTATTTATTTATTCAGAAATGGTATAACATCCATTCCAAATGTTCGTAATTTTGTATAATCATCGTATTCTGATTAATAAAAAAAGTTTGCATGGATACACAAGAAATAACGAGGGTTTAGCCGGGTAAAGCCCTGAAATTTCTACGGGTGCATACATATGCAGAGTATATGTGGAACGAGTATAAGAAATTCAGCCATTGAATTATTTCAACTTATAACTGGTTCAGTGTTATGTATTGTCAGAGATCATATGGACATGAATAACAACCATCACCAGTGACATTTTGAAGATGTTATCGCTCTATACTAGTGGTCAACCCATCTAGGAGCTTGAGATTTGTTTATACAAAGTTGTATAGGTAAGTCAACATTATTCAGTTGAAATGTGACATAAAGCAATTTTCGCAATTCTCTTGCGGATTGTAACACCAAATGATACTCAAATTTGATCTATACTAGGGATAATACATCTAGGAGATTGAGATTTGTTTAAAAAAGTTGTATAGGTAAGTCAACATTATTCAATTGAAATGGATGTTGACATAAAGCAATTTTGAGAATTCTCTTGCGGAATTCTGAAGTTTAATGTCTCCTAGAACGGGGTCAGAGACGCAATGTTTTACTATTTTAGATGAAAAATAACAAGGCTTTAGTTGTTAGATATTACCAGAGATATTGTTGTAGGCTTGAACTCTGAATATTGTCACGTTGATGGATCTGCAAGTCAGGGATGATTGATAGGGATGTGTAGAGACACAATTTCATCATCAGGAATGCAACATCAGTAGTCCAGGTTTGTGAGTACGAATACTCAAGCTCAGGTTTGTGAGACCGGAGTCAGAGACGCAATGTTTTACTATTTTAGATGAAAAATAACAAGACTTTAGTTGTTAGATATTACCAGAGATGTTGCAGTAGGCTTGAACTCTGAATATTATCACGTTGATGGATTTACAAGTCATGGATGATTGACAGGGATGTGTAGAGATACAATTTCATCATCAGGAATGCAGCATCAGTAGTCCAGGTTTTTTGAGTATGAGTACTCAAGCTCACTTGGTCGGCCAAGCAAGAGAGTATGCAATGGATGGGTGGACGAGCAAAGGGTCTTGACTTAGACATACAAGCAAGAGATTGTGTATGGACGGACAAGTGAGAAACCATCTCTTTGTCGGACTTGGTAATTCTAGGGAATAGCTGCTTTTATTATTTTCTTTGCTAGCATTGTCTGCTCTTTGGAGAATGAATTTGACATTGTTGTGATAAGTGCATAATTTATACATTTTAAGTATCATTTCCTTATTCTTATTTTCTAGATTTTGTGTGAATTACCGTGTTTTATTATTACTTTTCTAGTTTGTGTGTTTTATCAGATTACATCTCTGAAACAAGTGAAATGGAGATTTATAAGAGAAGTATTGCCAGATACCCAGAGGATCTCAGTCTATTCCAGGATTTCTACCCTCCATCTTGTAGAGAATTAAATTACGAAGCCAACGGCAAAATAACGAGGTCATTCTGACTTCGTATGAGAAAGTTATGAGCGAAACAAATACTAGGGGTAAAAAGGTTATTTCAAGAGAGACTGCTATTTGACAACCTGGAATATGTTAAGGGGTATCTGAGTTCGAATTTTTTAATGGCACCGGCCATTCTACTCAGGGATGCCCATTTTTGAATGTAACTAAAGGCACCAGCCTTTCTTCTCGGGGCCACCTCCCGTCTTCTTCACCATTTCGAATGGAGATGGTTGCTGCGACTCTGTGATGGCTGATCGAGCTTGGTAGTTGACTGCAATGGTAATAATGATGGGAGATGAAGCAAGTGAGGAGAACTCAATCATGGCAGATAAGATTGATCAATGATGGTTGCTGCGAAGGTTGATGGTGGACTCGAGCTCTGGCAGTAGGAACTGGATAAAGAATGAATATGAGTTTGTGGTGATAATGTGATAGCTATAGATGGTGATGGAGCTCTTGTAGGTGTTGTTGTTGGCAGTGAAGGTGGTAATATTGTTGCTGGCAGTTGACGGTAATAAGATGGAGTCTATAGAAGCGTAATATGGTAGGTTAATGTGTTGTTCAAGGAAAGAAAAGAGTTCGACTTTGTTTGGGAAGTCAGGGAGAAACGTGCGGCACAAGAGATGGGAAACGTGTTGTTGGAAAAATAGGAAAAAAACTTAAGTTGCCGTCAATGAGTTGTGATGAATGGCTACTGGTTGAGGTCGTGTTTTAGAAGTTGAGATGGATTAAGAAAGTGTGTTTGGGTCGGTGATTTTTACACGGAGACGGATCTTCTTGAATGTTATATATAGCCTTGGGTACACCTTCTCATAGATATACTCCCCCGGAGCCAGACAGACTTGGCAGACAAGCTCACGTACAGATACTCTCCCGGACACAGAGACATACTGGACGTACAGAGAAGCTTTACGGACAGAAGTAGAGCTTCACGAACAGGGATCAAGGGTTAGTTTGTTTTCTTTTCTTAATTAATTTTTATGGCTTTTGAGAAAGCCATGTTGGCCTAATTCCCTTGTTAGGGCGAAAGGATGAACTTGTAGAGATGGCTTTATTTGTGTTTGGAAACTAGGGTGTACAACTGTATGAACTAAATATTATTAATTTGTCTCTCTCTCAACGTTCTACCTCCTTGATGATTTTTCATGTTCTATGCCATGTATAGTCCATTGTTTGATTAGTAGAAGGACTCGTTGAAACCTCGTATGAAATTGTTTTATGAATAATATTTGACTTTTTATGCCCCGTATACTATTACTTTGAAATTCTACTTTAGGTTGAGAACAAACAATTCTTTATGAAATCGAGACCCTATGTGACGAACGCAATTAAACCCTAATCTACAACGGATTCCCGGAACCTTAACGTTTTCCTCTTATTGTTTTCAAACTTTACTAAATAGTTTTAAATCACTAGTTAATTTAATTCTTTATAAATAAAACTTAAAAAAAAATATTTTAATCCAAACTCCTCGTGGGAACGAACCGTATTTGCTCTTGTCTACATCTTTCGACATTGTGCGCTTGCGGTAAAACAAAGTCGGTTTTCCGACGCATCAAGTTTTTGGCGCCGCTGCCGGGGAGTTATTTTTCAATTAGATTATTTTTTTTTAGATTTTTGTTATTTTGTTCGATTTTACGCTTTTTGGTATTTATCTTCTGCTGCAGGTTTTGGGAACGGAAACGAAAAGAAATTGAGCCAAAGATTTTGTTAATTAAAAGACTTGGAGTAAAGTTAAAGCTGAACGAACATAGAAGAAGACAAATAGTTAATTTTTACTTTTTAGGATTTTTATTAGTTAATTTAATTTAGAAAACTGTATTAGGAAATTTTTGATTATTTTTGTAATTTTCTTTTAGTTTTGGACATTACGGACATTATTATTATTTTTAAACCCTACGGAAGGGTAGTATTAAATATAAACTGCACAGGGAAGGAAGAGAATAACGATATTGTCTCGGCCCCTTGGGTTCGTACACTGACACAGGAGTCAGTGGCCTGAGTCGACTTCAACGGTTCATCCCCCGTCTGTTACGGGAGGTAAGATTCGATCAACTCACGAATCCCTTGCAAGTGGGTTTACTGTATTCCTTCGTGTGCATATATATTGAGGACCTGAATACGGATTTACTTTTCTAGTAAAGGGCAAGAACTGGCAATATAAGATAAGGACTCGGATTTCATCACTATTTCCTTATTGCCCGCTTGAGGAGCACGTTACCAAACGCGAACCTGAACCTTAAAATTTTGACTAGAAAGAGACTGATAGGGTAACGAGCTTAAAGGAAACTTGTTCAAAAGGACTGTATTGGTTACTTTGTTAGCCTAACTCGAAGTTCAGGAAGATTATTAATTTGTCTCTCTCTCTCAACGTTTTACCTCCTCGATGATTTTTCATGTTCTATGCCATGTATAGTCCATTGTTTGATTACTAGAAGGACTCGTTAAAACCTCGTATGAAATCGTTTTATGAATAATCTTTGACTTTTTATGCCCCGTATACTTAGTACTTCGAAATTCTACTTTAGGTTGAGAACAAACAATTCTTTATGAAATCGAGACCCTATGTGACGAACGCAATTAAACCCTAATCTACAACGGATTCCCGGAACCTTAACGTTTTCCTCTTATTGTTTTCAAACTTTACTAAATAGTTTTAAATCACTAGTTAATTTAATTCTTTATAAATAAAACCTGAAAAAAAAATATTTTAATCCAAACTCCTCGTGGGAACGAACCGTATTTGCTCTTGTCTACATCTTTCGACATTGTGCGCTTGCGGAAAAACAAAGTCGGTTTTCCGACGCATCATGTTGTTTGTCTCCAATTGAAGTCTAGTGTTGTTGAAGTAAATATAAACAACGGTGTATTCCCACTCTTGTCAGGATGATGCAAATGGGAGATCTTGTTTCTACTATCGTTGTTGATCAAAAACTAAGGTCGAAGGAGGTGATTGCGTTAAATCTCTAAAACAGAAGAAGCCTTCAGTCCCCATGTGTAGCTACTTTAGTATGATAGTGGACGAGGGATGACTTGATAGTATCGCTATGAGTCCATGCCTCTAAGGTATGATCAGCCAAGTGAAGCCATAGAGGTTGATATCTCATGTTGTTATCTTTCTCGCGCCAAGGCTAGAGCAAAAACTTGAATTGAGGTTGGCCCTTGTTGGTGCATGGGATGTTGAGTCGCAACTGGGATGTTTTTGTGAAGTTTGAATGAAATTGCGGCTTAGTATGACCCCTTGGATGATCATAAGCTTGTTTTACCTTTTTAGATGTGATGATGGAATGCTTGGAATATTCATACAGGCGAAGTCCTCTGGAGACGCCGATGGTAAAGAGGATGAGCTGGTAGGTGTTCTATTGCCGACGTAGTGCTATGGATATCTTAAAAGACTATGTTCTCAGAAACGTTTCTTAGGTTATCCTTTGAATCCTTGATTGTTGTAGGAGATGGTCTTTGCGGTATATCTTTGGAGAGTAAAAGGCCTTGTCAAGGTTGTGACTCTTTGGTTGACCGTCTCTTATAGGCTGGAGAAGTTCTTGACAGCGAGGGGATCTTGTGCAAATATCTAGTCCCCAAGTGAGTTTTTTTTTCCTTCGGATGCACTTGTTGAAGATGATGCTCCGAGTGGTGCCATTGAAAACTGCACCAATTGAGTATCTGAACGCGAAGTTCATTTTAACTTTGAATTTGACAGGACCCGAATCTTGGAGGAAGATGAGATGGCTAAGATTGTTGTTGGATGGCTTTATCGTCATATGAGAGCCGTTCAGAAGAACTTGGAGGAAGTAGGCGCGTCATCGTCTTAGAAGCGGTTATCAAGGCTAGAGATGATGCTGAAAGACTATCATGAGATTTGAGGCTTGCAACTGAAGCCCTTGCATGGGTGGAAAGAGCATATGTTGATGGTGTTGAACAGTCTTCAGATTTTTTTTCTAAATATTAAGTTTCGAGGATTTTTATGTGTTTCTGAGATACCCGATTTTTTATGGTTTTATTTTGAAATTTTGAGTAGGTAGATTTTGAGTGGTTTGCAAGGATTTTCTAGAGAGATAAATAATACTTTATTCGATTAAATAAATTAAAATCCTAAGTATGAATGCAAGGCACTGCAGACATTTTGGAGGAATTACAAATGTTGTGTAAAACAGAGAAATATTGCTAGGAGTGGTAAAGTGTTTAAGCCTTGACATCTTTGTCAAGGGTAGTGAAGTGTTTAAGACTTGACAGCTTTGTCAGGGGTGGTGAAGTTTTTAAGCCTTAGCATTTTTAAGCCACTTGCCATGTACGACTACCCATGTTGGCCTACCAGTATTGACGAGTTTGTAGCATCCACTTAACATAGTTTTAATGATCAGATATGGCTTCTTCTTTTTTTGGGGAGAGACAGTAGTGTCTCCGATTTGGAAAGGGTTGGGTTTCGGTATCTTAGGTTGATGACATATTTTAAGGATAATTGGGTTATTGGTTGTAAAAAAAAATTCAGTAAAGACAACCCATATCGATTCGACAAACTTTGAAAAGGATTAGCTTCCCATTCACATCGTCAAGGCACGTTGAGGTTGATAATAAGTTCAAGTCCCCAAGCCTTGATGATATGTGGGACAACTGATTGTAAAGAGAGCTGCCGAACGAGACTTACTTGTAGGAGAAATCCACAGGCTACGACATCACCTCTCATCTATGCAATTGTTTAGCTTCCAGATCCGTTGTTTGGTGATGTTATGGAGGTGAGAAATCTTTATGGTTTGTTGGCTTGTTGGCGCTTACAGGAGGGTCTCTTGGTGATGATTTCTCTAGAGATGTGTCGAGCCTTCCTTGTTTCTATGGATTCACGGACATCCAAGAACCATGTCGTAATCTGGATCTATATGGTTGTTGTTGATGAAGTAGTAGGAGACACTCCTGGCCACAAAATGGTAGTGGAAGTGGTCTATCTAGACCTTTATGAATGACGAAGTTCGATCGTTATATCCCTGGTTGCTTTCTTTGAATGGGATCTCTTCATCGTGTCAAATGTTGATTCTGGAACGCGTAACTTACTCTACTTAAGGACTTCATGTCTAGTGAGCCTTCTGATGTACGTGGTGAGCCTTATGAGAAGGAATTAGCAGCTCGACCGAACTTGAAAATTACTTCTGGAGTGAAGCGCGACTCAATATCAACTTGACACAGGTATCTCAAATCATCTTTAGTTTAATCATTGTCATTTATTTAGTAATTAAACGCTTAATTTGTTTCTTGTAGTCGTGGCATCCAGAACGCCATGTGTTCGGTATTGTGACGAACGACATTCCTCAGTCTGGGGAGAAGAGACCATGGGTAATCATGCCTGGAAGTGGAGACCGTCCCTTGTCCTGACAAGTACCTCTGCATAGTCCGGGAGCATAACTCATCAAGGTACCTCGGGTATTTGACCTTTTAAGTTTGGTATCCCGGTTGTTCTTGGCGCTTCAGCTCCTTATGTAGTAAGTATAAATTTTTGGAGATTCCTGAGTTGTAGAATTTTACGTCTTGTTGAACTTGATGAATTCTGACTCTTATGTATAATCTTCATTCTTGGATAACTAGGAACACATATACCTGGTGTCAGAAAGCACCCTTGTGGTTGGAAGAGAAAGAAGGCCAAGGTTACAATGGACCTGAAGAATCGTTCCAGACTGAAGAAATTGAAGAATCCTGAACTGAAAACAAAGAACTTGGTGGTGTGTCACATTATGAAGTGCCTTCTGCTTCTGACGGATTGTTACATCTCCAAGTAATTTTACTCCATCGTTTTGGAATCATAATGAAATGATTATATCTCTTAGGAAATTTGACGATTTTCATCGTCAGAAAAATTCAGATTCATGTCTTGTTGCCGTAACGACTGTAGAATCTTCGTACGAAGTTGGAATAAGGTGGTTGACCTCTCTTTATTTAGATAAGAGGCAGAGATGACTTTTTCAAAAATTATTTCTGAATTTGGAGTCCGTTTGCTATGTGAAAAAAACCTGACACCGAGAGTTCAGGATTTCCAGGCATAATTTTGTAGGTTTTCAGATGTCGTGTAGTCGAGCGTTTCGGCCTCCCTTATTAGATCGTTCATCCGATCGGCATAAACTTTTAACATGTTGTATTAGACATCCATATGAATTATTTGGTATATAAATTACCCCCAAATTCCTTACCAATTAGATCCAGTTTCAATGCTTCTGGAGGGTAGTGTAAAAACGTTTCTGGCGGCATTTTTGCAAAATGACCCATATCCTTTCTAAACCATATGCCATGAGACAAAACGTTTTTTTAATGAATTTTAGGTTGCTAATGGATATATTTTATGAACTTCATATTTTTTGCTTCAATTTCTCATGCTTGAAACATCTTAACTCATTATCACTATACTGTCTCTTTTTTTTAGGTGAGAAATGAACCAAAGCAGAGAGATGAACTTGTAAATGAAGGATTGGGGATTACCATGAGCCGTGATGCTGGTGGTTTGTCTTTTCCAACTCAAAATCATGAGCAAGCTCTCCTTGACGCGATTTTTGAAGAAGGAACTCTGAATGGTGTTATTGTACAGAACGCTGCTATGATGGATGTTGTTCCGATAATAACTGCTTTGTAAAAGTATTAAGAAAGGTAAGAACTTCCTTCTGGGTAGTAGACATGGTTATTTGAGTTTTCGAACAAGGTTTCTTGGCGCTTCATCAAATCAGCTATGGTTGGTGATGCCCACTCCTTGTCTTTGGCACCTTCAGTGGTACGAAAATAAGTGTTGGTGTTTTCAGCGGTGGTGTTCTGAGGAATAATTTCTGAAGTTCCACCACTGGTGTTACCGGGGTTAGTAGTGTTTTTTGAATCTGAATTGGGATTGGTTGCTGAACCTGACTTAAGATCCACCATTTTTGGGTGGTTGAAGAATTGATTTTCAAATGGTTGAAGAATTGGATTCGTGACTGAGATATTGATTTCCCACTATGGTCGCCAATTGTTGGTACCTAAAAATTACTCTTAGGCAAAACAATGTATTGTTGAATTACTTTCTTTAGATTCAGTCAAAATCGTACAGGACAAACTTAAACCACGATAATAGCCGTTCCGTCCTGCTTCAGTCACAAGGAGAGAAAATAGGTTTATCTTAGGGGAGGGAAGAAAAGAAAGCCGAAGGAAATCAGTAGGATGAATTGTGTGTAGAGATATGGACTATTGAGAATAACTGAGCTTGTAGAGAATGATAAGCTTGTTATGTTTTTTGAATAGGCTAAGCAGCCTATTTATAATAGGTTGGGAACACATGATTTCCTTGTAAGTAGTGGAAGTAGTGAAGAGATGGAGAGATGGAATTCGTGGGGATAATGGTATAACCACCTTGGAATATTCGGGAAACCATTACTCCATTATCTGCTTCAACCTTTACCACTACTTCGTAACTTTCTAATCATGGGTTGTTGCCACGCCGCATGTTGTTGTAACCACCAGACCAAAACCCCATGAAGAATCCCCCCATATAATTATTTTGATTTCTCGTAGAGTTAGTGGAGTCATGGACTCAAAACACGTGAATTTGTTGTAAGATAATGTTATCGATGAGTTTGTGTCAACATAGTATGGTAATGGATTACTATTGGCGCTAGTAGCAAGGGCAAGGATGACACGAGCAACCAAGGTTGGCGCGTATGGGCAAGATGATGCACGTAAGGAAAGGGAAAAGGGGTAAAGGCTAGCAAGGCGTCAAGGCTGATAGTTTGTTTTTGGTGTCTTTTTTCTCTCTTTTTGTTGGTTCTAGGACCATTTTCGTGCGCTTTTGGTGTTGGCACTCGTTTGGCCTTTGTGCAATTGTTACAGAATATATTAAAGGAGTTCATTCGTGGAAGTTTGCGACTTGAGATGATCTTCGATTCGACCTTGCATTTAGATGGTATGCATCTAAATTTACGTTTTTTTATTCAGAGATGATATGGTATTCAGCACGAATGTTCATAGTTTCATATAATCAGCGTACTCTGATTGGTACAAATAATTTGCATGGATGCACATGAAATAACGAGGGTTTAGCCTGGTAAAGCCCTAAAATTTCTACGGGCGCGTATATAAGCAAAAGAGTTTACAGAGCTAATTTTAGCCATGAGTTGAATATGCATTCTCAATTCTCTTGCGGAATGTAAGACAGCAATATGTATTTATAATTCAGACGCCGGGTCAGGAATTTATACATATTTATTTCATGCTTCTGCAGCTAGGCAAAAAGCAATATTATAATTTTTTTCCCTTGTCAAAACTCAGCATCAACACCAACGACCAGATCAAAAACACGTTTGTAGAATCATGAATGCACAAGGATTTCGTGAAAGTGAAAATACGACTTGGAGCTACGAGCAAATCAAGTTTAAGGGAAGATGTTGAAAAGGTAAACTTGGTTAGCTACCAATAAAAAAATCTAGAATAATCTAAATGAAACTAGAAAATACAAGAGAGATAAAGAGTTCATGTAACTATAAGAAAGTTCTGTGATTGTTGTAAGCTAGTGTACGGAGTCGGTAATTTAGATAAGTCTTGGGGTCAAGCACTTCAAGAGAAATCTTTGATATGTTATAGTCGGTTGTGAAAGATATTTGTCTAGGCTAGTCTTGATAGTTGTCAAGTCAGCTAACACTTGTTATAAATAGGGATGTAACGATAACAAATGAAGTTGTAATTGAGTGAAAAATCAAAGTGAGTAATAAGGTGAGAAAGAGTAGAGTAAATGAGTCGTGTAAAGAGAGTTAAGGTCTGTACACTAAAGTTTGAAGTAAATAAAAGAGAATTATTTCTATCTGAAAATCATGAGCATTGAAATCTCATTTTTATTCAGGGCCGGCCCTCAAGCTAAAGCGACCAAAGCCTTACTTGAGACCACAAGTTAAAGGGGCCACAATTTTATTTTATTTTACTTTTAATACTAGTATAAGGTATAAATTTTTCTCTCCTTAAAAATCCGGCTCCACTTGTGAAAGCAAGTCAATAAAATCAAAAGGAAATTGAAAACGAAATAAAACATTGTTATAGGATTCATAGACGCATGCATGATAGTATTTTCTTTAAAACAATTGATTCAGTTGTTATTTTTGTTTCTTCTTTAATCATATTTCATTCTTTTGATTATTTTATTTACATATATTTTTGATCTTTTGGGGAAACCCTAGCTAGAGTGATTTGATTAATTTGAACGATTATACAAAATTTATTGAATCAATAAGTTTAGTTAATATTTAATGATTTGATCAGTGGTTTGGTAATGTAATTTTTGTTATATATAGAAAAAGATTATTATTAAAGGGCCAAAAAAGATTTTACATTAGGCCACAACAAATACAAGACCGACCCTAAAACCTCTTAAACTATCTTAAACTATTTTAAGCTTTCAAACCTCAAACCCATTTCTAAAATAATTCACTTTTTCAGCTTTCAAATTTGGTTGAGTTGAAGCCCATTCAAAGCAGATCGCGGTAATCATCCTAATAGCACTGAATAATCTTTCAAGTTGTGCCTATGACATTTAATATCTATATCGAAAAGCTTAGATCCTTACTTGGTTTATAAAGTATGGTTATCATAGAGGGGTGAAGGAATTGGAGAAAACTTCATAGGTGAAGTCTGGTAGCCTAAGCTTATCTTATTCCTTATCCGAGTGAACCATGCACCTCTATTTGAGTTCATTAGTTAAACATTGATCAGGAGAGAAGAAATTAAGAGAAACCCATTGGCGTTCTTCCATGAGAAGAGACCAATATTGAGGTAAGAGACCCAGCTGCTCAAGACATTGGAGATGTGTAATGAGGCCAAGCAAATAAGTAGGAAAACTTTTCCACTAGCGATCTCACTTTCTTCGGGTGTCTGTATTTCTATATCAGTAATTTATTTGGTTATGTAGTCGTTTTCAAACATAGAGCAACTAAAAATGAAGATTCCATGAGATAATTTGATAGCCTGGTGAGGAATGAGGTGCTTATTCGGTGCAATAGGTGTGTAACTTGAATGTAGTACCGTGTTCATGGGACTTGTGATGTATGCTTTATAGTTTAGTGTAATTTGCTTATTTCCGTGAGACTATTGACCGCTACAACATACAATCATGGATCAGATGGATCTACAATAAATTTAAGAAGTATAAATCAGATGACTAAGTTAAACAAGATTTAGATTGTTGAGAAAATGTTAAAGAACCGGGAATGAGTGAGCAATCTAATTCGTACCAACGAGTCAAGAAAATAACAGCTACAAAAAGTAAAGAGCAGGGAGAAAAAAATACCTATGAAGATCCAAATATGACTAAATCATTTATATGATACAGATATTTTCATTCTCCAACTGACTAACTAAACACATCAATATTATCTATCTAATCCAATTTAACATCATCAAGAAGAAAAAATAAAAGAAAAATAACATGACCATGACCATTTTTAACATAGAGAAAGAAATTATATTATCACACATTATCAACAAAATCAGGCATCTAAATTAACTAACACTACCTTACCCTTCCACCGCCACCGTCAAGAGCTGAGCAACCTGAATTGCCCTTACTTGAACCACCACCACCAATGCCCACAACCATATGTTGATATGGACCAGATCCATACATTGCTCCTTGTTGATGATGACCCATCATCATCACAGGATTCACAGAACCCTGTAACCCACCATACGTTGCACTTCCACTATAACCACCACTGTTATTTCCTGAATTTACACTGCTACCATTCCCACCACCAATTGATCCTCCTCCTCCTCCTCCACTACCACCAGACCCATCTTTTTCACCGGGCCGACCGGTCATCGTGCTTTTCTCACCTTCCATTTCTCTAAACTTTTGTAGATAAATCTTTAATGGTTCAACGTACTCTTCAAAACCTAAAGTAGTCATAGCCCATAATAAATCATCGCCATTGATTGTTTTTCTTTTCTCTCTTTGACATTTGTCTGATGCTTCTCCTGTTATAAAACTTATAAACTCTGATACACACTCTTGTACTGTTTCTTTAGCATCTTTAGAAATCTTTGCATTTGCTGGTAATGCTTTTTTCATGATTCTACTTACGTTAGCTATTGGTAGAAACCTATCTTGTTCTCTTGGTGATAATTCGGTGTTGTGGTTATTATTTCCTCCCGATTCATTATCAGAATCCTCCATTAAATAAATAAAAAAAGACGGAAGTACGAAAATACTAATCCAAAACCAGAGGTCTGAATCAAAATCTTACTTCTTTTACGTAAAAGGATGATGTTTTCACGTTTAATCTTAAACAGAAACAAATACAAATATAAGCGGTTGACTCAGACGAGACTTACCAAAGATGAAAATATAGAAGATAATTGAAGTTTTGAAAGTAAGTATGATAATCTTCTTCTCCTGTGTTTGGAAGAAGAAAGGTTTTTTTTTCTTTTCTTTTCTTTAGGCAGAGAAGGTTGTGGAGGAGTGAGTGCCGGATCCGTTGGATCTCTGGTCATAATAACGACATCGAGTGTGACACGTGGATGTCTTAATAACCGTTGTTTACCGATAAGTTAGTGTCGGTGTGGCCACCACTGTTCATTAATTCATGGATAGGTTAAAATATCTGAACCGTTAGATTTTGTTGGCACGTGGAATCTTAAGACCTTTTGTGAAAAAGAACCGGATGTGTAGGGATTAAAGTGTCTGCAAATTTATTTATTTTTATATGTAAAGGCCGGATCCAGGTTACTGTCAGATCCACCTCGTCAAATCTACCTATATAAATATATAACTATATTATATGAATATAAAGTTTTACAAGAAAAATTAAACCCTCATTTTCTCTTTATTAAAATTGATGAGAAACTATTGAACTATAAGCTCGGCCCAAGTATTTACAAAATTGATTGCCAAGGATTTAACTACTATTTCAATTTGGATCCAGCCTAGCCCTCACTAGTTTCTATTCAAACAGAACCTCTACCCGCTCTTCTTTCCATTTTAGTGATAGCTAGAGAAGCCAGCCACTATAAGCAACCGGAGCTATTTAGTCAGTTCCGGAATGTTGCTGGAGCTAAGGCAGTGGGCCACTAGGCGCCACACAGAGATCATCCACATCCAAGTGGACAGATAGACAATCAATTTGGTCACCATCGCCCATTTTAATGTGGGGCCGATTATCAATTTCATGACCCATCAACTTATTTGCCATTAGTTGATTGCCCACGAGAGACTTTATAAGCGAGTACAAACCGGTGGATTTATTTTGTTTAGATTTTATAAAGGGAACAAAAGAAAGAAATATAAATTAGAGGGTTTTGTGAGTACTTTTGTTTTTGATTCGATGGAGGTGACTACTGTTAATGTGGTAAGCAGTAGTTCCACTTAGGTTGATGGTGGAGATAGATGGTTTTGTCTGTTTGTACATTATCATTTAAAGAACACAAAAGTTTTTGCTTTTTTTACTTTGTTTAGTAGGTTTCTAATGCTAATTAGCTGCTTTCTTTAATCTACAATGGTTCTCTGTTGTTCTAATCTTAACTTATACTATTAGGTTAAATAATGGGAGTGGGAGTATGTGGCCTGTGGGTACCCGACACTCACGTTATATGATCTTCAGGATTAAGCTATGTGGACTCCACAGATGCGAGGCCCAGGGCGCTTTCATTGTGATGCTTGGAGCTCATCTTGTACGGTCATCATCAGTCTATTCACATATACTCTCGTCGTAGCTAACAGGTTAATGGAACAAACTAGGGAACTTGAGGAATGGATTCATTGAACCACAGAGCATCTGATTAAAAGGTCTCTTGCATCCAGATACCTCACATTGGCATCTGCAAACAGAATACATAAACGTCTAAAGGCGGGTGTTACCCCTTTATAGACATTCCAACTTCCGATTGGTAATTAGTAAACACATTTCAGTTTCGATAATGGGAATTGGGACCCTGAGGCCTCAACCTCTTCTCAAAAGGGTAAACATCTCTCTTTCATTACTCAAGAGTCAAGACTCTTGTATAGTTGTATTCATTTGATAAGTTGAAATTTTGAATGAATAGCCCCATGCACATGGACCTTTCAACATCAATCCCGAGTCCCGACCATATCAACCTTGACTGGGACCATCTTTTAGTCGCCCAACTTTTACACTCTAAACTACATTTTAACCGTTTCTTCTAAGTGATTCATATTACAGGCAGTGACCTTAATGAAGATCAAGGTACAACATACCAATACTTCAAAGGGTCGGTACCTTTATAGAACGACAACAAAAAAGCGCCATAGAGATCGTCAAAGAATCTCTATCTAGATTTCGCACAATTTATTGAAGATCGCAATCCCTTCCACAAAAAACTTTATGTTCCCCTGGTGTAGGCCATACATGCCAACGCAAAGCCAAACAAGCAAACAGCTACTGTAGCCAATCAGAAAGACAAAGAAGTCCCCTTCCCCTAAAACAATCTCACATTTATAATAATATAAAACATACAGTACTACCTAAGAAATAGATATTACAGATCAGTTTGATTTCCCGAACTGAAAGCATAGCCAAGTTACGTACAGTCAGTTAAATAAGAGATTGGGAATAGTTACAGCTATTGCTCATGATACGGCCTTAGCCTGGCGCAGATTCATATTTGAACAGTTGCAACATCTAACTGCTTCCTCATGTTTTCACTTCGCAAAGAGAAATAAGCAAAAAAGAAGGGGGAAAACTCCAACTGTCCCTACTGGTGGTTGGGTACAATGATCACATAATTTACTAATATAACACAGATAAGAAAGACAGTAAATACATCCCTTCTAATGTAGTTAGTGTGATCATACTTATCAAGTTTTCACCTTTTTTGCAGTAGGTTCAGGAACCTCGTCCTTTTCAGAATCGCCTTCATCATCCTCTTCGTTTTCTTCCTCCTCATCGGCTAGTTTGGTCAACTCTTCCTGGATCAAATGTTTAATACGTTCCTTCCTAAGTGTAAGATCCATATCATAATGCCCAGCTGGCAAACAACGAAAAATAATCAGCAGATAATGGAAAAGGCAATACAAGGTATCAAGATAAATGATGAAACTCTACGACTACAGCATATATAGCACTAAATACTGCCACCTATCTACCGTAATGTTACACTATAAATGGATTCCACATATAAGCATCACATACACTTGGCGCTAATAGCCATGGTATACACATAACCCAGCCTTTTGCTTTTAATACAAAGATTGAGACTCGGTCAACAAAAAATTAAAAACTTCGATTGTACATACCAAGTCGCTTGAGAATGTCGGTGAATGTTGCCTGCAAAAGACAAATAAAATCAGTTTTGCTTTACTCGCAACATTAATTTTCCAACCACCAGTCTTAAACCTAACATTGACAATCAGATGAACTTTACTGGGAATGGGAGGTTGGTCCAAAAACCACAGAGGAACAAAACCCCTTGGAACGGGAAACCCTGACCAATTAATTCACAAACAGGCATACGATTACAAAAGTTCCTCGATGTAGCTTACCGTGTTAAAGTCAACTTCTTTCAGAATCTCAGCAATCGTATCCCGTAACTCATCTTCAGATGGCTCAGAACCCATCTTTGGTTTGGCTTTTCCTTTCACCACCTTTTTACCTTCATAAAAAAAATTATATAAATAAACACAACCAGACGAAGTACCCATCAGCTTTTTGTGCTCCTTATTAAAAGATGTATTGAACAGATTACGACTTTGAAATTGCTTCAAGAGAACACCGACAAGAAATCATAATATGTATTACCTTTGTTCTTGCTTGTGGATTCATTGGCGGCGTATTTGGATGGAGTTGTGTGTTTCCTTTTAGTTGGTTCCACATCCACTTTCTTCTTTGAGGAGAACACTGGAGTTGTACTACTGCTGTCAACCTTAGAGTGCTTGGATGATGATTTCCCAGAGCCCTTTTTAGGTAAGCTGACAGCAGTGGCTTTCTTTGGTGTTCGAGTTTTGTTGGATACAGTTTTTTCAGAAGCTTGCTTCTTTGCTGATGATTTCCCTGAACCCTTTTTAGGCTCTTCCACTTCTTCATCTTCTGAATCTTTGTCCTCATCCTGGCTTTCAGACTGCTCAGGGACCTCATCCTCGGAAGCATCAGGAACTCCATTCACATTTTCCTTGTCTTCCTCGTCAGATTCGTTTTCCGAATCATCTGACTTCTTCTTTTCTTCATCTTTAGCAGAATCATCAGTCTTTCTTCTTTTCTGTAGAGTATATAACAGTAAACCAAAAGGAAGATATCAGCCACAAATGCATAACCTTTAGTCCATTACTCATGATAGAAAAGATTTTAAAATACTTGAATAAAAAATAATGTAAATCGACCATTGAGTAACATTAAAAGTTACCTTGGTATAGATATAAACAGAGCTTCTAATACTGTGAATATAACTTTAAATATAAAAATCCCCATATGGGTTTCACACTTTCACTGAGAAAGATAAGTTACCCTAGGCGAGCGCTTTGCAGTTGTGCCTCCGGATGTTGACGCAACTTTCGAGTTCGAGCTCCTCCTCCGCTTTGAACTTGACTGGTAATTTGCAGGAAACAGAATCACACATTAGATACCAGGCAGCAGTCCAACGGAAGTATGTAGAAATCAGGAATACAAACCTGGTCAGACTCTGCTAATAAAACATCAGTCGTAGCATGAGGAGCAGCCAAAAAGTCTAGTAGTTGTGCCACAATGTCCTCCTGCATGCCAAGGTATCATTAGCATACCAGTTGAATATAAGGCCCTGCCTTACGCAATGGATGGCTAGGCTTATTCAGTTTCTTCTGAACTATCACAAACACCAGTCGGTGTTACTTAATGGTCAGAAAGGTTTATGCATCTTCATTAAAATTAT